>CM055128.1:277064908-277439393 GCA_029206835.1 Rana muscosa
GAGCAGAGGAGAACCGGGGGGAGGGGGGTGCTGCCGCAAACTGAGAAGCGGGGGGGCTGCCGCAAATATTGAGAAGCGGGGGGGTGCCACGATTTGAGAAGCGGGGGGGTACTGCCGCCACAAATTGTTGAGGTCGGGGGGGCTTTGGGTGCTGACGAACACAAAAAGAACAAAAAAAAAGGGGGGCCCCTTACAAAAAATAATTTAAAAAAATTATAATTTTTTTTTTTTTTTTTTATAAAAATAAAATAAAAAGGGAGGTTGCCATCCGGGGCCCTGGGGACCTCCGGGCCTCTGGGGACCTCTGGGCCCCTTACAAAAAATAAATAAATAAATAAAATATAACATAAATAAATAAATAAAAAATGAATAAAAATAAAATTATAAAAATAAAAAAAGGGGAGTTGACATTCGGGGCCCTGGGGAACTCCGGGCCCCTGGGCCCCTTGCAAAAAATAAATAAAATAAAAAATAAAAAATAACAAATAAATAGAAAAAAATGTAATAAAAAAATGAATAATAAAAAAAAATTATAAAAAAAAGGGGGGTTGACATTCGGGGTCCTGGGGAACTCCGGGCCCCTGGGGACCTCTGGGCCCCTTACAAAAAGGGGGGGCCATCCGGGCCCCTTACAGGTGTACTGCCTGTACCCCCCTGATGGCGGCCCTGTGTATGGAAGCTATTTTACCTGCCAAAGAATCTGGAATTATGTCCACATTAGCCTGAGTTTTATACAGCCTTGCCAGACTATAGGCCAGGCTGCTGACCTGATTTAAATTTGTGGGATTTAGCTATAAAGCTTGGTCACCTTACTGTCCCAGCTGGTGATTGGATAGTAAAGAAGCAGCAGTTCACCCTTCTGTTCACACTGCTCTCTCCTCCTGTCAGAACGTTCCATGCCAGCTCATGTACATGTAGCATAGCTGACTGACTCCAGGCACTCCTTGGAAACAAGGCTAAATGACTCAACTATGCAGGAAAACATAGGAAGTGGGGTGCAGAAAAATTGTCAGCAGGTGCTCTGGACCGAGGAGTCAATGTGAAATGTTTGGCTGTAGCAAAAGGGCAGTTTGTTCGTTGAAGGGCTGGAGAGCAGTACAATAATGCCGCTTTTAATGTCATTGAAAAAATGACACGGCCGTTTTTAATGTCATTGAAAAAAACTATGTTTTTCTCGACGTGTTTCTTCTCAAGCCTGCCTTGCCTACACACTGTCGTGACAAAAAATGCTTGCGCAAAGCGCGGTGACGTACAACAGGTACAACGGCACTATAAAGGGGAAGTTCCATTCGGATGGCGCCACCCTCGTGTTAGTAAAGTTTGGTGAGAGACGATTTTCGCTTTTCAGCCTTGTGCTCTTCAGTCCATTACAGTGTGATGAATGTGCTATCTCCATTCTGAATGCTAGTTTTACCAGAACGAGCGCTCCCGTCTCATACCTTGCTTCTGAGCATGCGTGTTTTTTTCCCGTCATTTAAGCGTACACACGGCCGTTTTTCACAATGAGAAAAACGACGACATGAAAAACAACGAGAAAAAATAGAGCATGTTCTAAATTTTTAATGCCCATTTTTCTCATCGAGAAAAAGGCTCTGGAGCCTACACACAATCATTTTTAATGACCAATTTAAAAAATTGCATTTTTCTCGTCATGAAAAAACGGTCGTGTGTATGCGGCATCATAGGTGTTTGTGGGCAACAGTGGAGTCATGGTGAAGGTTCCTTGCAAGTTTGGGGCTGCATATCTGCAAATGGAGTTGGAGATTTGATCAGGATCAATGGTGTCCTCAATGCTGAGAAATACAGGCAGATAATTATCCAACATGCCATTGGGGAGGCGTGTGATTGGCCCCAAATTTAATCTGCAGCAGGACAAAGACCCCAAACATACATCCAATGTCATGAAGAACTATCTTCAGTGTAAAGAAAAACAAGGAGTCCTGGAAGTGATGGATTGCCCCACAGAGCCCTGATCTCAACAACATCGAGTCCCTCCCTCTGGGATTACATGAAGAGACATGAGGATTTGAGGCAGGGGTAACTTTGCTTTGTACTTTTTTCATCATATGCCCTGGGAGAAGGCTGAGGCTGCCCTAGGGGAGAACTCAACCTTAAGATGGACCTCTACTCCTATGCCGCGTACACACGACCGTTTTTCATGGCGTGAAAATGCCATTTTTTAAATTGGTCATTAAAAACGATCGTGTGCAGGCTCCAGAGCATTTTTAACAACGTGAAAAATGGCCTTAAATAATTAGAACCTGCTCTATTTTTTCACGTCGTTTTTCACAACGTTCTTTTTAACGTCGTGAAAAACGGTAGTGTGTATGTTTTTACGAGGGGAAAAAAAACACGCATGCTCATAATCAAGTATGAGACGGGAGCGCTCCTTCTGGTAAAACTAACGTTCGTAATGGAGATAGCACATTCGTCACGCTGTAACGGACTGAAGAGCATGAGTCTGAAAAGCGCAAATCGTCTCTCACCAAACTTTACTAATACGAGGATCAGCAAAAGCAGCCCAAAGGGTGGCGCCATCCGAATAGAACTTCCCCTTTATAGTGCCGTCGTACGTGTTGTACGTCACCGCGCTTTGTACGAGCATTTTTTTTCACGATAGTGTGTAGGCAAGTCAGGCTTTTTTTTCAATGACATTAAAAACGTCCGTGTGTACGCGGCATTAGAGATAAAAGGACACCACTTACCCTTGCAACAGTTCTCCAGTTAACTCTTGGGTCCCTGTGACAATGTACACCTTCTCCATATTCTGCATTTAAGAGGGACATGCTGAGCCCTGTCCTCATCAACCTGTCCAGCGTTCTTCATGACAAACTATCCCCAGTAGCAGAGTGGGAACCTCTGCGGCGCAAATCTGCTTTTTTTTCCTTTATTACCTTTTGTTTCTTTTTTTACAGCGCATCATATTGCTCTCCTTTCTGGCCCTGGCCGTGTTTTTGAACATGTTTCTGGTTTCCATGGGTGATTTCCCTGTGTTCATTGCCACAGAGGCTGCAAGATGTGCTGTTGCTTGATTGCTATTGACAGTCTACGGTGTAGGTCACAAAAACCTTCAGAAAAAAACTCATGCATGGCTTTTATTTTTATCACATTAAAGGCCATCAGCTAAGTATAAGGTTAAATACATATTTTAGCACAACTTTAGTAAATGCTGGATACCATTAGTACCTTGTGGATTAGTAGTTGCTTGCAATCCTTTTTTTTTTTTTTTGTAATTCCTTTTTTTTTTAAAGTACGTTTGACAACCAAAGTGAGTAACAGAGACAATTAATAGAAACAGGTAGCAAGAAGGGCCACAAAATGGAATTAACATGTCAACAGGCCCAGCAGTACACAATAGGGGTGGTCAAGACAAAATAGCATGGTGTTGAGAATATTTGTCGGTGTGCAAAGCCGGGAACACATACAGTCAACTACGTAAGAGACCCAAAAACATAAAATCATAGGTGCAAAACTTTGCAACAAAATGAAATAAAAACTCTTACAGTAAATCGGGAGGCAAGGCATCCTGGAGGCCTGCTGAGCCCAGCGATGATATGCACAAAATCTGTAGAATACAGCCTACAACTGAGCCAGGTATACAAAGAAGGGAGGGTTATCAGAGAGGAATAGGGTAGGGGGTCAGGTATCTCTAGTGTGAGAGGAGAATGAGATCAAGAACAGAGAGAAAGAGAGTGGACAGGTAGGTAGGTAGTGCCTCTCGCCCAGGCAGTAAAGCCAAATCTTGGAGGCTAGTCAGACTGCGAAACCTATGTATGTGTCAGTGTACACAAAATTATGCCAGGGTCTCCAGGTCTCACTAAAGATCTCCTCCCGGTTACGCAAGGTGGTGGTGAGATCCTCCATATCTCTCAGTTCATTCACTTTAGAAGACCATTTTATAAAGGGATTTTGATGGCGGTTTCTCCAATCTCCAACAGAGGGGGGTGCATGCCTTTGCCGCATTCGATAACTGGATTGTGAGGGAGGCTTTGTATTTCTTGATCGGTCACTCTGAAAGATTAAGCAAGCAAGCTGGGGGATTCCCCTCCAGAGAAACATTGGTCAGGTGTTTGATTGTGCAGGCCACCTCGGTTGCTTGCAACTTTAATTAAAAAACATTTTAAATTTGTGTTAAAAATTTAATCGTAAGCGTGTGTGACAGGGTGATAATGCAGGTGCACAATTAAGAAAGGGGGACAGAGCGTTGTCACCCCATACCAAGAAGTGCCTAAACAAGGACTCATGGCAGAATAATTAAGGGTTATTTTATTAATCTGATATTCTGTTTGCTGAGCTCCTGCCGTTTTTCCTGTTCCCGGAAGCAGGCGAGAAGCTTAACCCAGACGTAGGACTGGCATGTTGGCGGTGAGCCATAATACTGCTTTCTATGGACTGCTGTATTTTCTTTTTGCTGAAGAAAGCTGTTTTTTTTTTCTGATTTGTGAAGGAACAATAAAGACTGTAATAATAGATAAAAGCTGCTGGTTTTAAATTATCAAAATTCATTTTTGAAATAGCAATAATGCTTATATGTGATTTTAGTGATTTGGTTTACATGTGCTTTGAGCACCTGTGCATTTAGCCGCTTGCCATGAGTTCCGTTTTAAAGATTATAGGCAGAATAAAGAATGCTTTCATGAAACCAATTAAATATAATATTTTAAGGGGTACCACTCTGTGTTATTTATGCAGTATTGTGTCTACGATGATTAGAAGGATAAGGATATAATTGCAGTCATTTATGAATGACAAATAGACGCCTTATGCTGCCATACTTATTTGTGCACATTCAATTAACATTCCTTTGTAATCCGGTGTGAATATACATATGGGTGATTTCCAGTAACTGAACACACAGCTGCTGCTGCTGCAAGAAGATGAGTTGATAAGACAGGTTGTGCCTCTGGCTGAGGTTTATTGAGCTCCACTCTGTTCAGTCATTGATATCCATAGCCAGTAGACTTGTGCACAACGGAAAAATTTGTTTTGTTTTGGTTTGTTTCTTTTCGGTCCCGTTGATTCGTAATCGTTCGTAATTTTGCTAGACGGGATTTTTCGTGTTCGGACTAATTCGTATTTTCGCAAGCGACATTTTTCATTGAATCGTAATGATTCGTATTAATGTAAGCCTTATTTTTCGTTGATTTATAATTCGTATTTTCGGTAGAGTACATTGTTTTTCGTTGATTCTGGACACAACTACTACTTTCGTAACTTTTTTGGGGTTTGTTGATTCGTAATTTTCCGTGTCTCTCTCACAACGACGCTGCCTATTATGCCTAATGTGCTTCGAATGGATTTGTACTTTTATAAATACATAGCGGTTATTTGTAACGATTCAAAATCTTGTATTTTACTTTCGTTTTTTACATGCGGCGATAGCCTCTGCCCCTGTACACCATTTTGAGAGGGAGTTCAGCATGGTGAGGGAGGAGCAGAGAGCAGAGCAGAGTGAGTGTTATTGTGCTTCGAATGGATTCGTACATTCATAACTTTTTTTATAACGAATTATGCCGAAGACATTCGCTATTTGCGATATAATTTATTTCGGATTCGGTTTTATTCGTAACTGCTTTGTTCGGAAATTCGAATGCTTCCGAATGTCCGAAAGTTGCTAAATTCGGACGAATTTCGATTTGTTACGAAACGAATTGCACAAGCCTAATAGCCAGGCTTGTGGTTCCTCTCATGTCAAAAAAGAGAGAAAAATAAAAAAAGAGAGACAACAGAAAAGGAAAACACACAGAGTTTATTTCCAAAGATTATTATCTGGACGCAGCAGCCTGAAAAATACTGGAAGAATCAGAGTACCACTTCAATGATGATTTCAAAGTAAAGTACAGTAGAAAGGGACTGGAACACACTAAAAAACTGGTGTAGCAATACCCCCCGTAGGGGGCCGCTGGCTTAAGATTTTGGGCCTGCCGTTACCTTACTGTTCACCACGTCCGTCCTAGGGGTCTTCCTTGAAGAGTTGTTCACAAATGTCTGCACCAAACACTTAATCTCTTTTCTCAAGGGTTTTATTAAAGAACTCCAGACAGAGGGATGGAGGGTTAGGGGAGATTCAGGTACCTTGCTTGCGGATCACAGGTACTTTCTTTAATCCAGAGGACCAACAGCTTCCACACTGGATCTAGCCACCACCGGATAGGTCCCCTTCACTGACCTAGCAGCCGGTGCGAGCTCGTTCAAAAGTCTCTGCCACAGACTTTGGTAACCACACACTTGGTAAAGTTCTGAACACATAGCACACAGTACCAGGATCATTCAGCCAGCCGGCAGCACTGTGAGGTAGATTTTTATCCGGGTGCGTCCCCCAATTGAGTCTTCAATTGCTCGGTCCCTTCCCACAGGCAAGGCGACACGGGACCATCCCCGGATCAGTAAGCCCCAGAAACTCCTGGGTCTACTCTCAGTAACGGAGCCTCTGGGGGTCTGCAGGCCCCGAGGCAAAAAAACTGCTAACACATCCCTGAGGCCAGGAGGGCCGTCAGGTCAGGATCGGAAGACCCCGGAAAACGGTGTCTGTCCCTTAAGTACCCTCCCTCAGAATGCCCAGCGGGGTGACCACTCCCACTGAGCTGCTTCTGGGCAAGAGGTACCCAATACATCCAGCCTGCTGCATTTCCGACCTTGACCTGTGGCGACATTTATCATTTTCCTTTCACTTCACAATTATGTGCCACTTTGTGTTGGTCTATCACATAAAGTCCCAGTAAAATACATTTACATTTTTGGTTGTAACATGACAAAATGTGGAAAATTTCAAGGGGTATGAATACTTTTTCAAGACACTGTATAACTGAGTTACACGTAAACGGTGCCTACATTTCAGCATGCAGTTGGGTTGGACCATTAGACAACCCCTTCCTTTATTGGGCAGGAGTGGAAAAATGTTTGGGGAAAAGCAAAGCAGCAAAGAATCCCTGAAGGAAAAAAGTTACAAAGGAAAATACCTGTATGAGAAACCTCAGATTGAAACTTACATTCTGTCATTTCTACATTGTATTCTAGCTGCAGAGCAGTCTGATCCCTTATAGAGACTCCAGCTCTGCAGTTTAGTCATTGTTTTCAGAGGAACCCAAGAACAGCAATTGCATTTATGGCTGTGTGTATTTTTTAAGCTGAACTTCAAGGCAGATATAAAGGGACACAAATTAATGCAGCTCTGTATATGCCAATTCATTATTACATTTTAACGCAAATGGTGCTGGTACATAAATCTAACTTAATATTACCTCTTGCAGCCCTTGTACAGCAGAGCTCAGAATGGAAGAAGAAGAAGCAGCAGATCAAAAAGTCAGGCAGTTGTGCTGATAAGGAGCGTGCATATGTGAGAAGAAAGCAAAGCGACAGAGAGATAAACTCATCACTAAGCTGCTTCTCCTTCACGGTCCAGTCACAGAGTGGAGGTGGCTGGGCTCAGAGGGAGAGGGTTGAATGATGCAGGCCATCACTTAACCGGGAAGACTAAGGACATCTTGTGGTAGAAAAGAAGTACTGCTGGGGACGGGTCAGCATTACAGCAAAAGCTATTTTTATCTCTTAAATGGCTAGTGTATTTTTTATTTATTTTTTGACAGGAGAGCTCTGCTTTAAGAGTCGGTTGTGGGTATTTATAATATTTGTTACTATAAATGTGATTGTTTAACCACTTAAGGATATATACGTGGGCAGAATGGCTCGTACAGGCACAATCACGTACCTGTACGTCCCCTTTAACTGCCCGACTTCGGGGTCGTGCGCGCGCGCCGGCACGCTCGCGACCCCCCCCCCCTGTCCTCCCTGTGAGTCGGACCGCGGGTCCCGTGGACTCGATCGCCATGGGGATCCCCGCGATCGTCTCACAGAGGCATGGAGCGGGGAGATGTCAGTGTAAACACAACATCTCCCCGCTCCCCTGCTGACAATGTCAGCGATCTCCGCTCTGTGTAATCAGAGCGGAGATCGGTGACGTGTCAGTCGTAGCCACGCCCCCACACAGTAGTGATCACTCCCCTAGGCACACTTAGCCCCTCCAGCGCCCCTAGTGGTTAACCCCTTCACTGCCAGTGTCATTTTCACAGTAACCAGTGCATTTTTATAGCACTGATCGCTGTGAAAATGGTCCCAAAAATGTGTCAAAAGTGTTCCGATGTGTCCGCCATAATGTTGCAGTCACGGGAAAAAAAATCGCTGATCGCCGCCATTACTAGTAAAAAAAAAAAATGTTTTAGAAAAATACCATAAAACTATCCCGTATTTTGTAAACGCTATAACTTTTGCGCAAACCGATCAATAAACGGCGATTGCGATTTTTTTTTTACCAAAAATATGTAGAAGAATACGTATCGGCCTAAACTGAGGAAAAAATATATTTTTTTTATATATTTTTTGGGGATATTTATTATAGCAAAAAGTAAAAAACACATTGTTTTTTTTTCAAAATTGTCGCTCTATTTTTGTTTATAGTGCAAAAAATAAAAACTGCAGAGGTTATCAAATACCACCAAAAGAAAGCTCTATTTGTGGGAAAAAGGACGTCAATTTTGTTTGGGAGCCACGTCGCACGACCGCGCAATTGTCAGTTAAAGCGACGCAGTGCCGAATCGCAAAAAGGGGCCTGGTCTTTATGCTGCGTATTGGTCCGGGGCTTAAGTGGTTAAATGATGGCTTCAGATTTTAGTCACTTTTAGCAGCTGATTTATGAAGCTTCTTTATTTTCTAATCCTTGTCTATGTTCCAGATTAAGTCATGACCACTCCCCCAGATTTTCTGTTTCACGGTGGCTCCTTTTTCCCACAGTGTTCTATGGAGTCCCCCTTTTATGCAGGGACTAGAGTTGTGTTTACCTACACTGTGTGTATCAATAGAAACACAGTCCCATAACTTAGAAAAGCAAGGCATTCTTGGCTCATTCCTCCTCCTCCATGCTCCTTTGTCTAATACAGTGGTCTCCAAACTGTGGCCCGGGGGGGCCGGATGCAGCCCTTTGCTTGCTTTTTTTCTGGCCCTTGGGGCGCTCTTACCCCCCCTGTCAGCATTAGTGGGGCATAGTTCCTGCCACTGACACCGACAATGGGGTACTAGTCCTCTCACTGACACCAGCTATGGCACACTATTCCTCCTATTGATACCAATGATGGGGCACCATTCCTCTCACTGACACCAACGATGGGGCACTATTCCTTCCACTGTTTCCAACAATGGGGAGACTATTTCTCCTATTGATAACAACGATGGGGCACTATTCCTTCCAGTGATATCAACAATGGGACATTATTCCTCCTATTGATAACAATGATGGGGCACTATACCTTCCACTGATACCAACAATGGGACACTATTCCTCCTATTGATAAAAGCGATAGGGCACTATACCTTCCACTGATACCAACAATGGGACACTATTCTTCCTATTGATAACAACAATGGGACACTATTCCTCCTATTGATACCAACAATGGGACACTATTCCTCCTATTGATACCAACGATGGGACACTATACCTTCCACTGATAACAGCAATGGGACACTATTCTTCCTATTGATAACAACAATGGGACACTATTCCTCCTATTGATACCAACAATGGGACACTATTCCTCCTATTGATACCAACAATGGGACACTATTCCTCCTATTGATACCAACAATGGGACACTTTTCCTCCCATTGATACCAACAATGGGACACTATTCCTCCTATTGATACCAACAATGGGACACTATTCCTCCTATTGATACCAACAATGGGACACTTTTCCTCCCATTGATACCAACAATGGGACACTATACCTTCCACTGATAACAACAATGGGACACTATTCCTCCTATTGATAACAACAATGGGACACTATTCCTCCTATTTATACCAACAATGGGGCAGTATTACTCCCCCTAATACCAATCATGGGGCATTGTTTAATCCCACTGACATCAACACTTTTTCTACTCCCACTGGCCACAGTTCAGCCTCCTAAAGTTTGAAGAACAGTAAACTGGCCCTTTGTTTAGAAAGTTTGGAGACCCCTGGTCTGGGAGACTGACTGGAGAAGCTTTTCTGTGAGAACAGGATGTTCAGGAAGACATCACCAAGGAACCAGAAGCATTGAAAGTTGTAAACTGCCCCATCGTAGGGCTGAGGTAACAATTTTAACACATAGTTTGCTGGGGAATGTTTATTTTATTGTGCTCCATGCATAAAGCTAATAAAAAAAAAAAAAAACACTGATGCCGCGTACACACGGCCATTTTTAATGTCATTGAAAAAAACAAAGTTTTTCTCGACGTGATTCTTCTCAAGCCTGCCTTGCCTACACACTATCGTGAAAAAAAATGCTTGAGCAAAGTGCGGAGACGTACAACACGTACGACGGCACTATAAAGGGGAAGTTCCATTCGGATGGCGCCACCATTTGGGCTTCTTTTGCTGATTTCGTGTTACCGCGTGTTAGTAAAAGTTTGGTGAGAGACGATTTGCGCTTTTCAGTTCATTACAACATGACGAATGCGCTATCTCCATTACGAACGCTAGTTTTACCAGAACGAGCGCTCCCGTCTCATAATTTGCTTCTGAGCATGCGCGTTTTTTTCCCGTCATTAAAGCGTACACACGCGCGTTTTTCTCAACGAGAAAAACAACGAGAAAAAATAGGAGCAGGTTCTAAATTTTTAATGGCCGTTTTTCTCGTCGAGAAAAATGCTCTGGAGCCCACACACGATCGTTTTTAATGACCGATTTAAATTTTTTTATTTTTCTCGTCAAGAAAAGCAGTCGCATGTACGCGGCATCACAGTTTAACACTACTTTAACTGCTAGAATATATAATAACTAAAGTCTAATCTATTCTTTTCCTTGATAGAGAAGAAAGTGCAAGAAATGCAAGAACGAAATAAAATATTAACGGCGACCTTGCACGCTTTTAATTATAAGCAGGGCCGCCAGCAGGAATTTTGGGGCCCCTTACACAGCTTCAGGCATGGGCCCCCTGGAGCAGAGGAGAACCTAAGCTATGAGTAAATACTGAATTGGTGTGAAACGCGTCAGTGTCCTGAGTTCTGCTGGTTTTTGTAGTGCCTGTTTTGCCTGAATAAATACACGTTGGAGTGGAGTGCGGCTGTCCTCACTAATTTTCTTCATTTGCTACGTGCATTGCTGGCACCCTTGGTCCCTGAGAGAAGTACTTTCCTTATTTCATCTGCCTGAGCGGCAATTTCTGTTCTGAGAACCGGGAGGGGGGGGGGGTGCTGCCGCCGCAAATTGAAAAGTGGGGGGGGGGGCAGCCGCGAATTGAGAAGCGGGGGGTGCCACGAATTGAAAAGCAGGGGGTGCTGCCGCCGCAAATTGTTGAGGTCGGGGGGGGCTTTTGGTGCTGACGAACAATAAAAGAACGAAAAAAAGGGGGGGTTGCCATCCGGGGCCCTGGGAACCTCCGGGCCTCTGGGACCTCTGGGCCCCTTACAAAAAATTATAAAAAAAATTAATAAAAATAAATATTTTTATAAAAAATAAAAAAAAGGGGGGTTGCCATTCGGGGCCCTGGGGACCTCTGGGCCCCTTACAAAAAAAAAATATATATATATATATATATATATATATATATATATATAAAAAATAAAAATTATTTTTTTATAAAAAATACATAAAAAAGGGGGGTTACCATCTGGGGCCCTGGGGACCTCTGGGCCCCTTACAAAAAAAGGGGGGTTGCCATTCGGGCCCCTGGGGACCTCTGGGCCCCTTACAGGTGTACAGCCTGTACCCCCCTGATGGCGGCCCTGATTATAAGTCACACAGGTTTGAGGATAAGTAATACCCAGTCTTGCTCTTGTTGCTGATGGTTGTAAGTGGAAGGGATGACCTTTCCTACTAAGACGCTAGAAGTCGCAGACTCTTTCTTTTCTTGCTGAGCTGTGGGTGGAAGTGTCAGGATTTGTTCCGTGACAGCTGATCCTAGACATAATAGAAATATTGAAACGTGGAATATTACAATCTCTCCCGGCATGTCTCTGTATACATTGGAGTGTCACTTTTGTGTGATATCTTCATATAATACAATATTAATGCAGCCTATTAGAGATCTCTATTTAGACATACAGTGAAGGTTTTTATAAGGCTTGTTCTGTGTATTGTGTAACCCAGCATGGATCATATTGCCTTTTTTCTGCTGAAATCTTTATCTTCCTCTGTTCTCGCAGGGAGCTCAAATGATGTGTTTTCAGCCCAAAATAACTTGCATCAAAATGCCACTAAATTACCAGCAGCTTCAGGAGGGAGATAATCAATTCAGGATAATCAGAGCTATGTAACCCCTCCTCCCCCCTTCCTTGTCACTGGCGTCCCTTCCCAGACCCCCCTTCCCCCAGGCTTTTATACCATTTAGATGGTGACTTCTGCATTTAACACTCAGCTAGCTGCACATTTTCTGTTTTTTCTGAAAAGAGAGGTCTTTAACCTTTACTGATTTCACCAAGCACAGAGCAGAGATTTAGCCTGTGTCAGAGAATGGAATTCAAGACTCATTTCAATCTGTTACAGCTCCATGTATTTATTAAAGGCCTGGATGAACGTACTTCTGTATTCACTTATACGTTATTGAATGCATTTTTTAATGCAGGCTGTGTGGCCCCCTATACAGCAGAGCTAAGACTGGGAGAGGAAGAGACAACCAAACCCAACTTAGCTATACTGCAGTGCTTATATGCTAATGTAGCGCTACCCCCCGCAAGAGCCGCATAATCTTTTGGGTTCTCTGTTCATCTCTGAGCCCTGGGCAGAGTACCACCCATAGGTGTGCACAGCCTATTGCATTAGGGGGTGCACCCCCAAAGCTCAAACACATATGCCTTTCTCTGCAGCCTCAGCTGCACTGGACAGTGAATGAATGGGAAGTGCTCTGTGCTGAGCGGCTTTCTGTTTATTCACAAACTGAAGCACAGTTTATTATGCTTCAGCTATGAATGAACACATTCATGTGAGTGAGTATGTTCACTGTGTTCATTTAAAAAAGGAAGGGGCCGGTAAATTACATATATTTACTAGCCCCTGCCCCCACTCTTTCTAAAACATCACCCCCAGGAGCCGGGGGGAGAGGGGAGGAGGGAGGCCAGCAGCACTCAGAGGGCACAATACGGGGGAAGGCACAGGCAATAGGGGGAATCAGCACCGCACACCCCCTGCATATGCCTATGGCACCCCCCCCCCCCCCCCTGCCACCACCAAAATACCTTGGCCACGTAGTTCCCTGGCTGTCACAGTTAGAATACGTACACGCTGGTGAAATAAATGATTTGATTGTACTAACATCAAAGAATAGTAGGGCAAAAATAGTGCACAGAGCCTACTATACGTCATACAGGGTGCATAAGATGGATCTGAACACACCACCTGACTGTTGGAGATGCTCTCACCCCAAGGGAGACTTCACTCACATCTTCTGGTCATGCCCTGTAATCACACAATACTGGGAGGCAGTGGTTAATGTTATACAGGAGGTCTCCAGGTGGCACTTTTCCCCTTCTCTACGGGTCATTCTGCTGTGTTTGGTTGAGGAGCTGGCCCCTACGGTGGCAGAACAGACTTTGCTTAGACTTCTTCTATTTTATGCCAGGAAGGCAAAAACCCTTGCACGGAAAAAAGCCTACTCCTCCAACGGTCTCAGCCTGGATGAAGCTGGTCAACTTTGCCTTGCCCTTCTATAAGGACAGTTACTATAACAGAGGGTGTCCAAAGAAAGTTAACAAACTCTGGGACAAATGGCTTAAAGATGACTCTACGGCACTCATGTCAGATGTTTCTAATTTAGGAATAAGTTTTCATGCCTGGGTTATCTTGGTCTAGTGGGGAGGTGCACACCGCCGTGTCGGGATACTGGGGATGTTGTTTTCAGTTTGTTCTACAATCATGTATGGGGGTGGGCCACCCACACACCCACTTGAGTTGTATTGACTTACTGTACTTAGTTGTTGTCAGACATGTTGCGGCACCGGCGACCTGCCATGGTTTGACCCCTGCGTTGGTTATTGTTTGGGTTCCCATAAATCGAATAAAAAGATAAAAAAAAAAAAAGAATAGTAGAGCAAGCAAAGAAAGAGTTAACCAAATGTATCACTAAGCAAGATAATACAGCAAAGGGGCAATATAGCACAGTACGGTATCACTTTGACACCCACCCACCTGTCTGCACGATAGCTCTTAGGCCAGGAGATTTTCCCCAAGTGAGCAAAAAATGGTAACATAAAAGCAAGGCTACCTCACTTGTAGGCCCTCAGACAGAACAGTTTAAACTTCAGGAAGTTTGTCAGAGCTATCTCCCACAACTAAACTATAAGAATAAGTTGGATTCTTCTGCTGGCTTAGTTGGGGCCCTTAAGTTGGTGCACAATAAAGTACGCAGTCTCTTTAACAATGTGCAAAGGGGGTATTAAATCCCTAGGAACATATATAATTCCCTTAAAGTCCATAAGTCTATATAAAAGGTGACTAGTGGCAGCTCCTCGATGAGAATGAAGTGATCTCTGTAATATATTAGGAGGAACAGCAGAGGGCGCCAGCTAAGTGCAGTATAGAAAAACTTTTACGAAAAAATTACAAATGGCAACTCACATGATGTGTGGTAAATAAGACATATAATCTACCCAAATGCAGTATATTGTGATGAGCCCTGCAGTGTGCTTCCAGGGAGACCAGACGCAGTTGCTTGTCAGCTGCTGCGCAGAACACCATAAACCGAACCCAGAAGTGCTGGAACCACCATGGAGCGCATGGGCTTCCCAGGACCAGAAGTGACGCCATACCTCGGGGGACCGCAACCTGGGGGCTATTTTTGTTTCAGAGGTGTTTACTTCCTGGAATCCATCTGCCCTTAGCTCAAACATGCAGGCAGAAGGGTGTGCTTACGTGAGAAGACCCCCTCCAACCCTCCTCCAGAAAAAAGAAAGACTCCTTAGATGTATGACATCACGGCCAAGGCGAGAAACCAGGAAGCAACTGAAGAAATGTAAAAAAAAAAAAAAAAAAATCAAGTGAATATAATAAACCTTCTTGTCCATTTACTAAGGATAGGAGCATGATAATTAAAAGTAGTTATTGTTTTTATTTAAATCCATAATAACTTACATTTAAAGCTAGCTGCAGGAAATGAAAGGGGTTGTAAACCTTCGTGTTTTTTCACCTTAATGCATCCTATGCATAAACCTTACACCTGAGCCCCAAATTTCCGTGGGCCCGATCCTGCGTCGCTCTCTCCACGGGTTCTCGGCTCTTCATTGGATAGCTTGATAGCAGCGCAGCCACTGGCTCCCGCTGCTGTCAAGCAAATCTAATGACACAGGCTCCGGGGGCGGGGCCGAGTCATACACTCGGCGTCTATGGACGCCGAGTGTATGACACAGGAGCGCGCCTGTAAGGTAACCCCCCTCGGTAGAGAGCTTCCGAAAGGTGGGGGTTAGCTAATGCGGAGAGGAGCCACGAGAGCCGCCGTGGGACCCCAGAAGAGGATGTTTGGGGCCACTCTGTGCAAAATGAACTGCACAGTTGAGGTAAGTATGACATGTTTGTTATTTAAAAACAAAAAAAACTCTGAACCTTTAGTGTCACTTTAAGTCTAATGCCGCGTACACACGATCGGAAATTCCGACAAGAAATGTTCGATGTGAGCTTTTGATCGGAAATTCCGACCGTGTGTAGGCTCCATCGGACATTTGCTGTCGGGAAATTCCGGCAACAAAAGATTGAGAGCTGGTTCTCTATTTTTCCGACGGAAAAAGTTCTTGAAGAAAATTAGTGAGGACAGCCGCACTCCAATCCAACGTATATTTATTTATTCAGGCAAAACAGGCACTACAAAAACCAGCAGAACTCAGGACAACTGACGCGTTTCACACCAATTCAGTGCTTACTCATAGCTATGAGTCAAAGCTGTCCTGAGTTCTGCTGGTTTTTGTTGTGCCTGTTTTGCCTGAATAAATATATGTTGGATTGGAGTGCGGCTGTCCTCACTAATTTTCTTCATTTGCTACGTGCATTGCTGGCACCCTTGGTCCCTGAGAGAAGTACTTTCTATATTTCATCTGTCTGAGCGGCAATTTCTGTTCTTTGGAAAAAGTTCTTGTCGGAAATTCCGATCGTCTGTATGCAATTCGACAAAAAAGTGCAAAAAAAACACGCATGCTCAGAATCAAAACAGAAGAGCCAAACTGCCTATTGAACTTCATTGATCTCGGCTCGTCGTACGTCTTGTACGTCACCGCGTTCTTGACGGTCGGAATTTCCGACAAGATTTGTGTGACCGTGTGTATGCAACACAAGTTTGAGCCCACATTCCGTCGAAAAAAAATCCACGGTTTTGTTGTCGGAATTTCCAATCGTGTGTACGCGGCATTACAGTTTTTTTTTATATTCTTAAAGCGGAGTTCCACCCTAAAAATTAGCTTTTTATGAATAGCTTGCCTTTAACGTAAAAAAAAAAAAAATCTCTTAAAAAAATTTTTTTAGCACTTCTATATGGCTGTTACTGCCTAGTTCCTAGTCTGCGGTGGTAGAACTTCCTGTCCTAAGACCACATTGCCTCCTGGGAAATGATGACACTCATTTCCCAGGAGTCTCTGGGCATGTTTTGTTATCTGCTGGATTCTGTTATTTAAAAAGGGTTGTAAAGGTTTGTTTTTTATTTTCTAAATAGGTTCCTTTAACCACTTCAATACCAGGCACTTATACACCTTCCTGCCCAAGCCAATTTTGAGCTTTCAGCGCTGTCGCAATTTGAATGACAATTGCACGGTCATGCAACACGGTCACACAAATAGAGCTTTCTTTCAGTGGTATTTGATCGCCTCTGCGATTTTTATTTTTTGCACAACAAATAAAAATAAGCGAAAATTTTGAAAAAAAATACGTTTTTGTTTGTTGCTGTTAATTTTTTTTGTAAATAAGTACCTTTTCTACTTCAATGACGGGCACTTATGAGGCGACACTGATGGGCACCGATGAGGTGGCACTGATGATGGGCACTGATAGGCGGCACTGATGGGCACTGATAGGTGGCACTGATGGGCACTGATATGTGGCACTGGTATGCGGCACTGATGGGCACTCATAGGCGGCACTGATGGGCACTCATAGGCAGCACTGATGGGCAGTTATAGGCAGCACTGATGGATACTCATGGGTGGCACTGATAGGTGGCATGGACGGGCACTGATAGGTGGGCACTTATGGGCACAGATGGGCACTGATAGGTGGCACTGATGGACACTGGTAGGTGGCACTGATGACACTGGTGGCTGGCATTGCTGGGCATCATACATTTTGGTCGTGCCATGATGGTGCCAGTCAGTGCCCATTTGTGGGCACTGATTGGCATATGTTGTGTATGTATTTGTGCATGTGGATGGCCATGGGGGACTTACCTGGCCATCCACATGCTTGGGGCTTCCCTGGTGGTCCTGGGGGGCTTCCCTGGTGGTCCAGTGTGGGTATCCGAGGGGGGGCTGCGCTGATAAACAATCAGCGCGAACCACCCCTGTCAGGAGAGCCGCCGATCGGCTCTCCTCTACTCGCGTCTCGTCTGTCAGACGCGAGTGAGGAAGAGCCGATCAACGGCTCTTCCTGTTTACATTGTGATCAGCCGTGATTGGACACGGCTGATCACGTGGTAAAAAGCCTCCGCCGGAGGCTCTTTACCGAGATCAGTGTAGCGGTGTGTCAGACTGACACACCACTCCACCGATCGACGTGATGCGCGCCCCCCCGGGCGCGCGGCGGCTGTTATCCTGCAGGACGTCAATAGACGTCCAGTGTGGATAACAGAACCACTCCCCGGACGTCAATCTCCTATTGACTGGACGGGAAGTGGTTAAGCTAGTGCATTGTTGGTTCACTTACCTTTTTCTTCGATTTCCCTTCTAAATGTTTTTTTTCTTTGTCTGAATTTCTCACTTCCTGTTTCTCCTCAGTAAACTTCACACCATCATCCGAGTGGTGTGGAGTCATCTAGAACAGCTTACTGAGGAGGAACAGGAAGTGAGAAATTCAGACAAGGAAAACAAAGAAAAAAAAAATCTAGAAGGGAAATGGAAGGAAAAGGTAAGTGAACCAACAATGCACTAGCTTAAAAAGGAACCTATTTAGAAAACAAAAAACGAACCTTTACAACCCCTTTAAGTTGTCATGACAACGGGGAGGGACGTTCCTCCTTCGCCGCCCGTTGTCGTGGCAACAATCCAAACTAACGGCCCTACGAGCGCTGTTATACTGCGCATGCGCATGATCGAGGTGCATGCTGGTTACCCAGCATGCACCTCTCTAGGAAAATACAGAAAGAAACATGAACTGGGCTTCATAATGCCCACACCTATGATGGAAACGGCCACAAGATCCCTCAGAAGATATCAGGTACGTTTTTGCAACTTTTTATGTACCGACGGTGCTTTCTTAATCTGTTTTAATGAATATTGATAATAATGTAATTGAGATTGCCAAAAAAAATAAAAAATGTATGCCCGGAACCCCGCCGTAAACTAAAGTATAAGTAAAGGCAGTTTGGTTTTGGATAGAGTGAAGATGGATTATAATTAGAATACGGAGATTCACCCCCTCTATTAATCCTGTTTACCATCATCACCAAAAGTGAAAAAAACAAACAAATTTTGGGTTGTCCCCAGAACAACAATAGGGAAAAATCTTCCAATGGGGACACTAATTTTGGTGATAATCAGGAATCCCTCTCACTTCCTGTTTTGACTATAGTACAGGAAATAAAAGGAAATTTCCCCAATGGGACGCAGATGGCAAGAACAACTGACAGGGGATATAACCCTCCCTTACACTATCCAAAATGAAAAAAGACGATTCGCCTTAAGCTGTATTTCAAGCTAACCACACAAATGACAGTTTTCTGTCATTTGTTTCTGTACAGGTTTCTGCAATTTTCTTCTTTTTTTTTAACTCTGTTTACTGTGGAAAATAAACAAATGACAGAATATCCAATCCATATTGTGAGATACAGATTGTAGCAGAGTTCACAGTCTTAATAAAACTATGCTCATTGATGGTTCAATAAACAGAAATATGAACTGAACATGAACAATGAATTGATAGCATCATAAGGCTACAGTCATGTATATAACAATGATAGGGAAGACTCGTACATCACATAGCAAACAGCATGAGAAAATATAACTAGTTCCCAGTAGTGACAGAGTGAGGTTAGAATCACATCAGACATTCCAGATTTTATAGTGTTTTAGCAAAATCTTCTTTATATTCTCACACTACACATCTGTTTGTAAATGTAAACTAAAATGATCTATATATTTGATAAATCTATAGAATCTTGTACCAATTGTACAATCATATTGCAAAGTTTATGGTCCTAAAACATCACTTTGCCTATCTATAGCTTCTCTGTCCCTCCCCTCACCTCTCTACATAAAAT
The DNA here is from genome assembly GCA_029206835.1 of Rana muscosa. NCBI lineage: Eukaryota > Metazoa > Chordata > Amphibia > Anura > Ranidae > Rana > Rana muscosa. The sequence goes on from CM055128.1 coordinate 277,084,329, forward strand.
GTATGTGGTTGCCAGTGGAGGAGTGAAGAAGAATACTATAGAGCAGGGATCGTTAAATGGCGGACCGCGGTCCAGACATGGACCAAGTCACTGTCCTATCCAGACCGGGGGCTATGCCATTTAGCAACTGGGTACCTCTCCTGGGTCTTACAGCAGGGCAGGGGGTGGAAAGTACGGCAGATCTGGTTATTTCATTTTTTTTTTATTTCTTTCTGCTCCTTCTCAAGCCCTGTACACACGATCGGATTTCCTATGGTTTTTTAACCGATGGATTTTTCCATCGGAAATCCGATGAAGCTGACTTCCATCAGTCTTGCCTACACACCATCAGTCAAAAAACCGACCGTTCCAAACGCGGTGACGTAAAACACTCCGATGAGCCGAGAAAAATGAAGTTCAATGTTTCTGAGCATGCGTCGACTTGATTCTGAGCATGCGTGGGTTTTTTTATCCGATGGAGTTCCCCATAGACGATAGTAATTTGCTATCGGTTTTTTAACCATCGGATAAATTTAAAACATGTTCTATTTTTAAACACCGATGGAAAAAAGACCGATGGGGCCCATACACGATCGGTTTGTCCGATGAAAAAAGTCCATCGGACTGTTTTTATCGGTAAAACTGATCGTGTGTACAGGGCATTACTCTTTTCTTTTCTTTATGCAGTGTACTACAACTTCTTTGCTGCTTTCAATTCTCTTTGACCACCTGGCAAATGAAAGTTTTTTTCAATTTTTGAAATCATTTTACTCTATGGGGCAATATTGGTAATCTCTCATCAATGCCACCTTTGGCAGTGCGTCATCTTTTTTCAAGTTGCATAGTAGAACACACCGCATGGTAGGTGTCCCACGAATTAATCTTTGTCCACAATATCCATATGGTTGCCAGTATTCATGTTTTGTTTTTTTTACTATGATATGTTCCTTTTATTTCTTTATTAGAAAAAATGTATGACTACATATACTCTTATCCAATACCCTGACGAAGGGCTTGAATCAGAAACGCGTCGAGTACCAGAAATATTACTTAATAACTGGAGAGTATTTAATACTATTTCATGTTTACTATGTAATCTGTCATGTTTTTTGTTTTGTTTTTTCTGATACAATATGTTTTTAAACAATTATTTCAATGATCAAATAATTTTATGTACAACAATAAATACATTTTCTATTCTACTTGTGTGTGGTTGTTGCCTATAAAGTCCCAACGAAGGGGGATCTTTTTTTTCCTATATTAAATTGTCAAGCGTAACAAGTGGGCAATCACTTGCTTGTTAGCATAATAATTTGGGCAGTTCTCATCTTCTCAGACCCCCCCCACCTTCCGCCCCCTGCCCTGTTGTGAGGATGACAGCGGTGGCCAGGCAGGAGACCCGGGAGAGGACACTCAGGCTGAAAAGTGCCTCTGTCCTGGTAGGACTGTGCAGGGGAGGCTGTGAATGAAAGGGTGGAAAGGGAGAGTATGACTGCAAGGAGGATTGTGATGGGGGGATTGTGATGTGAAGGGGAGCTTAGAACACTGTGGGACTGCTGTAAAGGGGAGACTGTAATGTAAAGGGGGTCTGTGATGTAAAAGTCTGTTTACACCAGAACACAGTGCGGAAAAAGGGACATTCTGTGTGCGTTTTCTGCACTGAGTTTAAAATGAGCTGGGTATGCGATCTGCTGCTGGTGTCAATATATTCCTAATGACACCCCAAATGCAGATCACAAACACAGTGCATTTGCGTACACAAAATCACATGGTACCAAAGTACCATGCGATTTGGCGCAGTGCATTTTTTAAATAGTGGGCTATCATGTGAAAGGGGGCTGAGGACACTGGTGTAAAGGGGAGCTACACTGTGAAAGGGGGGCTGAGGATACTTATGTAAAGGGAGGGCCTGTGATGTAAAGGGGAATAGTGAGATGAAGGGTGGGGCTGAGGACACTAAAGTAAAGAGGATGACTGTGATGTAAAGGGGGGTTGTGATATGAACGGGGGTTGAGGACACTGGTGTAAAGGGAGCGCTATGATGTGAAAGGGGGGCCTGTAATGTAAAGGGGATTGTGATATGAAGAGGGGGGGCTGAGGATACTGTTATAAAGAGGACTGTGATGTAAAGGGGGGGTTGTGATATGAACAAGGGGGCTGAGGACACTGGTGTAAAGGGAGCGCTATGATGTGAAAGGGGGGCCTGTAATGTAAAGGGGATTGTGATATGAAGAGGGGGGGCTGAGGATACTGTTATAAAGAGGACTGTGATGTAAAGGGGGGGTTGTGATATGAACGGGGGCTGAGGACACTGGTGTAAAGGGAGCGCTATGATGTGAAAGGGGGGGCCTGTAATGTAAAGGGGATTGTGATATGAAGAGGGGGGGCTGAGGATACTGTTATAAAGAGGACTGTGATGTAAAGGGGGGGTTGTGATATGAACAGGGGCTGAGGACACTTGTGTAAAGGGGGGGCTATGATGTGGAAGGGGGGGTGAGCATACTTATGTAAAGGGGGGCCTGTAATGTAAAGGGGATTGTGATATGAAGAGGGGGGGCTGAGGATACTGTTATAAAGAGGACTGTAAAGTAAAGGGGGGTTGTGATATGAAGGGGGGCTGAGGACACTGGTGTAAAGGGGGGCTATGATGTGGAAGGGAGGCTGAGGATACTTATGTAAAGGGAGGGGCTGGGATGTAAATGTGGAATTGTGATATGAAGGGTGGGGCTGAGGACACTGAAGTAAAGAGGATGATTGTGATGTAAAGGGGTGTTGTGAAATGAACGGGGGGGGGGGTGAGGACACTGTTGTAAAGAGGAGGACTGTGATGTAAAGGGCGTTTGTGATATGAAGGAGGACTGAGGGCACTGGTGTAAAGGAGGGGGGCTATGATGTGGAGGGGGGGTGGAATATACTTATGTAAAGGGAATGACTGTGATGTAAAGGGGGATTGTGATATGAAGGGGGGCTGAGGACATTGATGTAAAGAGGAGGACTGCAATGTGAAGGGGGGTTGTGATATGAAGGGGGGCTGAGGACACTGATGTAAAGAGGAGGACTGCAATGTGAAGGAGGGTTGTGATATGAAGGGGGGCTGAGGACATTGATGTAAAGAGGAGGACTGCAATGTGAAGGGGGGTTGTGATATGAAGGGGGGCTGAGGACACTGATGTAAAGAGGAGGACTGCAATGTGAAGGAGGGTTGTGATATGAAGGGGGGCTGAGGACATTGATGTAAAGAGGAGGACTGCAATGTGAAGGGGGGTTGTGATATGAAGGGGGGCTGAGGACACTGATGTAAAGAGGAGGACTGCAATGTGAAGGAGGGTTGTGATATGAAGGGGGCTGAGGACATTGATGTAAAGAGGAGGACTGCAATGTGAAGGAGGGTTGTGATATGAAGGGGGGCTGAGGACACTGATGTAAAGAGGAGGACTGCAATGTGAAGGAGGGTTGTGATATGAAGGGGGGCTGAGGACACTGATGTAAAGAGGAGGACTGCAATGTGAAGGAGGGTTGTGATATGAAGGGGGGCTGAGGACACTGATGTAAAGAGGAGGACTGCAATGTGAAGGAGGGTTGTGATATGAAGGGGGCTGAGGACATTGATGTAAAGAGGAGGACTGCAATGTGAAGGAGGGTTGTGATATGAAGGGGGGCTGAGGACACTGATGTAAAGAGGAGGACTGCAATGTGAAGGAGGGTTGTGATATGAAGGGGGCTGAGGACACTGATGTAAAGAGGAGGACTGCAATGTGAAGGAGGGTTGTGATATGAAGGGGGGCTGAGGACACTGATGTAAAGAGGAGGACTGCAATGTGAAGGAGGGTTGTGATATGAAGGGGGGCTGAGGACACTGGTGTAAAGGGGGCTACGATGTGGATGGGGGGCTGAGGATACTTATGTTAAGGGAGGGCTTGTAATGTAAAGGGGAATTGTAATATGAAAGGTGGGGCTGAGGACACTGAAGTAAAGAGGATGATTGTGATGTAAAGGGGAGTTGTGAAATGAAGGGGGGGTGAGGACACTGATGTAAAGAGGAGGACTGCAATGTGAAGGAGGGTTGTGATATGAAGGGGGGCTGAGGACACTGGTGTAAAGGGGGCTACGATGTGGATGGGGGGCTGAGGATACTTATGTTAAGGGAGGGCTTGTAATGTAAAGGGGAATTGTAATATGAAAGGTGGGGCTGAGGACACTGAAGTAAAGAGGATGATTGTGATGTAAAGGGGAGTTGTGAAATGAAGGGGGGGTGAGGACACTGTTGTAAAGAGGAGGACTCTGATGTAAAGGGTGATTGTGATATGAAGGGGGGCTGGGGGCACTGGTGTAAAGGAGGGGGGCTATGATGTGGAAGGGGGTGGAAGATACTTATTTTAAGTGAGTGACTGGGATGTAAAGGGGGGATTGTGATATGAAGGGGGGACTGAGGACACTGATGTAAAGAGGAGGACTGCAATGTGAAGGGGGTTGTGATATGAAGGGGGGGCTGAGGACACTGGCATAAAGGGGGGCTATGATGTGAAAGGAGGGCTGGGGATACTTATGTAAAGGGGGGGCTGTGAAGACATGACACTGATGTACAGGGGAGACTGTGATGTAAAGGGGGGCTATGATGTGTTATAGTACAAACATGAGATATGAACTTCTGCCAGAAGAAAATTGTACCGACTGGACCTCCACAAAGTTTTATTCAAGACCCCAGCTATAGAGTGTCGGTTGAGTGATAGTACTGAGTCTGCTGGAGCTTCAGACATTTCTTCCAAGATGGTGGTACCCAGCAGCAATCTCAGAGCTTTTATATGTCTACACATTGCTTGCTTACACTGCTTGCATTTTAGAAATACATTTAATAATATGTTAATAGATTCATATTTGCATTGATGTGTATATTTTACATGTGCCTAGAGTTTACCTTAAAAAATATTGAAGCTGTTCTGAAGGATGGAAATGGTTAACACATCAAGAACTGCGATTCAGATCTGCAGCTTTTTAATTCTCTAGGTGCTGCTGGAGATTGATGGCGGCTGTCATTCTCAACCAACTGGCAGAAAGCAAGGAGCCTCGAGTAATATTGGATGTCCTATTCGACAGAGTCATCTAACAAGGTTTTTACTGCAAGCAGTCTTTGCAGGAGAATGCTTGCAGAACCTGGGTGGTTATAGACAGTTTTTCATTACTGATAAGATGAACATATAGCTGGGTTCAGTTCGGCAAACATTACTAAGGTTTGGATGACAAATCTGAACCCCATTGAAGTCAATGGGAGATGAATGTTTACATTTTACTAGGCCAATATGCTAAGGATTGTCAAACAAATGCCATGGGGATAGGGGAGGGTGAAAGAAGGGCTCGACACAGCACTGGAGGACATATACCAAAAAAATAAGTTTTAGGCCTCATGCCCACGGACGTTTTTACAGCCGCGTTTTTTACAGCTTAAAAACGCCCGTCCATGTTATTGTATAATTTTATTTATTTTTATTTATTTATTAATTTTTTTCGAAAAAAAAAGTCGGAGCTTAAAAATGCAATTGCGGCATTTTTGCACGTTTTTTGACGCTTCGCGTTTTTTTATGCCTAACGCCGACGCTGAGGAACGCACTGGTCCTGGGGTTTTTTTACAGCTTAAAAACGTCTATGCTGTTTGCAGCTCAAAAACGTCTAGGTGGGCATGAAGCTGTAGACTAACATGGACAGGCGTTTTTAAGCTGTAAAAAACGCTCAAAAACGCGGCTGTAAAAACGTCCGTGGGCATGAGGCCTTAAAATTCAGTTTGGCAGGCAGCAGTTAAACCACTTGCCGACCAGCCGCTGTCAGACGAGAAAAATGCTCTGGAGCATACACACCACCATTTTTCACAACCATTTTTAAAAATTGCATTTTTCTCGTCATGAAAAACGGTTGTGTGTACGCGGCATAAGTCTTAGGACTAAAATGGCATTTTAGTTTTAGTCCCATTTTAGTCTTCTGCAATTGTTTTAGTTTTAGTCGTATTTAGTTGACTAAATCTCCAGTATATTTTAGTCGACTAAAACGAATTTTAGTCGTCTAAAATCAAATGGGTGTAATTAAATTGTAATGCATTACATTTCTCTACAATTTCAAAACTCATTATTTACTGCTGGTGTGAAAAATCGAATATGTTATTATTTATGGTATTGAGGTATGAACATGCACTACAGACCAGTGTTCATTTTGAAGTCAAATTTCAATTTCGTTTTAGTCTAATGCCGCGCACACAAAACCATTTTTCTCGTCGGGAAAATTTTAATTTTTTCTCTTTGACGAGGAAAACGACCGTGTGTGGGCTTTTGATCATTTTTCCCGACGAGAAAAACGGCATTAATCACGACGAGAAAAATTAGAACATGCTCTAATTCTTCTCGTCGTGATTCACGGCATTTTTTTCCGCGGCAGTTTTCCCATAGGGAAACACTGCCGGGGAGCCTACACACGGTCGTTTTTCTCGACCAAGAGAAAAAATGACGGGAAAAACGGCCGTGTGTAGGGTGAACAAGCCGTTCCTCGTTTTTCCCACCAATTTTCTCGACGGTGTTTTCACCGTCGAGAAAATCGATCATGTGTACGCGGCATTAGTCTTTTGACTAAAATGGCATTTTAGTTTTAGTCGTATTTTAGTCATCTCAATTGTTTTAGTCATATTTTAGTCGACTAAAATAGTATTCATTTAGTCGACTAAAATGTTTTAGTCATTTTAGTCGACAAAATTAACACTGATATATAAACATGCACACTCACGCATATGTATTTGAGCTTTTTGGTGCACACCCTAATTCAATAGGCTGTGCACTCCTATGCTGGCCCTAACCCTGCCTGTGAAGTGTCACGCCCTTACACTGTATACAACCTACTACGACAACACTTGCATTTAAAAATAAAAAAGTACTGTATTTATCGGCGTATAACACGCACTTTTTTCCCCTTAAAATCAGGGGAAAATCCTGGGTGCGTGTTATACGCCGATCCCCGTTGATCCCCCGCTGATTGTGAGCGAGCGGAGCCGAGATACACAAAGCCGAAGTACACTCGGCTTTACTCGGCTCCTCTCGCAGTCACGCCCACCTCCACTGATTGCGAGCGTCGCTGACATACAGAAAGCCGAGTGTACTGTGAGCAGAGCCGAGTCTAGCCGAAGTACACTCGGCTTTCTGTATGTCAGCGGCGCTCGCAATCAGTGGAGGCGGGCGTGACTGCGAGAGGAGCCGAGTAAAGCCGAGTGTACTTTGGCTTTGTGTATCTCGGCTCCTCTCCCAATCAGTGGAGATGGGCGGGACTGTGAGCAGAGCCGAGTCTAGCCGAAGTACACTCGGCTTTCTGTATCTCGGCTCCACTCACAGTAGGCGGAAATCGGCGCCAAATTTAAATCAGGCCAGGGCAAGGCTGCAAATGCAAAGGCACTGGGCAAGGCTGCAGATGGACACTGGGCAAGGCTGCAGATGGACACTGGGCAAGGCTGCAGATGGACACTGGGCAAGGCTGCAGATGGACACTGGGCAAGGCTGCAGATGGACACTGGGCAGCGCTGCAATGATGGACAAGGCTGCAGATGGACACTGATAAGGCTGCATTGATGGGCATTTAAATGTAAGTTTTTTTCCTTACACTTCCCTCCTAAAAGTTTTTTTCCTTAAAATTCCCTCCTAAACTTGGGGTGCGTGTTATACGCCGGCGCGTGTTATACGCCGATAAATACGGTATGTTTTAGCCTTCATTTGGGCTCGGGACGGCAAAACTGTGCCTTTGAGCTGCGTTTCTGCCGCCTGCCAATTGCCTACACCCCGGATGAAGGAGCAACAGAGACACTACTGGAGAACAGTATCATCAGTCTGGGGAGGGGGGAGTGTTGCATGCACTAGCAGGTTTAGATAAATTTAAGACAAGGTATAGTTCACACTTTTTACACAATTACAGCAAACAGTTGTGTTCCTATTGGGATAATGGTTTTACATTAATAAATTAATTTAAAAAAGCTGATCATTGTAAGCACCCCTGGCAGTGTTAAATGGCTTGTCTCAACCCTCTAACTGCTACATCCGTAGAACAGCTTGTTCTTTTGAAAAACAACAAACTTACTTTCAGGATCACCAGGTGGAAATATAAGAAAGAAAGCATAAAAAAGAAAACCAATGCAGCCACCACCTCTAATGCCCCGTACACACGATCGGACCTTTTTCCGATCAAACTTCCATCGGAATTCCGACGGAATTTCATCGGAAAAAAATAGAACATGTTCTATTTGAAAATTCCAATGGAATTCATCGGAATTTCTTCGATGGGACCCACACACGGTCGAAATTTCCGATGAAAAAACCCTAACGGACTCCGTCTGACTTTTTTCATCGGAAATTCCTATCGTGTGTACAGGGCATTAGAGTTTCTAAGTTGCAATAAATGTTTCTTTTTGGTTTTAACCACTTAAGCCCCGGACCAATACGGGCCATTATGACCAAGCCCCTTTTTGCGATTCGGCACTGCGTCGCTTTAACTGACAATTGCGCGGTCATGCGACGTGGCTCCCAAACAAAATTGATGTCCTTTTTTTCCCTTGGTTTGCGCAAAAAATGATAGCGTTTACAAAATAGGGTATAGTTTTAAGGCATTTGTATTAATTATTTTTTTTTTTACTAGTAATGGCGGCGATCAGCGATTTTTTTCATGACTGCAACATTATGGCGGACACATCGGACACTTTTGACACATTTTTGGGACCATTGTCATTTTCACAGCGATCAGTGCAATAAAAATGCACTGGTTACTGTGAAAATTACACTGGCAGTGAAGGGGTTAACCACTAGGGGAGCTGACGGGGTTAAGTGTGCCTAGGGGCGTGTTACTAACTGAGGGCAGCGTGGCTACGACTGACACGTCACCGATCTCCGCTCTGATTACACAGAGCGGAGATCGCTGACAGTGTCAGTAGAGGAGCGGGGAGATGTTGTGTTTACACACACATCTCGCCGCTCCGAGCCTCCGTGAGATGATCGCGGGGACCCCCGCAGTGATCGAGTCCACGGGACCCGCGGTCTCACTCACGGGGAAGGCAGGGGGGTCGCGAGTGCGCCGCCGGCGGCAGTTAAAGGGCCACGTACAGGTACGTGATTGTGCCTGTACGAGCCATTCTGCCAACGTATATATACCGTGAGCGGTCGGCAAGTGGTTAATGCTACTTTAAAAGAAATCAGTGATGCCATATTGTTATTTTTACAGGTTCAGAGTAGTTCTGCGGTTTTGATTTCCCAGCAGTAGCTAGTAGTTAGTAGTACAGTAGTAGTGACTAGTATTAGTAGTAGCAGTTAGTAGTGTGGCTGACTACCAACACTCGGCTGGCTCTGCAGTAGTACAGAGACATGTATAAGCCATCTGCAGGCTAAGTCTACAAAAGTTTTAATTCTGCACACGCATCAATTTGTGTAAATAAATACTAATGAACTGCAAGCAGCTTCAGGGATTCATTTGACTAATAAGCAGACAGAAAAATGAGCGATGCTTCTGTTGAAGAGAATATTAATCAGTTCAGAGACAGGCCCTGCAGTGAGTAGGCAGGTAAAGTTTCTGTGGGACATAAAACAAAGAGGGAAGGACATAGAGAGAGCAAAGACATTTATTGTAATACACATCATCACCACTTTGGAAATGAAAGTAGTAGAAGACAAGCTCACATAATGTAAAGTCTGAATAAGAGATAGAAAATGTAAAGGTTTACCAAAAAAACCTCTTGCATAGTTATCCAAAGTTAAAAATGACTTAAAGGCCCTTCGAAACTGGGCTGAAGTATTTTGAGAATTTATGAAGAACCAACAAGTGCTACATACCTTACCGAGTATAATCACATGGGTACCCGGCCCGCTAGGGTGACCACGTGTCCCGGATTGCCCGGGACAGTCCCGCATTTTGCAGGTCTGTCCCGGGCACAATCATTCCAGGACAATACAGTGTCCCGGGATATAACTGACACAGCCACCCCCCAGGCCAAACTGATGCCCCCAAAAAAGGCTGCCACATCACCGCTTTACTCATTGACAGTACTTGTCCTGGCCGGGAATGCCTGGAGGAGCACAATCCCCGCCCCCTGCTTGTGATTGGATAAATCATAAATCCCGCCTCTTGTGTCCAATCCCTGTGCTGTGATTCGTTACAGCACAAGCTGATTTTTGGGAAGGGAAGGTGTCCCTGAATGGTAGTTTGGAAATGTGGTCACCCTACGGCCCGCCCCTGAGGAAATGTGCAATCTACAATGTTCTGCCACAGTCATTGAATAAAGAGGAGTAGGAACTTTCCTCTGAAATAAATGGAGCTCCCAGCACACATGCACAAGGGGCGGCCAGACCTGACAGTGAAGATTCTGATTAGCAGGGTTGGTGGTACAGAGCAAATGAACGTCTCAGCAGACAGGAAAGTATAATACTTACAAGAGGCAGGGGATCAGAGTCCAATAAGTGTAAATACACAAAAGTGCATTTACACTTTAAAAGGGTTTTCAAGGTTCTTGGTGTATAGCCCAAATACAGTAGTCCACGTACTAATAAAATAAAAAATGCCATTCTGGTTACAATATTTGCATCTTCTCTTTCTCCTGTAGACCACAAGGTCCAACACCGATGGTCATCCAGGTTGAATGACACGCATGTGGGTGGGGCTTACTCTGCCAATGTGGGCAATCGGAGAGTGTGCTCGCTAGGTCCCCCTAAAGGCTGTCTGAGGCTGCCGTTTACCACAAGGTTGGCATTAAGGCAGCACTCCAACTTAAAAGCGATGCTTCTCAAAAAGTACACAGTCACCTCCTTGTAATCCATGGCGCAGTTATTTAACTCATCACATTCTGTGCACTATGGATAACAGTTCCTCATTACATTTCATAACTATTCTTTCTGCATTGTTTAGCATTTTTGAGCCGGTACTGCCCAGTAACCCATCACCTCCTGTGACATTGATTCGTATATTAAACTTGAAAACTAGGAAGCTTGATTAATGTTTAACACCGTGCTTATTATCTCCTGAGGCCTCACTCCATCTTCCATGACTTCTAGGCTCCCTAGGACACCCCATGCCATGAGTTAGATACAGTATTGGGGTTCTGATTGCTAGGGAAGGAGCCTAAGGTCAAAAGCTCCTTCACTATTAAGCCCTGTACACACGGGCGAGAATCCAGTCAAAAAAAAAACGTTGGTTTTCTCGACGGGATTCCTGGCAAGCTTTTCTTGCCAAGCCCTGTGTACACACGCACATTCAAAAGAACCGCCGTTCTTTTGAATGGCAAGAACGTGGTGACGTCATCGACTACGACGAGCATGCGCTCGTCACATTCAATGTCATCGCCACCATCTTGCTTCACCCTACACTACCCTTGTAAGCTACCGCAAATGCGTCAAAGTCTCATCGAGCATGCACGGACTTACCTGGGGACAGGTAAGCATGTAGCCTCGTACACACGCACGGTTTTCTCGTCGGGAAACAGGCCGACGAGAATCCCAACGAGAAAATAAAGAGCTGGTTCTCTATTTTTCTCGTCGAGATTCCCGGCAGTTTTCCCGACAAGAAACCATACACACAAACGGTTTTCTCGGCAAAAAGCTCTGCCAGCAGTTTTCTTGCAGAGAAAACCAGTCGTGTGTAGGAGGCTTCTGTGCTTTCTGTCACCTATGTCAAGATACACCTCTTCCTGACCAACTGGCTGCCAATGCACTCAGTACTAGTACTATAGTCATTAGCAATGGCAATATAGTCTCCTCGGAATAGCTTTACTGTATGTTAGACCTTGGTACTGCACCTTCTCTAACTTGACTTGTCAACTAATAAGCCCTGTTCTTGTGATACGCCATGCATGATTGTGCTCACGTAACTTCAGACCACATGGTGTCCAGAGCAGGCACAGTTTTCCGGAGGGTCGAAGGACAAGGTAAGTATATGCTTTCTACTCTCCCCTAGACAAAATAAGCAGTTGACACCTGCAGTGTGGGCACAGCCCCACTGCATGGAAAAATAAACGTTTTTTTTGCCCAGAGTTGGGCATTAAATAAAAATAAATGTTCTTTAATGAAGATTAACATATGAACAGTTCAACAAAGATGTCTTCAATACACATTCCTGCACATAATCTTCTAAATGCCCATTTGTTAGTCCATGGTGACCCTTTGCCTCACAAGGTAGTCATACCTTAATCAGGTGAGAAAAACCTTTTAAGTTCGTAAGTCCAAAGCATGGCTTCATACCCCTATTCTGGTATTTTTGACTGAGAGATCAGAATGCATAAATATACCAAAAGGTGGTATGCCCTGCCCAGTGTACTCATTTCACTGTAGACCCCTGTTCATTGTCCGCTTTTCTGACCCACTGCTACCCCAGAGCTGGATTCCTCCCATCTCTATACATACAATCCAATGAGAGCACTAAACAAACGTCCAAAAGTCCAAAGTAATTTAATGATAAAATTGATTTAAAGCACAATAAATCCAATGCATTTTGGTGGGCAAAAAAACAACAACACATCCTTCATTGGGGCAACATGGCAAGTATAAATAATTAAAGGGATTGTAAACAAACGTAACGTAAACTTGTAAACGTTCAGGTAACGTCATATACCAAAGAGTGGTATGCCCTGTATTGCACTATACTGTACCAGATCTAGATGCAGTGTTCTCCTCTTGACTCGCTGTATCCTGTACTACTTGATTTCTTGTCTTTTATACTATAAAACTTTAAAGCGGAGGTCCCGCAGCCATTCATTTCATTTATTTGTTCCATTGTAAAAGAATACTCACTGTTCTGGTGTTTTGAAATGTCCGCTGTTCGATTTCGTATAGAAGAATAACTTATATAATAAGAGGAAGGACGTTTCCATTTTGCTTGTGGGCATGTGAAGCCCACCTGCACTCATTTCCTGGATGCGGTAAATGCCTATCTCCCAGCATTCACCGCTCATTCCCGTGCATGCTCAGTCTTAACAGCGAGCAGCGCCGTAAACGCGCAATTTCGATGGGTGGCGTTCCGCACTGACTCTTGGGAAGCATGACACTTAGCTCCCATGAGACAGTGTGGCGCCAGGGAATGCAGGATACATGTCAACTCCCGTGGGAGCGATAGACCGGAAGCAACACTTGAAAAATCAAAAATTAAGGTATTTAACCACTTCAATACCAGGCACTTACGCACCTTCCTGCCCAGGCCAATTTTCAGCTTTCAGCGCTGTCAGAATTTGAATGACAATTGCGCGGTCATGCAACACTGTACCCAAACAATTTTTTTATCATTTTGTTCCCACGAATAGAGCTTTCTTTTGGTGGTATTTGATCCCCTCTGAGATTTTTATTTTTTGCGCAACGAATAAAAAAAGACCAAAATAAAAAATAAAAAAAACGTTTTTATTTGTTTCTGTTAACTTTTTTTGTAAATAAATAAGTTTTCTTCAATGACAGGCACTGATATGGCTGCACTGACTGGCACTGATAAGGCGGCACCGATGGGCACTGATGAGGTGGCACCAATGAGGTGGCACTGATAAGCACTGATAATGGGCACTGATAGGTGGCACTGATGGGCACCGATAGGCGGCACTGATGGGCACTCATAGGCGGCACTGATGGGCACTCATAGGCGGTACTGATGGGCACTCATAGGCGGCACTGATGGGTACTTATGGGTGGCACTGATGGGTACATATGGGAGGCACTGATGGGTACATATGGGTGGCACTGATAGGTGGGTACTGATGGGCACAGATGGGCACTGATAAGTGGCACTGAGGTACACGGATGAGTGGCACTGATTACTGGTGGGTGGCATTAATGGGCATCACTGTTTTTTTACTGTACTATTATGGTGCCAGTCAGTGCCCATTTGTGGGCACTGATTGGCACATATTTGGTATGTTTTGGAACATGTGGATGGCCATGGGGGATGTACCATGTTGAAGGCTTCCCTGGTGGTCCTGGCTGATTCCCTGGTGGTCCATCGTGGGCATCTGAGGGGGGGCTGTGCTGATGAACAATCAGTGCGAACCCCCCCCCTGTCAGGAGAGCCGCCGATCTTCTCTCCTCTACTCGCGTCTGTCAGACGTGAGTGAGGAAGAGCCGATCAACGGCTCTTCCTGTTTACATCGTGATTGGACACAGCTGATCACGTGGTAAAGAGCCTCGGTCGGAGACTCTTTACCGAGATCGGTGTAGCGGTGTGTCAGACTGACACACCGCACCACCGATCGCCGCGATGCGCGCCCCCACGGGTGTGCGGCGGCTGTTATCCTGCTGGACGTCATATGACGCCCAGTCAGGATAACAGAACCACTTCCCGGACGTCAATATGCTAATGACCAGGCGGGAAGTGGTTAAATAGCATTGGAATATCCATGCAATTTACTGAATGCGATAAGATACAGTTGTAAATTTGGGTGGAACTCCGCTTAAATAAAGACTGAGATATTTAGATTTATTGTATTTTTTTTTTTTTTTTTATAAAGAAGTTGCTTAAAAGCACCAGTGACAGTAAAAATGGCCAAAATGCACAGTAGTAAAATTATATATATATAGATAGATAGATATATACACACACTATATAGTATAAGTCTGTAGTATGTTATGTGAGTCTTAGTAAGTGCCAATAAATTTAAGCCAAGTGAAGGTAGAAAAGCCATTAAAGCCAGTCTTCTATAAATAAATGATAGTAATATTGGTTGCACATGGAACATGGAATTGAAAGATGATTTTGTTTGTTGTGTTTATTTGTCCACCTCCATTTTGCAGCACCGCGCTGACCCTTCCCATGAATAATGTACAGCTCCCATTACTGTTCCCTTTCCTTGTACATGAGGCTGGGGAAGGGACAATTTCATGTGATGATAAATTCCATCTTGCAGTTGTTGGCTGCTGGACACCTTATTGCAGTGTTCTCTCCCTCCCACAACACATTATTGTTCCAAGGACACGTTCCAGTGTTTGACTAATGAGATACGCAATCTTAATATTTGTTCCTCCGAAAATACAAACGGCAGCTCTTCGCACGCTGAATTACAAATAAGAGCATATTGTCCATTACTAGGTAACTATATCCTTTCTGGAATCTTTGATGTGTTGTTTTATGGTACAAGTGGTATATGATTAATATCACTATTCAATATTCATAACGTGCCTTTGCGTTACACAAATGCATGGCATTGTCAGTATTGAAAATAACAAGGTCCCATACGGCTACTACTGATCTGTGAGCTGAAAGACCCTTTTCATTGTCCACTTTCTGACCCACTGCTACCCCAGAGCTGGATTCCTCCCATCTCTATACATACAATTCAGCGAGAGCACTAAACAAACGTCCAAAAGTCCAAGGTAATTTAATGATAAAATTGAGCCAAAGCAGAATAAATCCAATGCATTTTGGTGGGCCAAATACACCCATCCTTCATTGAGGCAACATGGCAAGTATAACTATTAAAGGGATTGTTAACGACTACCTTGTAAAACAACCCATTCAGTTTAAAATAGAAATGAAAGGCAAAACATTTTTATAGATATAAAAAAAACATTATAAATTCCTTTTTTTCACTTTTTTATAAGTGATCACATTCCCTCTGTTTTCAGCTGCATAAGAGCTGGGGGAGGAGAAGCAGCAGCAAACTTAGCTTCTCAGTGATAGACTGTGCAGCGTGGGGGGGGAGGGGGTTATCAGCACAAGTTTGATCATTGGAGGAGAGCAGGCTGAGTTCCCAGCATAGCTAGAGAACTGACCACTAGACCTGTGCACAACGGAAAAATTTGTTTAGTTTCGGTTTGTTTCTTTTCGGTCCTGTTGATTCGAAATTGTTCGTAATTTTGCTAGATGGGATTTTTCGTGTTCGGACTAATTCGTATTTTCGCAAGCGACATTTTTCGTTGCATCGGAATGATTCGTATTAATGTAAGCCTTATTTTTAGTTGATTTATAATTCGTACTTTCGGTAGAGTACATTGTTTTTCGTTGATTCTGGACACAACTACTACTTTCGTAACTTTTTTTGGGTTCGTTGATTCGTAATTTTCCGTGTCTCTCTCACAACGACGCTGCCTATTATGCCTAATGTGCTTCGAATGGATTTGTACTTTTCTAAATACATAGCGGTTATTTGTAACGATTCGAAATCTCGTATTTTACTTTTGTTTTTTACATGCGCTATAGCCTCTGCCCCTGTACACCATTTTGAGAGGGAGTTCAGCACGGTGAGGGAGAAGCAGAGAGCAGAGCAGAGTGTTATTGTGCTTCGAATGGATTCATACATTCATAACTTTTTCATAACGAATTATGCCGAAGACATTCGGGCATTCGCTATTTGCGATATCATTTATTTCGGATTCGGTTTTATTCGTAATTGCTTTGTTCGGAAATTCGAATGCTTCCGAATGTCCGAAAGTTGCTAAATTCGGACGAATTTCGATTCGTTACGAAACTAATTGCACAAGCCTACTGACCACGGTGAGCTCTCCTGCATAGTGTGATCAGTTTTTATTAGAAAAGCAGAAGAAGGATTGTCAGGGACACCAGGGTTTTCACACAAAGGAAGCAATACAAAGAGATACGTAGGGCCGAAACAACTAATCGATTAATCGACAACTAATCGATTATGAAATTAATTGATTACTATTTTCATAATCAATTAATCGGCCAGCAACATAATGGGTTTAAAAAAACGAAAATGAGCCTTTTATAGTACAAAAAAGAGCAAATAATCACTATGGTTAATATTATATTAATATGAAAAATCTTTGTACATTCGTTGAATTAAAGAATGTTGTTTGAAATTTTCACTTGTTTTTAACATTCAGTTTTAAAATGAATGTAATTTCTGAACGAAAACCACATACACTGTCTGAAAATTCCTTTGACCAAGAAATTTTCTATTATTTCTAAACGTTCCCGTTACTGTGGTTGAAAACGAATGTTGATTTGACCCCACTGGCGATTAGAAAATTGAACGAACGTTCTGAAAATCTTCTTATTCCGCGGCCGGCGTTCATTGTTTAAATCTCGCGGCTTTCTTCTGGTCCCTTCCGCCATAGGCGTTTCCAGCAAACACTGTGTTGAGTGTTGCGCCTATCATGGACGTTCTCTTGTCTGACGTCCGTGATTGGCGGAACACTGAACACAGTGCCTGCTAGGAAACGGAGTCCGAGAATGAGAGGATCTCCGTGATAGGCGCAACACTCAACACAGTGTTTGCTGGAAACGCCTATGGCGGAAGGGACCAGAAGAAAGCCGTGAGATTTAAACAATGGACGCCGGCCGGGGAAAAAGAAGATTTTCAGGTAGACTGACTGACTCGGGCACAGGGAGGCTGCAATGGACACAGTAAGGTGGCAATGGGCACAGTGAGGTGGCAATGGGCACAGTGAGATGGCAATGGGCACAGTGAGGTGGCAATGGGCACAGTAAGGTTGGGCAATTGGCACAGTAAGGTGGCAATGGGCACATTTCCCCCCCTAGGCTTATACTCGAGTCAATAAGTTTTCCCAGTTTTTTGTGGTAAAAGTAGGTACCTCGGCTTATACTCGGGTCGGCTTATACTCGAATATATACGGTATATATTTTTTAAGAAAGACGTTGTTGTATGGCCAGCATATAATATATTACAGTTCTATTTGAAAAACAGTCTAACTTTTTTTTTCTTTAAATAAAAAAATTTGCTCCGAGTCTGATTATATTTACCAGGTTTACCCTCTAATAGTATATACAGTATATCTATTCTGTCAATTATTCTCAGCGTGGATTAGAGATTTTGCTCCTCAACCATATAGTTGGTTATTTATATTTACCTTTGCATAGAGATATTTAAGAATAAATTTACTTTTTTTAAACTTTACATATTAGCAAAATTATATACCACACTTTTTTTTAAGGCTAATAACCGATTAATCGATTAATCAAAGCAATAATCGGCCAACTAATCGATTATGAAAATAATCGTTAGTTGCAGCCCTAGATACAGGATATTTTCTCATACAAGTACATGGAACAGCAGGCACATATCAGGAATATGAAGTGTTGGGGTAACAAATGCTTTATGGTCATAATCTAAAAGTAAAAAGTTATGAATATAAAAATGAATATACAAGTACCAAATAAATAATATAGTTAAAGGGTTTTATACCCATTTGCATTTAATATTGGATTCCAGTAAATAGCAGACTTAAAGAAGTGTTTATGACCTATCCAACCTGCTTCTCACTGGGGGACAGCTGAAGTTAATAAATGTACACATAATTTAGTCATTACTGCATTTGTCCTACTATAGGTACTCTCATAAATTTGAGTAGGGCCACCTTAGGCCCCTTTCACACTGGGGCGTTTTTCATGCGGTTTAGCGCTAATATTAGCGCTATTATACCGCATGAAAAAATCATGCCCTTTAGCCTTCAATGTGAAAGCCCGAAGGCTTTCACACTGAAGCGGTGAGCTAGCAGGACCGCTCCAAAAGTCCTGCTAGCCGCTTCTTTACAGCGGTGAAGGAGCGGTGTGTTCACCGCTCCTTTACCGCGGTCTCCCATTGAAATCAATGGGACAGCGCGGTAATACCGCCCGCAAATTGCGGCAATAGCCGCGGTTTGCGGGCGGTATGAACCCTTTTTCGGCCGCTAGCGGGGGTTAAATTCACCCCCCTAGCGACCGCATACCGCGGTAAGAACGACCGTATAGCAGCGCTGAAAATCGCGCTGCTATACCGCCACCGTCCTGCCCGCCCCAGTGTGAAAGGGGCCTTAGAGAGGCATTAAAGTGGTTGTAAACCCTTAAAAAAAAATACCCTGCAAGACAAAGGCATAATGAGCTAGTATGCATAGCATACTAGCTCATTATGTATTATTTACCTTAGATCGAAGCCCCTGCAGCCGTCTCGACCCCCCCCCCCCTCCGGCCACGGACATCTCCCCCGGAGCTTACTTCCGGGTATCGCGGCTCCGGCCAATCACAGCATGCGCGCGGGAGCCGCCGGTAACGTCACAACTAACTGAAGCAGCAGCACGACGTGCCATTGCTTCAGTGCGTATGTGCTGATTACTTTGGCACATGCAGATACAGGGGGATATCTCCTAAACCGTGCAGGTTTAGGAGATATCCAGGGTAGCTATAGGTAAACCTTAATATAGGCTTACCTATAGCATAAAGTTATAAAAATGGGTTTACAACCACTTTAAAAATGTACTCTGCTTTTATTCATACATTAAGTTTTGGTTTAATGTGTTTCTTTAACTTTTGGAAGAAGTGTTTGAGTGTTGGAAAATGCTTATTATTCTTAATCCCCACCCCAACCCCCTTTCCATGTATGGTGCAGATATTCCAGCAATTCTTTTGAAACCAGCAATTTGGTGCAAAAAAAATGTCACTAACATATCATATAAAATATAATATACAGAATGGCATATTAACCACTTAAGCGGACCATTTGGCTGGCCAAAGACCAGAGCACTTTTTGCGATTCGGCACTGCGTCGCTTTAACTGACAATTGCACGGTCGTGCAACGTGGCTCCCAAACAAAATTGACGTCCTTTTTTTCCCACAAATAGAGCTTTCTTTTAGTGGTATTTGATCACCTCTGCGGTTTTTATTTTTTGCGCTATAAACAAAAATAGAGCGACAATTTTGAAAAAAAAAGAAATATTTTTTTACTTTTTGCTATAATAAATATCCCCAAAAAATATATAAAAAAAATATTTTTTTTCCTCAGTTTAGGCCGATACGTATTCTTCTACATATTGTTGGTAAAAAAAAAATCGCAATAAGCGTTCATTGATTGGTTTGCGCAAAAGTTATAGCATCTACAAAATAGGGGATAGTTTTATGGCATTTTTATTAATAATTTTGTTTTTACTAGTAATTGCGGCGATCAGTGATTTTTATCCTGACTGCGACATTATGGCGGACACATCGGACACTTTTGACGCCATTTTGGGACCATTGTCATTGATACAGCGATCAGTGCTATAAAAATCACTGATTACTGTAAAAATGACACTGACAGTGACACTAGGTGGCGCTGCAGGGGTTAAGTGTGTCTTAGGCATGTGTTCTAACTGTGGGGGGGATGGGCTACGTGTGACACGACACTGATCACCGCTCCCGATCACAGGGAGCTGTGATCAGTGTCCTGTCACTAGGAAGAATGGGGAAATGCTTGTTTACATCAGTATTTCCCCGTTCTTCCTCTCCGTGAGATGATCACGGATATCCCCGCGGATATCAAGTCAGTTAGCTGGCACTATTTCCTGATGAATTATAATTAAAAGGAGCCACTGGTCCAACAATAAAGTTGCTTGCTTCATTCTTTTAAGTGCAGCAGTATTCTAAGCACTAGTATCTGTGTCATACTATACTGTTTGCCCCAACAGGATCATCAGGGAAAAAATATCAGGGAATTAGAAATCCAGGAATTAAGGAATAGTGATGAGCCGAACACCCCCGGGTTCGGTTCGCACCAGAACCCGCGAACGGACCGAAAGTTCGTACGAACATTAGAACCCTATTAAATACAATGGATGCGAACGTTCGAATTCTAAAGTGCTAATTATAACGGCTATTATCCATGTTATTGTCCTAAAAAGGGTTTGGGAACCCGGGTTGTGCACCAGGGGACATGTATCAATGCAAAAAGAAGTTTTAAAAACGGTCGTTTTTCGGGAGCAGTCATTTTAATGATGCATAAAGTGAAAAAAAAAGTCAAATATTCCTTTAAATATCGTACCTGGGGGGTGTCTAAAGTATGCCTGTGAAGTGCCACGTGTTTCCCGTGTTTAGAACTGTCCCTGCACAAAATGACACTTCTAAAGGAAAAAAAAGCCATTTAAAACTGCTTGCGGCTTTAATGTAATGTCTGGTCCCGGTAATATGGATGAAAATCTTTAAGAAAAATGGCATAGCTACCCCATGACCCCCCCCCCTACCCCAGCCCATTACCAGCCCCTTTGGGTCTTGTATGGATATTAAGGGGAACCCCGCACATAAAATAAAAAAGGCCCTATATACTCTGAACAGCCGAATCTGTTTGTAATTTTGAACAGGTACATTGTTTAAGTGTAGCTCCAGCCCAAAAATCTATTTTTAAACTTTTTGGAAAACATAGGTAAGGGTTATCACCCCTGTAACATTTGTTTTGCTGTCTGTGCCCCTGTTCAGAACATTTCACCTCACTTTCCGTCCCAATGACAACTGTTTTTGAAATGTGGTGTTTTTCTTGAAACAAGGATTGGTGATAAAGCATCAGTACAGAGGAGACACCTTTCTCCCATATTAATTCTTACAGGGGAGAATTTTCCTTCCTAGGGGTAGATTTCCTCTCACTTCCTGTTGTCTTCTTGCGTTTGCAAGTAGGAGTCGTTTGTAAGTTGGATGTTTGAAAGTAGGGACCTGCCGTATATACTCTGCAGAAATAGGCCCCTTAGTTGTTGGTGTTGGCACAACACTGTAAGCACTCACAGTTACTCTTGGTTGTTGCTGGAACGCCCTGCTGTCAACTATTATATCAGGAATTGTAATTACATATAATTGTTGAACAGTGGTAGTAAAAATTGGGCCTTTGATGGTGGTGCTGGTGCCACAACACTGTAAGCCCTGACAGTTACTCTTGGTGGGTGCAGCAATGGGCCCTGCTGTGAATTATTAGATCAAGAATTGTAATTGCATGCCCCTGTTGAACAGGGGCTGAAAAATTGGGCCTTTCGTGGTGGTGGTGGTGGTGGTGTTGCCACAACACTGTAAGCCCTCAGAGTTACTCTTGGTGGGTGCAGGAATGGGCCCTGCTGTGAATTATTAGATCAAGAATTGTAATTACATGCCCCTTTTGAACAGGGGCTGAAAAATTGGGCCTTTCGTGGTGGTGGTGGTGGTGGCGTTGCCACAACACTGTAAGCCCTCAGAGTTACTCTTGGTGGGTGCAGCAATGGGCCCTGCTGTGAATTATTAGATCAATAATTGTAATTACATGCCCCTGTTGAACAGGGGCTGAAAAATTGGGCCTTAGGCACTGGTGGCACAACACTACAACCCCTCACAGATACTGTACTTGGAGTACAGCAATGAGCCCTGTTGCAAAGTATTGCTTCAAAAATTGTAATGACACGCCCCTGTTAAACAGGGGCTGAAAAATTGGGCCTTAGGCACTGGTGGCACAACACTCCAACCCCTCACAGATACTGTACTTGGAGCACAGCAATGAGCCCTGTTGCAAAGTATTGCTTCAAAAATTGTAATGACACGCCCCTGTTAAACAGGGGCTGAAAAATTGGGCCTTAGGCACTGGTGGCACAACACTCCAACCCCTCACAGATACTGTACTTGGAGCACAGCAATGAGCCCTGTTGCAAAGTATTGCTTCAAAAATTGTAATTACACGCCCCTGTTAAACAGGGGCTGAAAAATTGGGCCTTAGCCACTGGTGGCGGCACCCATAAACAAAAATGATCTTCCAAGCTATCATCATCAATCGTATCATTGAGGACTCGGAGGAGGAGGATAGCCAGTCAACATAACAGCACAGGCACTCAGCATCAGCATCAGTCTTGAAGGGATGTGACATGTTAAAATCAATTAGTCTGTTATATCAGCATCAGGTGTGTGGTAGCTGGTGGTGATCCAAGACTGGTTCATCTTGATGAAAGTCAGTCGATCAACCGAGTCGGTGGACAGGCGCACCCTGTGATCCGTGACAAATCCTCCAGCAGCACTGAATGTGCGTTCCGAAAGAACGCTGGATGCAGGACAGGCCAGTAGCTCAATTGCATACTGTGCAAGCTCTGGCCAGTGATCCATCCTCAAGACCCAGTAAGCCAGAGGATTTTCGGTGGGGAAGGTGTCCAAGTCTGACCTTGCCCCTGGATATTCCTGCACCATGTTTATCAGACGCTGGCGATGGTTGCTGGAACCGATCATACTTTGGGGCTGCGGACTAAAGAATTGTCTGAACGCATCGGTCAGACGGCCACCTTCCCCACCGCTCCTTCTTTGACTGGCCGAAGCCTCAGCAACTCGTTGTCCAGGACCAGGAGTTTGTAACCTCCCAGTCTCTGGGAACGCGTTGCACAGACCTTTCTGCAAGGCCTCCCGGAGTTGTCTCATCCTCTGCTCCCTCTGCGACGGTAACATAAGGTCCGCAACCTTACCCTTGTACCGTGGATCAAGGAGAGTGGCCAGCCAGTAATGGTCCCTCTCCTTGATCCGAAGAATACGAGGATCCTTCCGCAGACTTTGCAGGATCAGGGAGGCCATGCAGCGTAGGTTTGCTGAGGCATTCGGTCCGGAGTCCTCTGGGTCACTAAGGACGACATGATCCGCAGCCACCTCCTCCCAGCCACGTACAAGTCCACTGGTTTCTTGGGACTGTAAATCATCCCTAAAAGACTGCTGCTGATGATGCTGAGTGCCAGCCTCCACCTCCATGCTGACACAATCCTCCTCCTCCTCCTCCTCCTCCTCCTCCTCCTCTTCCTGTGCAATGGGTGGGACAGAAGGAACACTGTCTGGGTAAAGGGGGCCTTGAGAGGCAAGGAAGTCCTCCTCTTCCTGCCTCTGTTCTGCCTCAAGTGCCCTGTCCATTATTCCACGCAGCGTGTGCTCCAACAGGTGGACAAGAGGTACAGTGTCACTGTTGCATGCACTGTCACTGCTCACCATCCTCGTGGCCTCCTCAAATGGTGCCAGGACAGTGCATGCATCCCTGATCATGCCCCACTGGCGTGGAGAAAAAAACCAAGCTCCCCTGACCCTGTCCTGGTGCCGTAGTCGCACAGGTACTCATTGATGGCCCTCTGCTGCGTGTGCAGCCGCTGCAGCATGGCCAACGTTGAGTTCCACCTGGTGGGCATGTCACATATAAGGCGGTTCTTGGGCAGGTTCAACTCCTTTTGCAGCTCAGCCAGGCGAGCACTGGCATTATAAGATCTGCGGAAATGCACACAGACTTTCCTGGCCTGCCTCAGGACATCCTGTAAGCCCGGGTACCTGCCCAAGAACCGCTGCACCACCAGGTTAAGGACGTGAGCCACACAGGGCACATGGGTCAGTTGTCCCTGTCGGAGGGCGGAGAGGAGGTTGGTGCCATTGTCGCAAACCACCATTCCTGGCTTAAGCTGGCGTGGCGTCAACCACCTCTCGGCCTGGCCCTGCAGAGCAGACAGGACCTCTGCCCCAGTGTGGCTTCTGTCCCCCAAACACACCAGCGAAAGCACGGCATGGCATCTTTTTGCCTGCGTACTTGCGTAGCCCCTTGAACGGCTACGGAGCACCGCTGGTTCAGAGGACAAAGCACAGGAAGAGGCCATGGAGGAAGAAGAAGAGGAGGGGGTGGAGGAGAGAGGTGTGTCACAACCAGTAGTAGCATTTTGGAGGCGTGGCGGTGGAACAACCTCCAACACTACTGCACCTTGTCCTGCATCCTTCCCAGCTGCCAAAAGAGTGACCCAATGGGCCGTGAAAGAAAGGTAACATCCCTGTCCATGCCTGCTGGACCATGAGTCAGCGGTAATATGCACCTTACCGCTGACCGCCCTGTCCAGCGAGGCCAAGACATTGCCTTCCACATGCCGGTAGAGAGCCGGAATAGCCTTCCGTGAGAAAAAGTGGCGTTTGGGAACCTGCCACTGAGGAACCGCACATTGCACAAACTCACGGAAGGGGGCCGAGTCTACCAACTGAAAAGGCAGCAGTTGAAGCGCTAGCAATTTAGCCAAGCTAGCATTCAACCGCTGGGCATGTGGATGGCTGGGAGTGAACTTCTTTCGACGGTCCAGCAGCTGGGGCAGGGAAATTTGCCTGCTAGAATCGGACGTCGGTGTACTGCTAGCAGAGTGGCCGCAAGTACTTGGCTGTGACACACCTAATTCTACACCTTCATTCCTCTCAGTGCATGTTTCAGAGAGGACTGAAGTTATAGTGGGGTTGGAGATCCCAGCTGATGCGGTGCAAGGAGAGGTCCGCTTTGTTCTTTGGTGTGGGTCTTTGAGGTAGGCTTGCCAACGAGCTGCATGGCAGGTCAACATATGTCTGGTCAGGCATGTGGTACCCAAGCGGCTGATGTTTTGGCCACGCGATATACGCTTGAGACATATGTTGCAAACAGCAGCTGTGCGATCTGATGCACTAGCCTCAAAAAAGGCCCACACCAAAGAACTTTTTGAATGACGGGCAGAGGCAGCGCCCTGCACAGGCGGAGCTCTGCGGTGTGATTCCGTTGGTGTACTGCCCTTACGCTGGCCACCAAAGGGCATCCTGCCTCGTTGGAGATGTGCCTCCTCCTCATCCTCCTCCTCTCTCCTATTAGGCACCCACGTGGAGTCAGTGACCTCATCATCCCCTCCTTCCTCATCACTGGAGCCAATCTGGCAGTATGCTGCAGCTGCTGGAACATGACTGCAAGATTGGTGTCCTTCTTGAGCATCCCCTCTGTCTGCTCTCACGCTACTGCCTTCCTGTAGCTGGGTTTCATCATCAGACCCTTCGAAACGCTGGGCATCCTCCTGGAGCATGTACCCAACACTGTGCTCAAACAGTTCGGGGGACTCCTCAGGAGGAGGACATGGTGGGTCTAGGGAAGGAGTGACTGATGATGAGTCTGACATTGATACCAGGGAAGAGGACGCTTTGGCAGCTGCTTTGCCAGTACCCTGAGCCTGGGTGAGAGAGGATGAGGAGGAGGAGGAGGGCTTGGTCATCCACTCTACCAAGTCTTCGGCATGATGTGGCTCAACATGTCCAGCTGCCGAAAAGAAGGACAAGCGTGTCCCATGGCCATGTGCTGATGACAATGCACCGCGTCCACGACCAGCACTGTTGCCCCCAGACACAGAGCCTGCTTGCCCTCTTTTATTGCCTCCTGACTGTCTGCCTCTCCTTGTTTGCCTTCCAGACATTCTAATAGATGGCCTGCAGGGAGATGGGAAAAAAGCAATAAGGGCTACCTTCAGGTGTCCTTCTCTGTCCCTTTACTTAAGGATTTCTAAATATGGTTGAGGATGATTGCTTTCGCACAGAATAGCACAACGACAATTTCCCTGACTGTCCAAAAAACAAGGATTTCAAAGATGGTTGATGAGGAATGCTTTAGCACAGTATAGCAGAAGGAGAATTTCCCTCACTGTCCTTCCCTGTCCCTACAAACAAGGATTAGCACAGTAAAACACACTGACACTCTCCCTACCTATAGTTTTCTGTCCCTATAAAAAATGTTTTTTTAAAGATGGTTGATGATCAATGCTTTAGCACAGTATAGTACAAGGAGAATTTCCCTCACTGTCCTTCCCTGTCCCTAGAAACAAGGATTAGCACAGTAAAACACACTGACACTCTCCCTACCTATAGTTTTCTGTCCCTAGAAAAAATGTTTTTTTAAAGATGGTTGATGATCAATGCTTTAGCACAGTATAGCACAAGGAGAATTTCCCTCACTGTCCTTCCCTGTCCCTAGAAACAAGGATTAGCACAGTAAAACACACTGACACTCTCCCTACCTATAGTTTTCTGTCCCTAGAAAAAATGTTTTTTTTAAAGATGGTTGATGATCAATGCTTTAGCACAGTATAGCACAAGGAGAATTTCCCTCACTGTCCTTCCCTGTCCCTAGAAACAAGGATTAGCACAGTGAAAGAAACTGACACTCTCCCTACCTATAGTTTTCTGTCCCTAGAAATTTTTTTTTTTAAAGATGGTTGATGATCAATGCTTTAGCACACTATAGCACAAGGAGAATTTCCCTCACTGTCCTTCCCTGTCCCTAGAAACAAGGATTAGCACAGTAAAACACACTGACACTCTCCCTACCTATAGTTTTCTGTCCCTAGAAAAAATGTTTTTTTAAAGATGGTTGATGATCAATGCTTTAGCACAGTATAGCACAAGGAGAATTTCCCTCACTGTCCTTCCCTGTCCCTAGAAACAAGGATTAGCACAGTGAAAGAAACTGACACTCTCCCTACCTATAGTTTTCTGTCCCTAGAAAAAATGTTTTTTTAAAGATGGTTGATGATCAATGCTTTAGCACAGTATAGCACAAGGAGAATTTCCCTCACTGTCCTTCCCTGTCCCTAGAAACAAGGATTAGCACAGTAAAACACACTGACACTCTCCCTACCAATAGTTTTCTGTCCCTAGAATAAATGTTTTTTTAAAGATGGTTGATGATCAATGCTTTAGCACAGTATAGCACAAGGAGAATTTCCCTCACTGTCCTTCCCTGTCCCTAGAAACAAGGATTAGCACAGTGAAAGAAACTGACACTCTCCCTACCTATAGTTTTCTGTCCCTAGAAAAAATGTTTTTTTAAAGATGGTTGATGATCAATGCTTTAGCACAGTATAGCACAAGGAGAATTTCCCTCACTGTCCTTCCCTGTCCCTAGAAACAAGGATTAGCACAGTGAAAGAAACTGACACTCTCCCTACCTATAGTTTTCTGTCCCTAGAAAAAATGTTTTTTTAAAGATGGTTGATGATCAATGCTTTAGCACACTATAGCACAAGGAGAATTTCCCTCACTGTCCTTCCCTGTCCCTAGAAACAAGGATTAGCACAGTAAAACACACTGACACTCTCCCTACCTATAGTTTTCTGTCCCTAGAAAAAATGTTTTTTTAAAGATGGTTGATGATCAATGCTTTAGCACAGTATAGCACAAGGAGAATTTCCCTCACTGTCCTTCCCTGTCCCTAGAAACAAGGATTAGCACAGTAAAACACACTGACACTCTCCCTACCTATAGTTTTCTGTCCCTAGAAAAAATGTTTTTTTAAAGATGGTTGATGATCAATGCTTTAGCACAGTATAGCACAAGGAGAATTTCCCTCACTGTCCTTCCCTGTCCCTAGAAACAAGGATTAGCACAGTGAAAGAAACTGACACTCTCCCTACCTATAGTTTTCTGTCCCTAGAAAAAATGTTTTTTTAAAGATGGTTGATGATCAATGCTTTAGCACAGTATAGCACAAGGA
Source organism: Rana muscosa (assembly GCA_029206835.1). NCBI lineage: Eukaryota > Metazoa > Chordata > Amphibia > Anura > Ranidae > Rana > Rana muscosa. The sequence goes on from CM055128.1 coordinate 277,112,255, forward strand.
GAATTTCCCTCACTGTCCTTCCCTGTCCCTAGAAACAAGGATTAGCACAGTGAAAGAAACTGACACTCTCCCTACCTATAGTTTTCTGTCCCTAGAAAAAATGTTTTTTTAAAGATGGTTGATGATCAATGCTTTAGCACAGTATAGCACAAGGAGAATTTCCCTCACTGTCCTTCCCTGTCCCTAGAAACAAGGATTAGCACAGTGAAAGAAACTGACACTCTCCCTACCTATAGTTTTCTGTCCCTAGAAAAAATGTTTTTTTAAAGATGGTTGATGATCAATGCTTTAGCACAGTATAGCACAAGGAGAATTTCCCTCACTGTCCTTCCCTGTCCCTAGAAACAAGGATTAGCACAGTAAAACACACTGACACTCTCCCTACCTATAGTTTTCTGTCCCTAGAAAAAATGTTTTTTTAAAGATGGTTGATGATCAATGCTTTAGCACAGTATAGCACAAGGAGAATTTCCCTCACTGTCCTTCCCTGTCCCTAGAAACAAGGATTAGCACAGTGAAAGAAACTGACACTCTCCCTACCTATAGTTTTCTGTCCCTAGAAAAAATTTTTTTTAAAGATGGTTGATGATCAATGCTTTAGCACAGTATAGCACAAGGAGAATTTCCCTCACTGTCCTTCCCTGTCCCTAGAAACAAGGATTAGCACAGTAAAACACACTGACACTCTCCCTACCAATAGTTTTCTGTCCCTAGAATAAATGTTTTTTTAAAGATGGTTGATGATCAATGCTTTAGCACAGTATAGCACAAGGAGAATTTCCCTCACTGTCCTTCCCTGTCCCTAGAAACAAGGATTAGCACAGTGAAAGAAACTGACACTCTCCCTACCTATAGTTTTCTGTCCCTAGAAAAAATGTTTTTTTAAAGATGGTTGATGATCAATGCTTTAGCACAGTATAGCACAAGGAGAATTTCCCTCACTGTCCTTCCCTGTCCCTAGAAACAAGGATTAGCACAGTGAAAGAAACTGACACTCTCCCTACCTATAGTTTTCTGTCCCTAGAAAAAATGTTTTTTTAAAGATGGTTGATGATCAATGCTTTAGCACACTATAGCACAAGGAGAATTTCCCTCACTGTCCTTCCCTGTCCCTAGAAACAAGGATTAGCACAGTAAAACACACTGACACTCTCCCTACCTATAGTTTTCTGTCCCTAGAAAAAATGTTTTTTTAAAGATGGTTGATGATCAATGCTTTAGCACAGTATAGCACAAGGAGAATTTCCCTCACTGTCCTTCCCTGTCCCTAGAAACAAGGATTAGCACAGTAAAACACACTGACACTCTCCCTACCTATAGTTTTCTGTCCCTAGAAAAAATGTTTTTTTAAAGATGGTTGATGATCAATGCTTTAGCACAGTATAGCACAAGGAGAATTTCCCTCACTGTCCTTCCCTGTCCCTAGAAACAAGGATTAGCACAGTGAAAGAAACTGACACTCTCCCTACCTATAGTTTTCTGTCCCTAGAAAAAATGTTTTTTTAAAGATGGTTGATGATCAATGCTTTAGCACAGTATAGCACAAGGAGAATTTCCCTCACTGTCCTTCCCTGTCCCTAGAAACAAGGATTAGCACAGTGAAAGAAACTGACACTCTCCCTACCTATAGTTTTCTGTCCCTAGAAAAAATGTTTTTTTAAAGATGGTTGATGATCAATGCTTTAGCACAGTATAGCACAAGGAGAATTTCCCTCACTGTCCTTCCCTGTCCCTAGAAACAAGGATTAGCACAGTGAAAGAAACTGACACTCTCCCTACCTATAGTTTTCTGTCCCTAGAAAAAATGTTTTTTTAAAGATGGTTGATGATCAATGCTTTAGCACAGTATAGCACAAGGAGAATTTCCCTCACTGTCCTTCCCTGTCCCTAGAAACAAGGATTAGCACAGTGAAAGAAACTGACACTCTCCCTACCTATAGTTTTCTGTCCCTAGAAAAAATGTTTTTTTAAAGATGGTTGATGATCAATGCTTTAGCACAGTATAGCACAAGGAGAATTTCCCTCACTGTCCTTCCCTGTCCCTAGAAACAAGGATTAGCACAGTGAAACACACTGACACTCTCCCTACCTATAGTTTTCTGTCCCTAGAAAAAATGTTTTTTTAAAGATGGTTGATGATCAATGCTTTAGCACAGTATAGCACAAGGAGAATTTCCCTCACTGTCCTTCCCTGTCCCTAGAAACAAGGATTAGCACAGTAAAACACACTGACACTCTCCCTACCTATAGTTTTCTGTCCCTAGAAAAAATGTTTTTTTAAAGATGGTTGATGATCAATGCTTTAGCACAGTATAGCACAAGGAGAATTTCCCTCACTGTCCTTCCCTGTCCCTAGAAACAAGGATTAGCACAGTGAAAGAAACTGACACTCTCCCTACCTGTCAGGAAAGGTTCCATCCGCTGGTGCCATTTATTATTTATCTTGCAGTACTGTGGTCCACCAGCAGGTGTCTCCTGGCAGTTTGTAACTGTCAGGAGAATCTTTCCCTGCTGGTGTTGTATTATCTTTTGGACGCAGTACTGGTTTCCACCAGCGGATGGATCCTGGCAGTGTGGAGCAGACTGCCCTCCCTCCGATCAGCTGTGACCTGAAGCTAATCAGGCATTCCTATAAATACCCGGCAGGTGTATACACACACTGCCCTGGTATCGTCCTCATGCCCTGACCTGTAGCCTGTCTGCTTGAACCTTGATCCCTGTATCCTGATCCCTGTATCCTGATCCCTGTATCCTGATCCCTGTATCCTGATCCCTGTATCCTGATCCCTGTATCCTGATCCCTGTATCCTGATCCCTGTATCCTGATCCATGTATCCTGATCCCGAACCTGAACCTGTAACCTGATCCTGAACCTGTTGTGTCCGTCCTTATCCCTGATCCCTGCTCTGCAGCCTGGTTGCCCCCTGCTTGATCCTGTCTCCCTGTCCTGATCCATCCTTACCCCATCTGCTGATCCCCCTGTGTATGACCTCGGCCTGGCCCTGTTTATGATTCTGGTTCCCCCATTACTTGTACATATTTGTCTGTTACTGTTATTAATTGTGGGTTCTGTTTGGTATTGGTTGTTGTGCACTGTGTGGTATTGGAGGTGGATATATATATATATATATATATATATATATATATATATATATATATATTATTTCACTTATCTTTAATAAATCTTAATATTTCACTTATACGTGTTTGGTGTTCCTCTGTTGCTAGCTGCACAGTTCTGGTCACACTTGGTACGTGACAGTATACCAGGGCCAATAATGATCAGAAGTAGCTGCACAGAGGACCCATTTTGGTTCTGTTACTCTGCTAAAATGAACTCTGATATGATTCCTTATTATACTCTGCTGGCGTCAGAGAGTGGTGAATATCTCCGTCAGACACTGAAAGAGTGGACCAGTGATCAGCTGCTAGAGATTATTCGTTTAGCTCACTCCTGGGTTGATCAGGGCTGTATGATGTTTGGGGATGTTCAACCTTTAATTAAAATCTGCACAGAGCTGGCTTTGCCTTGTATCCCAGAGGGCCATGATGATTTTTCTCCCCCCTTTAATGTTAATCAGGTCGTATCTTTGGTTTGGCTTCTGGAGGATGACTCCCCATACTTTTTTGAACATTACACAGCTTGTTCCCAACAGAAAATAATAGAGTGTGTTGATTGTGTACAATCCCTTGTCAGACAGGCAGAATGTAAACTGCAGTTTGTGCAGCCACTACTCTCAGCATGGTCTGATATTTTGCAATCGGCCCCAGCCAGCCCACAAAAAAACATCTCTGCTGCCAGACACCTGCCTGCCCAAGAGTCTATTTCTCCATCACCCATGGCAACCCCAGTCGCAGTTCAGTACACACTACTTCCCACCAGGTATCAATATCCAGTCTCTGCTCCCTGCACCTATCCTGCATTCAACCCACCTGCCTCTTCTCAGCTGCCTGCAAGCCCACAAGAACCTCCTCCAGCCACTGTCCCCGTATCCCTGCCATATTCTTCCATTTGCTCGATTCCATCTTTTCCATATACTCCCCCCGTTATGTGCAAACCTGCAGTGACCAAATCTAAAAAGAAGCGGAAGTATTTCCCTACCCACACAATCCAACCAGTAATCCCACCTTCCTCCACACCCACCAACCTGCTCCAGCCTGTAATCCTTGAGCCAGCCTTCCAGCCTGCGGTCCTTGAGCCCGCCTTCCAGCCTGCAGTTTCAGAACCAGCCTGCAGTCCTTGAGCCAGCCTTCCAGCCTGCAGTCCTTGAGCCAGCCTTCCAGTCTGCGGTCCTTGAGCCCACCTTCCAGCCTGCAGTTCCAGAACCAGCCTTCCAGCCTGCAGTCCCAGAGCCAGCCTTCAAGCCAGCCTTCCAGCCTGCAGTTCTCAAGCCAGCCTTCCAGCCTGCGGTCCTTGAGCCAGCCTTCCAGCCTGCGGTCCTTGAGCCAGCCTTCCAGCCTGCGGTCCTTGAGCCAGCCTTCCAGCCTGCGGTCCTTGAGCCAGCCTTCCAGTCTGCGGTTCTCGAGCTAGCCTGCCAGCCTGAAGACCCTGTACCAGCCTGCCAGCCTGAAGACCCTGTACCAGCCTGCCAGCCTGAAGACCCTGTACCAGCCTGCCAGCCTGAAGACCCTGTACCAGCCTGCCAGCCTGAAGACCCTGTACCAGCCTGCCAGCCTGAAGACCCTGTACCAGCCTGCCAGCCTGAAGACCCTGTACCAGCCTGCCAGCCTGAAGACCCTGTACCAGCCTGCCAGCCTGAAGACCCTGTACCAGCCTGAAGACCCTGTACCAGCCTGCCAGCCTGAAGACCCTGTACCAGCCTGCCAGCCTGAAGACCCTGTACCAGCCTGCCAGCCTGAAGACCCTTACCAGCCTGCCAGCCTGAAGACCTGATGACAATGTCCCAGTCGGAAGATCCGGTGCCCATTTCCCGGCCTGTGGTTGTGGTGCCCGTTTCCCGGCCTGTGGTTGTGGTGCCCGTTTCCCGGCCTGTGGTTGTGGTGCCCGTTTCCCGGCCTGTGGTTGTGGTGCCCGTTTCCCGGCCTGTGGTTGTGGTGCCCGTTTCCCGGCCTGTGGTTGTGGTGCCCGTTTCCTGGCTTGAGGTTGTGGTGCCCGTTTCCCGGCTTGAGGTTGTGGTGCCCGTTTCCCGGCTTGAGGTTGTGGTGCCCTTTTCCCGGCCCGAGGTTGTGGAGCCCTTTTCCCGGCTCGAGGGTATGTCGTCTGCTGCCCAGCCTGAGATGATCCCGTCTGCTGCCCAGCCTGAGATGATCCCGTCTGCTGCCCAGCCTGAGATGATCCCGTCTGCTGCCCAGCCTGAGATGATCCCGTCTGCTGCCCAGCCTGAGATGATCCCGTCTGCTGCCCAGCCTGAGATGATCCCGCCTGCTGCCCAGCCTGAGATGATCCCGCCTGCTGCCCAGCCTGAGATGATCCCGCCTGCTGCCCAGCCTGAGATGATCCCGCCCGCTGCCCAGCCTGAGATGATCCCGTCCGCTGCCCAGCCTGAGATGATCCCGTCCGCTGCCCAGCCTGAGATGATCCCGTCCGCTGCCCAGCCTGAGATGATCCCGTCCGCTGCCCAGCCTGAGATGATCCCGTCCGCTGCCCAGCCTGAGATGATCCCGTCCGCTGCCCAGCCTGAGATGATCCCGTCCGCTGCCCAGCCTGAGATGATCCCGTCCGCTGCCCAGCCTGAGATGATCCCGTCCGCTGCCCAGCCTGAGATGATCCCGTCCGCTGCCCAGCTCGATGACCCGGAGCCTGCTGCCCAGCTCGATGACCCGGAGCCTGCTGCCCAGCTCGATGACCTGGAGTCTGCTTCCCAGCCCAAAGTGTACCTGCCTGCTGCCCAGCTCGATGACCCGGAGCCTGCTGCCCAGCCCGAGGTGTTCCTGCCTGCTGCCCAGCTCGATGACCCGGGGCCTGCTGCCCAGCCCGGAGTGTTCCTGTCTGCTGCCCAGCTCGATGACCCGGGGCCTGCTGCCCAGCCCGAGGTGTTCCTGCCTGCTGCCCAGCTCGATGACCCGGGGCCTGCTGCCCAGCCCGAGGTGTTCCTGCCTGCTGCCCAGCTTGATGTGATTGTCTGCCCGGATGTGACTTTGCCTACTACCCAGCTGATTGCCATGAACTTTCTCCGGCAACAGCTAGTTGGAGCGTCCGGAGGCCGCTCCTTTGAGGGGGGGTACTGTCAGGAAAGGTTCCATCCGCTGGTGGCATTTATTATTTATCTTGCAGTACTGTGGTCCACCAGCAGGTGTCTCCTGGCAGTTTGTAACTGTCAGGAGAATCTTTCCCTGCTGGTGTTGTATTATCTTTTGGACGCAGTACTGGTTTCCACCAGCGGATGGATCCTGGCAGTGTGGAGCAGACTGCCCTCCCTCCGATCAGCTGTGACCTGAAGCTAATCAGGCATTCCTATAAATACCCGGCAGGTGTATACACACACTGCCCTGGTATCGTCCTCGTGCCCTGACCTGTAGCCTGTCTGCTTGAACCTTGATCCATGTATCCTGATCCCATTTAACCTGATCCTGAACCTGTTGTGTCCGTCCTTATCCCTGATCCCTGCTCTGCAGCCTGGTTGCCCCCTGCTTGATCCTGTCTCCCTGTCCTGATCCATCCTTACCCCATCTGCTGATCCCCCTGTGTATGACCTTGGCCTGGCCCTGTTTATGATTCTGGTTCCCCCATTACTTGTACATATTTGTCTGTTACTGTTATTAATTGTGGGTTCTGTTTGGTATTGGTTGTTGTGCACTGTGTGGTATTGGAGGTGGTTTTATTTATATATATATATATATATATATATATATATATATATATATATATATATATATATATATATATTATTTCACTTATCTTTAATAAATCTTTATATTTCACTTATACGTGTTTGGTGTTCCTCTGTTGCTAGCTGCACAGTTCTGGTCACACTTGGTATATGACACTACCTATAGTTTTCTGTCCCTAGAAAAAAATGTTTTTTTTAAAGATGGTTGATGATCAATGCTTTAGCACAGTATAGCACAAGGAGAATTTCCCTCACTGTCCTTCCCTGTCCCTAGAAACAAGGATTAGCACAGTAAAACACACTGACACTCTCCCTACCTATCCTTCTCTTTCCCTAAACTAAAGGAATCCAGGTTAAGCAAGAAAAAAAAATGTCACTGTCCCTGCCTATGCTTCTCTTTCCCTGCTCCGGAACACACTACACTAGGCCGCCGTGCTGGCGGCCTTTTATAGTGTGGGGCGTGTACTAAACACCCTCAGCAATAATTGGCCACAGGCATCCTGCCTGTGGCCAATCATTGCTCTCCTCGCTGCCGGCGCTGTGATTGGCCAAGCATGCGGGGTCACAGTGCATGCTTGGCCAATCACAGCGCCTGGATGACACTGCGATGGCGTAGTGCATTGTGGGCCGTTCGCGTCACTCGAATTAGGCGCAAACGGCCCAAATCGTTCGATCTTCGTCGAACGATCGAACAGCCGATGTTCGAGTCGAACGTATGTTCGACTCGAACACTGAGCTCATCCCTATTAAGGAATCAGGGAATTAGGAATCAGGAAAAGACGTATAAGTCACTAAACCAGAACACATGCAGATAAGAGAGTTTTCTGCATTCTTATGCCAGGCCATTGACTATTATGGAAAAAATGAATAATATCGCGCTAGAGAACAAAAACATCCAAAAAACAGCTGCAACAAAAACCATCAAATATCTCTATGGTGCAAACAGAATAGTAAAAACATAAGTTCCGCTAAATATGAGAAATCACAAAGGTAAGCGACATATGGTGCAATGAAATTATTAAATAGTGAACATTCAAAAAAGTCCATATAGCACAAAGTAAATAAAGAGAACAAATAATTGATTGGGACAAGAGGACCCCCAGGTCCTTTTCCACCCTAGCTTCCCCCAGAAGTTCTCCCCCCAGTCTGAGTGTGCATCCCCAGATTGAAGTGTCCGTTCGTTTGGCTCCATCGAGCATTGCTGAGTGGCTTCCGGTCACAACAGGAGGATTTCGGAGGTGCTGGAGACCTGCTAGTCCCCGCAGAGGGTTTATTCTGTTTGCGCTTACGACCTTGCTCTTCAGGGGGTCCACCAGTTCGGGTAAGGTAGGGTGACCAGACAACCCCGGTTTCCGGGGACAGTCCCCCGATTGAGGACCCTGACCCCGCAGTCCCCGGATTGAGGACACTGTCCCCGGACCAACTCTGTCCCCGGTTTTGTCCCCAGATTGGATTTGAACAGGGGCTGGGGCAATTTCAAAGACAGTCAGTGCAGAATTAAAAAAAAAAAAATCTGAATTACACCCCCCCCCCCGCTCCTACTAGCTTAGGGGGGTGTATTTTTTTCCATTACCTGTGCCCCCTTCTGATGATCATGTGCTGGTCGGAGTGGAGGGAATATTTTTTCAGCTTTGGGTGCATGCCCATTCAGTTCCGCTTGCATGTTCTTCTGCCTTGGCTCAAGTCCCGGCCAGCCGCCTGCCTGCTTATCTACTTGCCTTCCCTGGCGGAGTGATCTTCCTCCGCTCCCCACCCAGTAGTAGCCGGGGCCCGGAGAGTAAAGCCCTGTACACACGATAGGTTTTACCGATGAAAACAGTCCGATGGACTTTTTTCATCGGACTAACCGATCGTGTATGGGCCCCATCAGTCTTTTTTCCATCGGTGTTTAAAAATAGAACATGTTTTAAATTTATCCGATGGTTAAAAAACCGATAGCAAATTACTATCGTCTGTGGGGAACTCCATCGGATAAAAAACCCACGCATGCTCAGAATCAAGTCGACGCATGCTCAGAAGCATTGAACGTAATTTTTCTCGGCTCACCGGAGTGTTTTACGTCACCGCGTTTGGAGCGGTCGGTTTTTTGACTGATGGTGTGTAGGCAAGACTGGTGTAAGTCAGCTTCATCGGATTTCCGATGGAAAAATCCATCGGTTTAAAAACCATAGGAAATCTGATCGTGTGTACAGGGCTTAAGAGATGACAGGCTGTGAGGCAGGCGGCGGCGGCGACGGGCAGAGAGAGTCGCTAATTGCCGACATTACTAGTATAAAAAAATAATATGTCCCCAGATTTCATATAAAAAATCTGGTCACCTTAGGGTAAGGGTTCCCATATACAGAGTGGGATTTTCTCTTCAGACTGAGAACCTCTTCCCTTCTTCTCCTCTCCTTCTTCTTTGGTGAAGGTGGATAGAATCTTGAACTTACTGCCTTAACAGACTCATTATCATAATTTTGTTTTGTTTTCTTGTCACAATCAATTATTTTTTTCTCCTTATTTACTTTGTGCTATATGGACTTTTTTGAATGTTCACTATTTAATCATTTCATTGCACCACATGTCACTTACCTTTGTGATTTCTCATATTAAGCGCAACTTATGATTTTACCATTGACTCAGAATATTGAAGCTGGAGGGTCAAATAAAACAGCCAGGAAACTAACATTTTCAGAAACAGGTCAGCAGTGGCTGCCCTTAAATAACTAATGATTGGTTTACTTAAAAAAAACAAAAAAACAACCCTTGGCAGTGGTGGGGACGGGGGACGTTGCTATCACTGCTATGCCGTTATAAAGGATTTCACAGGTGACATTTCACACTGAGCTCTGGAACTCCCCCTCATGTCTGTGAGATATGCCGCTGTGAGATAGGCCGCTGACAAATCTCTGTATTAAACACCAGTCTCACACCATGTTCTGTCATATCCTCATACCAGAAACCAGACAAAGTGTCACCAGAGCCACCACTATCTTTCATTTTCTGACAGCTGCTGCTGCTCAGACATATAGATGCTCTTGTATTTTAATCAGACAACCTCCAGAATCTATGCTTGCCGCAGGGAGCATGCAGTATACATGCACAAATCTTGTCTCTCCCATGCCGCTATAATGTACATAGATCTCATGACACTGGTAGACAATTAATATAGCAAACTTAATTGAGCAGTAAGCCCTATCAACCAATCATTGGCCTTCTTTCATTGGAAAGTGAAGCTTGTTTTGCTACCATGAGTTACAGCACTTTGTACTTCACCACAGTTCTTTGCAGTGCCATATACAGGGCGTAAAATAAGTATTGAACATGTCACCATTTTTCTAGGTAATATATTTCTAAAGGTGCTATTGACATGAAATTTCCACCACATGTCGGTAACAACCCATGCAGTCCACACATACATAGAAAAAAACAAAACAAATAAGTTCAGAAATTAAAGCGGAGTTCCACCCAAAAATGGAACTTCCGCTATTCCTTTCCCCCCCCCCCCTCCGATGTCACATTTGGCACCTTTCAGGGGGAAGGGGGGGAGCAGATACCTGTGTAATACAGGTATTTGCTCTCACTTCCGGGCATAGGTATCCGAGCCACCCGCGGGGATCTATGCCCCTTCCGGCGCCTTCTCCGTCCCCCCTGCTGTCTTCTGGGAGACACACAGGTCCCAGAAGACAGCAGGTACCAGTGGGAACGCGCAGCGCGAGTCGCACATGCGCAGCAGGGAACCAGGAAGTGAAGCAGCAAGGCTTCACTTCCTGATTCCCTTACCAAAGATGGCGGCAGCAGCAACTGAGAGCCGAGGGACAGATCGGCTTCGGGTGCCGACATCGCGGGCGCCCTGGACAGGTAAGTGTCCTTATTTTAACAGTCAGCAGCTGCAGTATTTGTAGCTGCTGACTTTTAAAAAAAGAAATCAGCGAACCTCCGCTTTAAGTTATGTGTAATAAAATGGAATGACACAGGGAAAAAGTATTGAACACATGAAGAAAGGGAGGTGCAAAAAGGCATGGAAAGCCAAGGCACCAGCTGAAATCTATCAGTAATTAGAAAGAATAATATCAGCTGGTTCATTCTCAACTGATGGCCTATAAAAAGGTGCTTCATTACCAAGGTGTCACACAAGAAACATCTCATGATGGGTAAAAGCAAAGAGCTCTCTCAAGACCTTTGCAGTCTAAAGCCTCGTACACACGGTCGGACTTCTATCGGACTTTTCCATGTTTTTTTGTCCGAACGGAGTTGGTCGGGAACACCCATAGCATACACACGCTCTGACTTTTCTGCAAACTTTCCCAAAACTTTTTGCAACATCACGTGGTTTTTCTGCTCTTTTCTGCTCTTTACCGCCACCCTTTGGTCAACTTTTGCTATTGTTGGTTGATTTTAACATTAGTTGTTTTGTCCATCGGACAAAAGTCCGTTGGTTTTCTGTACACACGGTCGGACTTTGCTCCATCGGGCTTTTGTTGGGCAAAAGTTTGTCCGTTTGCAGACCCAACTTTTGTCCGATGAAAACAAGAAAAAAGCAAAAAAAGTTTGTCCGATGGAGCGTACACACGGTCGGATTGTTGGTCCAACTTGCTCAAAATGAAGTTTGTTGGCCAAAAGTCCGACCGTGTGTACGGGGCTTTATTGTTGAAAAACATACTGATGGCATTGGTTACAGAAGGATTTCTAAACTTCTGAATGTTCCAGTGAGCACTGTTGGGGCCATAATCCGTGGAAAAAACAACATTTCACCATAAACTGGCCACAACCAGGTGCTCCTCGCAAGATTTCTGACAAAGTAGTGAAAAGAATTATCAGAATAGTTGTCCAAGAGCCAAGGACCACTTGTGGAGAGCTTCAGAAAATCCTAGAACTAGCAGGTACAATTGTTTAGAAGAAAACAATAAGTAATGCACTCAACCGCCATGGCCTGTATGCACGCTCACCACGCAAGACTCCATTGCTGAAGAAAAAGCATGTTGAAACTCGTTTAAAGTTTGCTGTACAACATTTAGCCAAGCCTGAAATACTGGGAGAATATAGTCTGGGCAGATGAGACCAAAATTGAACTCTTTGGATGCCATAATACACACCATGTTTGGAGGTCAAATGGCACATCACTTAGGGATGAGCTTCGTGTTCGAGTCGAACATACGTTCGACTCGAACATCGGCTGTTCGATCGTTCGACGAAGATCGAACGATTTGGGCCGTTCGCGCCAAATTCGAGTGACGCGAACGGCCCACAATGCACTACGCCATCGCAGTGTCATCCAGGCGCTGTGATTGGCCAAGCATGCACTGTGACCCCGCATGCTTGGCCAATCACAGCGCCGGCAGCGAGGAGAGCAATGATTGGCCACAGGCAGGATGCCTGTGGCCAATTATTGCTGAGGGTGTTTAGTACACGCCCCACACTATAAAAGGCCGCCAGCACGGCGGCCTAGTGTAGTGTGTTCCGGAGCAGGGAAAGAGAAGCATAGGCAGGGACAGTGACATTTATTTTTTCTTGCTTAACCTGGATTCCTTTAGTTTAGGGAAAGAGAAGGATAGGTAGGGAGAGTGTCAGTGTGTTTTACTGTGCGAATCCTTGTTTCTAGGGACAGGGAAGGACAGTGAGGGAATTCTCCTTGTGCTATAGTGTGCTTTAAAAAAACATTTTTTCTAGGGACAGAAAACTATAGGTAGGGAGAGTGTCAGTGTGTTTTACTGTGCGAATCCTTGTTTCTAGGGACAGGGAAGGACAGTGAGGGAAATTCTCCTTGTGCTATAGTGTGCTTTAAAAAAACATTTTTTCTAGGGACAGAAAACTATAGGTAGGGAGAGTGTCAGTGTGTTTTACTGTGCGAATCCTTGTTTCTAGGGACAGGGAAGGACAGTGAGGGAAATTCTCCTTGTGCTATAGTGTGCTTTAAAAAAACATTTTTTCTAGGGACAGAAAACTATAGGTAGGGAGAGTGTCAGTGTGTTTTACTGTGCGAATCCTTGTTTCTAGGGACAGGGAAGGACAGTGAGGGAAATTCTCCTTGTGCTATAGTGTGCTTTAAAAAAACATTTTTTCTAGGGACAGAAAACTATAGGTAGAAAGAGTGTCAGTTTCTTTCACTGTGATAATCCTTGTTTCTAGGGACAGGGAAGGAAAGTGAGGGAAATTCTCCTTGTGCTATAGTGTGCTTTAAAAAAACATTTTTTCTAGGGACAGAAAACTATAGGTAGGAAGAGTGTCAGTTTCTTTCACTGTGATAATCCTTGTTTCTAGGGACAGGGAAGGACAGTGAGGGAAATTCTCCTTGTGCTATAGTGTGCTTTAAAAAAACATTTTTTCTAGGGACAGAAAACTATAGGTAGGAAGAGTGTCAGTTTCTTTCACTGTGATAATCCTTGTTTCTAGGGACAGGGAAGGACAGTGAGGGAAATTCTCCTTGTGCTATAGTGTGCTTTAAAAAAACATTTTTTCTAGGGACAGAAAACTATAGGTAGGAAGAGTGTCAGTTTCTTTCACTGTGATAATCCTTTTTTCTAGGGACAGGGAAGGACAGTGAGGGAAATTCTCCTTGTGCTATAGTGTGCTTTAAAAAAACATTTTTTCTAGGGACAGAAAACTATAGGTAGGAAGAGTGTCAGTTTCTTTCACTGTGATAATCCTTTTTTCTAGGGACAGGGAAGGACAGTGAGGGAAATTCTCCTTGTGCTATAGTGTGCTTTAAAAAAACATTTTAACTAGGGACAGAAAACTATAGGTAGGAAGAGTGTCAGTTTCTTTCACTGTGATAATCCTTGTTTCTAGGGACAGGGAAGGACAGTGAGGGAAATTCTCCTTGTGCTATAGTGTGCTTTAAAAAAACATTTTTTCTAGGGACAGAAAACTATAGGTAGGAAGAGTGTCAGTTTCTTTCACTGTGATAATCCTTGTTTCTAGGGACAGGGAAGGACAGTGAGGGAAATTCTCCTTGTGCTATAGTGTGCTTTAAAAAAACATTTTTTCTAGGGACAGAAAACTATAGGTAGGAAGAGTGTCAGTTTCTTTCACTGTGATAATCCTTGTTTCTAGGGACAGGGAAGGACAGTGAGGGAAATTCTCCTTGTGCTATAGTGTGCTAAAGCATTCCTCATCAACCATCTTTGAAATCCTTGTTTTTTGGACAGTCAGGGAAATTGTCGTTGTGCTATTCTGTGCAAAAGCAATCATCCTCAACCATATTTAGTAATCCTTAAGTAAAGGGACAGAGAAGGACACCTGAAGGTAGCCCTTATTGCTTTTTTCCCATCTCCCTGCAGGCCATCTATTAGAATGTCTGGAAGGCAAACAAGGAGAGGCAGACAGTCAGGAGGCAATAAAAGAGGGCAAGCAGGCTCTGTGTCTGGGGGCAACAGTGCTGGTCGTGGACGTGGTGCATTGTCATCAGCACATGGCCATGGGACACGCTTGTCCTTCTTTTCGGCAGCTGGACATGTTGAGCCACATCATGCCGAAGACTTGGTAGAGTGGATGACCAAGCCCTCCTCCTCCTCCTCATCCTCTCTCACCCAGGCTCAGGGTACTGGCAAAGCAGCTGCCAAAGCGTCCTCTTCCCTGGTATCAATGTCAGACTCATCATCAGTCACTCCTTCCCTAGACCCACCATGTCCTCCTCCTGAGGAGTCCCCCGAACTGTTTGAGCACAGTGTTGGGTACATGCTCCAGGAGGATGCCCAGCGTTTCGAAGGGTCTGATGATGAAACCCAGCTACAGGAAGGCAGTAGCGTGAGAGCAGACAGAGGGGATGCTCAAGGACACCAATCTGGCAGTCATGTTCCAGCAGCTGCAGCATACTGCCAGATTGGCTCCAGTGATGAGGAGGGAGGGGATGATGAGGTCACTGACTCCACGTGGGTGCCTAATAGGAGAGAGGAGGAGGAGGAGGATGAGGAGGAGGCACATCTCCAACGAGGCAGGATGCCCTTTGGTGGCCAGCGTAAGGGCAGTACACCGACGGAATCACACCGCAGAGCTCCGCCTGTGCAGGGCGCTGCCTCTGCCCGTCATTCAAAAAGTTCTTTGGTGTGGGCCTTTTTTGAGGCTAGTGCATCAGATCGCACAGCTGCTGTTTGCAACATATGTCTCAAGCGTATATCGCGTGGCCAAAACATCAGCCGCTTGGGTACCACATGCCTGACCAGACATATGTTGACCTGCCATGCAGCTCGTTGGCAAGCCTACCTCAAAGACCCACACCAAAGAACAAAGCGGACCTCTCCTTGCACCGCATCAGCTGGGATCTCCAACCCCACTATAACTTCAGTCCTCTCTGAAACATGCACTGAGAGGAATGAAGGTGTAGAATTAGGTGTGTCACAGCCAAGTACTTGTGGCCACTCTGCTAGCAGTACACCGACGTCCGATTCTAGCAGGCAAATTTCCCTGCCCCAGCTGCTGGACCGTCGAAAGAAGTTCACTCCCAGCCATCCACATGCCCAGCGGTTGAATGCTAGCTTGGCTAAATTGCTAGCGCTTCAACTGCTGCCTTTTCAGTTGGTAGACTCGGCCCCCTTCCGTGAGTTTGTGCAATGTGCGGTTCCTCAGTGGCAGGTTCCCAAACGCCACTTTTTCTCACGGAAGGCTATTCCGGCTCTCTACCGGCATGTGGAAGGCAATGTCTTGGCCTCGCTGGACAGGGCGGTCAGCGGTAAGGTGCATATTACCGCTGACTCATGGTCCAGCAGGCATGGACAGGGACGTTACCTTTCTTTCTTTCTCGTACATCACGGGACACAGAGCGACATAGTCATTACTAATGGGTTATATAGATACCGTCAGGTGCTGCCACTGGCAACTTCCAAAACCGGAAGTACCCTCCCCTATATAAGCCCCTCCCATCCGGGAGCACCTCAGTTTTTTTTGCCAGTGTCTAAGGTGTTGGCCAAGAAGAAACATGTGTTTTTCACTGAGCTTGCGTACAGGTTCTTTTGGGCCTCAGTAAGCTATTCCGGATCCAACCAAAAAAGCTTCATAGCTAAACGGTCGGTACCCGGGCCTTGCAGAGAAGAGCAAGGTTTTGCCTGTAATGCTTCTCTTAGGAGAGCTGGACCCTGGGATCCAGAGCTCTGGTCATACCCACGACCAAGATGTTTTCTGTGCAGGGTGCTATACAGGTCCAGGGGAGTGGAATCCTTGGGAACCCGGTCCCTGAAGGTTTGATTACAATGCCTGCCGTGATAGGTGAAGTTTGGGCTTTTGTGGACCAAACAAAGTCCTGCGGCGGGGAACAGGTAAGTGGGGGCCCCCAGGAACTTGGTTCTATTGGGGGACCCCCAAGCCTAATTTGTCTTTCTGTCTGTTACCTAATGGTATTCCCGCAAAATTCTGTGCATGCCTGTAACTACTAAAAAAATGTAATAATTTTTAATGGTGGTCAAAAAAAAAAAAAAAAAAAAAAATTTTTTTTTTTTATATATATATATGTAATATATTAGACTGCGGTACCTGTGTTTGTCCACTAGAGGCCGCTGTGGAATGTTTTCTTGTCATGTGGACTAGCTTCTTCTCAGCAGAGCAAAGTCCAGGCAGATGGTGAGTTCTCTTATAGGAAACTGCTTCCTCTGCCATGTTGCAGTGCTCGTCCATCCCCCGGCCTGCGGCAAAGAGGGGCCCTGGCTCCTGTCCCTTGTTACCATATTTGAAATTAGCGCCGAAGGCGCACGTGCCCGCGCGCGTGCGCGAGCACGCGCCTCTATATATAGAGGTGAGCCGGGAAAGGGGGCGGAGCCTGGGGGATGACGCTCTGTGCGCGCCGCAGCGCTTCTGCGCATGTGCGGGCGTCCCAGCAGTTTAAAAAAACCACAATATTGTAGTGAGCTGGCTATGAAGTACAGAGACAGAGCTGGCAACATTTAAAGGCATACAGCAAGCGGTTGATACAGGCATCCCCTAGAAAGGCACATTAGTAGACACCAACTGTGATATAGCAGCAATTGTGCTAGACTATTCTCAGTAAAAGTGGTGTATTACGGCTGGAATACCTCAGCTTTAGGCTTAGGAATATGCCGTCCAGAAGCTCCGGAACTGAATCTTCCAGGAAGCGAAGGGGGTCTCATCGGGCTCGGAGGATCTTGGGCATACTCCTGCTGCATCAGTCTCCCCTGAAGTTCAGAGGTAAGTGACCGTAGAGACCCCGCAGGGGTACTTGGTACTGTGGCTGTCCTCAGTTCACCTGCTCCTGTGTATGTAACAGAGGAGGTTTTTTCCTCAGCTCTGGGAGGATTAGAGAGAGATTGCCTCCCTGTCAGGGAAAGCACGCCCGATCTCCGTCTCCTCCTTCAGAGTGCCTGTTAGCAGAGCAACAGTCCCATACAGGGATCGACCTGCCTGAAGGGGATCAGGATGAGGTTGATTCTGTTATAGAGGAATCAACAGTGGGGGAACCTTTTCTCAGCATCTCAAGCTGAAAGATTATGGGTTCAGTCTCTGACTAACATGGTCCGA
Source organism: Rana muscosa (assembly GCA_029206835.1). NCBI lineage: Eukaryota > Metazoa > Chordata > Amphibia > Anura > Ranidae > Rana > Rana muscosa. The sequence goes on from CM055128.1 coordinate 277,129,492, forward strand.
TCAGCATTTAAAAATGCACCTTGCGGAACCATCAACCACTACTGTATCCTCGTTGGGGTCGCTAGAAGCCCCCAGACTGTTTGTTCTTTTCCACTTCACCCTTTACTGAAAGGGCTCATTTACCAGGATTGGGAACGTCCTGAGAAAATATTTATTCCCCCAAGAGATTTCCGGTGGTCTATCCCATGGAGGATAAGTTCATCAAAAAAAAAAAAAAAAAAAATGGAAGGTCCCTACAGTGGACGCAGCCATCTCTTGTATGTATAAATCACTGACATGTCCAGTGGATAATGTCCAAATGTTCAAGAACCCAATAGATAAAAGATTGGAGTCCTTATGAAAATCTGCTTGGTGATACAACCAGCAGTAGCAGCTATTGGGGTCTGCTAAGCAGTGAAGGATCAGTTGAAACAGGTCTTGAGGGACTTGACAGATCAGCAGGCTTTGCCCTAGCTGATCTACCTAGAGCCTTAGGCTTTGCGGTTGACGCCATAGAGGATTCAGTCCATCAGGCCTCCCGCCTTACGCTGTCTATAGTACATATGCGTAGGCTCCTATGGCTCAAAAACTGGTCTGCTGAAGCTCCCTGTAAAGAATGGCTGGTTAGCGTCCCATTTCATGGTGAACGCTTATTCAGGGAAAACCTGGACAAATATATCCAGAAAATTTCCAGCGGTAAAAATACGCTCTTGCCGGTTAAAAGCAGAGTTAGAGGTCCCTCTTTAAGAGGCCTGCTTCTCCAGTCCCTGGGGCATCGGCTGTGTAACAGTTCCGACGGCCTCCTCGGTCAAATCCCGGGGGTAAAAAACAGGGACAGTAGCAGGGTAATGAGAAACCCTGGGTCAGGGGAGGTACAAAACCTCCCCCAAAGTTAAATTCATTGAAGCCCCCACTCAGTCGGGTGGGGGGAGGACTCCAGTTGTTCGCAAGAGACCTGGCGGGACACGATCAAGACAGATAGGTGCTCTCCGCAGTAGGTTTGGGATACAGTTTGGAGTTAAAAGACTCTCCTCCTTCCCATTTTTGAGGTCAAACGTGCCAAGGGATCCCCGGAAGAGAGAGTCCCTCCTGTTGGCACTAGAACAACTATTGCTCCAAGGAGTAATTATGGAGGTTCCCCTGGAAGAATGAGGGTTCGGGTTTTACTCAAACCTCTTTACAGTCCCGAAGCAAACGCGGACGGGAGGCCCATATTAATTCTAAAAGGGCTATACAAATTCCTGTATATCAGGACTTTCCGATGGAGTCGATCCGATCGGTGGCCACTGCCCTACAAGGGGAGGATTGGTTAGCCACGATCGACATCAAAGATGCTTATTTGCACATTCCCATCTTTCCAGTCCACCAAAAATTTCTACGCTTTGCAGTAGAAGGGCGCCATTTTCAGTTCAGAGCCTTACCCTTCGGTTTGGCCACAGCACCACGAGTGTTTACAAAAATTCTGGCCCTTTATTGGCCAATCTAAGAACACAAGGTGTAATGATAATGGCATATCTGGATGACTTGTTGCTGATAGACCACTCAGTGAAAAAACTAGACGTGGTCGTTCACAAGACGATCAAGTATCTGGAATCTCACGGTTGGATTATCAACCGAGACAAGTCAGCCCTAAAAACCAGTCAAAAGTCTGGAATACTTGGGGCTAAGGTTGGATTCAGGCCAGAGAAAAATATTCTTGCCTCGAGGAAAGGTGTTGTCTTTGAAAGATTTGATCCACTTAGTGGGTACAAAAAAGACAGCCGTCCATACGCCTGTATATGAGGCTGCTGGGAAAAATGGTGGCATCATTCGAAGCAGTACCCTACGGTCAATTCCATTCAAGGAATTTGCAAGGGGCCATACTGTCAGCCTGGAACAAAAAAGTTCAGGCCCTAGACTTACAATGTCCTTGTCCCCTTCCGTTCGCAAGAGCCTCCGTTGGTGGTTGGTTCCCCAGAATCTGGAAAAAAGGAAATCCTTCAGTCCGATTTCTTGGAAGGTGGTCACTACAGATGCCAGCCTTATAGGCTGGGGAGCAGTACTGGAGCAATAGTCTCTCCAGGGCAGATGGTCGGATGCAGAAAAGGCCCTGCCCATCAATCTCTTAGAGATACGAGCAGCCCGGTATGCCCTAGTAGCATGGACATCCAAACTCCAAGGGTCCCCTGTCAGAATTCAATCAGACAATGCCACAGCAGTGGCATATATCAATCATCAGGGGGGCACCAGGAGTCGTGCAGCCCAGAGGGAAGTGAATTACATCCTGAAATGGGCAGAAAAATATGTCCCAGCCATATCTGCGGTATTCATTCCAGGAGTGGAGAATTGGAAGGCGGACTTTCTAAGTCGCCAGCAATTAGGCCCAGAGGAAGGGTCCCTTCACCCCGAGGTTTTCTGGACAATATGTCAGCGGTGGGGAACATCGGATGTAGATCTTCTAGCATCCAGATTCAACGCAAAGGGGGACAGGTTTGTCTCTCGGACAAGGGATCCCCTAGCTTGCGGCTCGGATGCCCTAGTGTTCCCTTGGGATCAGTTCAAGCTGATATATGCATTCACACCGCCACAATGGTTACCTCGATTACTCCGCAGAATCAGGGTAGAAAAGAAACCAGTGATTCCGGTGGCTCCAGCGTGGCCCCGAAGAGCGTGGTACGCGGAGATTGTAAAATTTCAGTGGGGAGTCCTTGGACTCTCCCACGTCGTCCGGCTTTCGCAAGGACCGATATACCACCCTTCCTTACCAGCCCTAGGTTTGACGGCCTGGCTATTGAAGCCCACATTCTAAAAAAGAGAGGGCTCTCTAATGCTGTGGTATCTACCATGATCAATGCCAGGAAGCCGGTATCCAGGCAGATCTACTATAGAATCTGGAAGGCGTACATCGCGTGGTGTGAGGCCAAGAAATGGCATCCACATAAGTACGTAATAGGTAGGATTCTGGACTTCCTACAGTGGGCTGTAGATAGGAAGCTTGCCTTGAGTACTATCAAGGGTCAGATTTCGGCCTTGTCAATATTTTTTCAAAGGCCCTTGGCTTCGCATTCACTAGTCAAAGCCTTTATACAAGGAGTGATGCGTATTAGTCCTCCGGTTAATATTCCCATATGTCCATGGGATCTAAACTTGGTTCTGTCGGTTCTACAGAAACAACCATTTGAACCATTACAGCATATTTCCTTGGTGCTTCTCACCGGGAAATTGATTTTTCTAGTAGCCATTTGTTCGGCTAAAAGAGTATCGGAATTAGCAGCTATGTCCTGTAAGGAGCCATATCTGGTTATCCATAAGGACAGAGTAGTGTTACGTCCTCATCCAGCCTTTCTTCCTAAGGTGGTATCGAGGTTTCATTTGAACCAAGATGTGGTTCTTCCTTCTTTTTTCCCCAAACCTACTTTGGTAGAGGAAAAGTTATTGCATTCTTTGGATGTAGTAAGAGCAGTTAAAGCTTATCTAAAAGCCACTGCTCAGATTCGCAGAACGGATACTTTGTTTATTCTGCCGGAAGGCCCCAGAAAGGGTCAGGCAGCGTCAAAATCTACTTTAGCCAAGTGGATTCGACAGGTCATTATGCAAGCTTATGGCTTGAGAAGGAGACCGCCTCCGTTCAAAGTTAGAGCGCACTCCACGAGAGCAGTTGGAACTTCATGGGCAGTGCATCACCAGGCCTCCCTGGCTCAGATCTGTAAGGCCGCAACATGGTCTTCGGTACACACGTTTACTAGGTCCTACCAGGTGGACGTTAGAAGTCAGGAGGATGTCGCCTTTGGGCGCAGTGTGTTGCAGGCCGCAAAAGATCCTCATGTCTGATAGCGCTCAGCTTATATATGGTGTATCCCCCCCCTCATTTGGCATTGCTTTAGGACATCCCATTAGTAATGACTATGTCGCTCTGTGTCCCGTGATGTAGGAGAAAGAAAATAGGATTTTTATAACAGCTTACCTGTAAAATCCTTTTCTTGGAGTACATCACGGGACACAGAGCTCCCGCCCCTCTTTAGGGACACTTATTGCTTTGCTACAAAACTGAGGTGCTCCCGGATGGGAGGGGCTTATATAGGGGAGGGTACTTCCGGTTTTGGAAGTTGCCAGTGCCAGCACCTGACGGTATCTATATAACCCATTAGTAATGACTATGTCGCTCTGTGTCCCGTGATGTACTCCAAGAAAAGGATTTTACAGGTAAGCTGTTATAAAAATCCTATTTTCACGGCCCATTGGAACACTCTTTTGGCAGCTGGGAAGGATGCAGGACAAGGTGCAGTAGTGTTGGAGGTTGTTCCACCGCCACGCCTCCAAAATGCTACTACTGGTTGTGACACACCTCTCTCCTCCACCCCCTCCTCTTCTTCTTCCTCCATGGCCTCTTCCTGTGGTTTGTCCTATGAACCAGCGGTGCTCCGTAGCCGTTCAAGGGGCTACGCAAGTACGCAGGCAAAAAGATGCCATGCCGTGCTTGCGCTGGTGTGTTTGGGGGACAGAAGCCACACTGGGGCAGAGGTCCTGTCTGCTCTGCAGGGCCAGGCCGAGAGGTGGTTGACGCCACACCAGCTTAAGCCAGGAATGGTGGTTTGCGACAATGGCACCAACCTCCTCTCCGCCCTCCGACAGGGACAACTGACCCATGTGCCCTGTGTGGCTCACGTCCTTAACCTGGTGGTGCAGCGGTTCTTGGGCAGGTACCCGGGCTTACAGGATGTCCTGAGGCAGGCCAGGAAAGTCTGTGTGCATTTCCGCAGATCTTATAATGCCAGTGCTCGCCTGGCTGAGCTGCAAAAGGAGTTGAACCTGCCCAAGAACCGCCTTATATGTGACATGCCCACCAGGTGGAACTCAACGTTGGCCATGCTGCAGCGGCTGCACACGCAGCAGAGGGCCATCAATGAGTACCTGTGCGACTACAGCACCAGGACAGGGTCAGGGGAGCTTGGTTTTTTTTCTCCACGCCAGTGGGGCATGATCAGGGATGCATGCACTGTCCTGGCACCATTTGAGGAGGCCACGAGGATGGTGAGCAGTGACAGTGCATGCATCAGTGACACTGTACCTCTTGTCCACCTGTTGGAGCACACGCTGCGTGGAATAATGGACAGGGCACTTGAGGCAGAACAGAGGCAGGAAGAGGAGGACTTCCTTGCCTCTCAAGGCCCCCTTTACCCAGACAGTGTTCCTTCTGTCCCACCCATCGCACAGGAAGAGGAGGAGGAGGAGGAGGAGGATTGTGTCAGCATGGAGGTGGAGGCTGGCACTCAGCATCATCAGCAGCAGTCTTTTAGGGATGATTTACAGTCCCAAGAAACCAGTGGACTTGTACGTGGCTGGGAGGAGGTGGCTGCGGATCATGACGTCCTTAGTGACCCAGAGGACTCCGGAGCGAATGCCTCAGCAAACCTACGCTGCATGGCCTCCCTGATCCTGCAAAGTCTGCGGAAGGATCCTCGTATTCTTCGGATCAAGGAGAGGGACCATTACTGGCTGGCCACTCTCCTTGATCCACGGTACAAGGGTAAGGTTGCGGACCTTATGTTACCGTCGCAGAGGGAGCAGAGGATGAGACAACTCCGGGAGGCCTTGCAGAAAGGTCTGTGCAACGCGTTCCCAGAGACTGGGAGGTTACAAACTCCTGGTCCTGGACAACGAGTTGCTGAGGCTTCGGCCAGTCAAAGAAGGAGCGGTGGGGAAGGTGGCCGTCTGACCGATGCGTTCAGACAATTCTTTAGTCCGCAGCCCCAAAGTATGATCGGTTCCAGCAACCATCGCCAGCGTCTGATAAACATGGTGCAGGAATATCTAGGGGCAAGGTCAGACTTGGACACCTTCCCCACCGAAAATCCTCTGGCTTACTGGGTCTTGAGGATGGATCACTGGCCAGAGCTTGCACAGTATGCAATTGAGCTACTGGCCTGTCCTGCATCCAGCGTTCTTTCGGAACGCACATTCAGTGCTGCTGGAGGATTTGTCACGGATCACAGGGTGCGCCTGTCCACCGACTCGGTTGATCGACTGACTTTCATCAAGATGAACCAGTCTTGGATCACCACCAGCTACCACACACCTGATGCTGATATAACAGACTAATTGATTTTAACATGTCACATCCCTTCAAGACTGATGCTGATGCTGAGTGCCTGTGCTGTTATGTTGACTGGCTATCCTCCTCCTCCGAGTCCTCAATGATACGATTGATGATGATAGCTTGGAAGATCATTTTTGTTTATGGGTGCCGCCACCAGTGGCTAAGGCCCAATTTTTCAGCCCCTGTTTTACAGGGGCGTGTAATTACAATTTTTTTAGCAATAATTTGCCATAGGGCTCATTGCTGTGCTCCAAGTACAGTATCTGTGAGGGGTTGTAGTGTTGTGCCACCAGTGCCTAAGGCCCAATTTTTCAGCCCCTGTTCAACAGGGGCATGTAATTACAATTCTTGATCTAATAATTCACAGCAGGGCCCATTGCTGCACCCACCAAGAGTAACTCTGAGGGCTTACAGTGTTGTGGCAACACCACCACCACCACGAAAGGCCCAATTTTTCATCCCCTGTTCAAAAGGGGCATGTAATTACAATTCTTGATCTAATAATTCACAGCAGGGCCCATTCCTGCACCCACCAAGAGTAACTCTGAGGGCTTACAGTGTTGTGGCACCACCACCACCACCACGAAAGGCCCAATTTTTCAGCCCCTGTTCAACAGGGGCATGCAATTACAATTCTTGATCTAATAATTCACAGCAGGGCCCATTGCTGCACCCACCAAGAGTAACTGTCAGGGCTTACAGTGTTGTGGCACCAGCACCACCATCAAAGGCCCAATTTTTACTACCACTGTTCAACAATTATATGTAATTAAAATTCCTGATATAATAGTTGACAGCAGGGCGTTCCAGCACCAACCAAGAGTAACTGTGAGTGCTTACAGTGTTGTGCCAACACCAACAACTAAGGGGCCTATTTCTGCAGAGTATATACGGCAGGTCCCTACTTTCAAACATCCAACTTACAAACGACTCCTACTTGCAAACGCAAGAAGACAACAGGAAGTGAGAGGAAATCTACCCCTTGGAAGGAAAATTCTCTCCTGTAAGAATTAATATGGGAGAAAGGTGTCTCCTCTGTACTAATGCTTTATCACCAATCCTTGTTTCAAGAAAAACACCACATTTCAAAAACAGTTGTCATTGGGACGGAAAGTGAGGTGAAATGTTCTGAACAGGGGCACAGACAGCAAAACAAATGTTACAGGGGTGATAACCCTTACCTATGTTTTCCAAAAAGTTTAAAAATAGATTTTTGGGCTGGAGCTACACTTAAACAATGTACCTGTTCAAAATTACAAACAGATTCTACATAAGAACAAACCTACAGTCCCTGTCTTGTATGCACCGCCTGTATACGGCTGTTCAGAGTATATAGGGCCTTTTTTATTTTATGTGCGGGGTTCCCCTTAATATCCATACAAGACCCAAAGGGGCTGGTAATGGGCTGGGGTAGGGGGGGGGGTCATGGGGTAGCTATGCCATTTTTCTTAAAGATTTTCATCCATATTACCGGGACCAGACATTACATTAAAGCCGCAAGCAGTTTTAAATGGCTTTTTTTTCCTTTAGAAGTGTCATTTTGTGCAGGGACAGTTCTAAACACGGGAAACACGTGGCACTTCACAGGCATACTTTAGACACCCCCCAGGTACGATATTTAAAGGAATATTTGACTTTTTTTTTTTCACTTTATGCATCATTAAAATGACTGCTCCCGAAAAACGACCGTTTTTAAAACTTCTTTTTGCATTGATACATGTCCCCTGGTGCACAACCCGGGTTCCCAAACCCTTTTTAGGACAATAACATGCATAATAGTTGTTATAATTAGCACTTTAGAATTCGAACGTTCTCATCCATTGTATTTAATAGGGTTCTAATGTTCGTACGAACTTTCGGTCCGTTCGCGGGTTCTGGTGCGAACCGAACCCGGGGGTGTTCGGCTCATCACTACACATCACCCCAAAAACACCTCCATACCAACAGTGAAGCTTGAATTGTTCATGATTGAAGTATTGCTGATTTTTGGCTGCAAAGACCCAACCATATTTCCCGCTTTAACCACCTTATGTAAATAAGACACGACCACCTTAGAATGGAATTTAAACGGTCATAGCAGCCATTTTATTAACAAAACACAATTCAACAAATATATATGTTTACATTTCATGAAAGATAACTTTTCCCACTAACTGTATAATACTGACTCTCTTAAATCCAGGTATTTGGAGGCAAGCATGGTCTACCGAATCAGCTGTATTAAGCACCAAGTCCCTTACCACGGCCCCCAGCCGCAATTACACTGACTCGGGGACAATTAGTCACCACGTTACCACCTGATACAGTCCCAGTACTGCTATCGCCATACTCACGTCACATCTACGGGAAGGTACCCATACCAAAGATGGGCCCAACCCATCATTCTCCACAGACAATTTTGACCATGCCGACCTTCAAAAGCCTGGAACCCCTGCCACCGACGCCCAAGTGTGACACCTCACGCTTGGGCAGCCCGCCACAGACGAAAAGCTCTCTGAACACCCTCCTGTAAACTCAGATACCACATATCTATACCGATGGCATTGAGGTGTGTCAAGGTCACCTGTGGCCAGGTGACAGATGCACACCGTAGGGGGACAGGAGTGCACCGCGAGGTAGTGAACCCTATGGCTGGCTTCTGCGGATAGGAAACTGGGTGGTTGTGGAAAGCGGGATCAGAGGAGCACAACCGGGATCCTAACGGAAGCTAGAGCCAAGATTCCCCAGGGCGCGGAGTCTAAGACCCAGCAGGTCTTCTCCAGGGCCTCTAGTGGTGAGGATGTTATGCTGCAGGCTGGGACCAGGTCGCGGCCCCTGGAGTTTCCTAGCTCACGCCCCGTAGGATAAGGGGAAAAGAGGGGAAGCAGCAGCACAAGATATGAGAGAACCGAATAACAAGCTGAAGGTCAGGGGCCACAAGCAGACAAGGATAACGAAAGAACGAGCCGAAGGTCAAGGGTCACGAGCAGACAGGGATAGTCGGGGACAAGCCAATAACGTAACAGCGAGACAGACGTAGCACACGGCAGGCAGGACCCCAAACACACAATGCCTAACAAACACGTTGATCAGCCAAGCAGGCTTGCAGTGCACAGGTTAATATAGTGTTCTGTGATAGGGCCTGGGGTGGAGTCTGGCTGGGAGGAGATTATAAAGGAAGCCAGGTGAAAGGGCTCAGGCCTCTAAGATGAACACATGGGAAGGAAGGTAAGCTGACAGACAAACACTACTGCATATCCATGACAGTACCCTCCCTCTTATGGGCCCTCCCCCGCCTGGGCCCAGGCTTAAAGGGAAATCTCTGATGAAACCTTCTCAACAGATGAGGTGCAGCGACATCAGATGCAGCGATCCAAGACGCCTCCTCAGGACCAAAACCTCTCCAATGCACAAGGTACTGAAGAATGCCTCTGCAGAGCCGAGAATCCAGAACTTGTCTAACCTCGTACTTAAGATTATCCTCAGAGACCGAAAACGAGGTAGGGAGATGACAAGAAGATCTATTGAGGACCAAAGGCTCTCTAGGAATAAGCAAGGGCATGAGAGGATCAACAGGAATCTGAGGAGGGTCCCCTAGACCCTTAAAGGGGAACTGGTCATCTTGCACAGGACCATCAGACTGGGCAGATGTCAGTGGAACCCTGAAGTCAGGTTGGTTAGAAGGTGACATGTCGCCAGAGTCAAACTGAATAGCTGAAGGACAAGCAGAATGTCCCAAACAAGAAAAAGTAGGAGGCTCACTGGGCATGGGCTGGACTGGCATAACTAGTACAGAGGCAGAGTGAATAGCTGAGTCAGGTGTAGCGACTACCTGAATCGCATCGCAAGACGTAGCGACTGCAGGACTTGTAGACAAGATAGCCTGGCTGTGCATCCAAGGGTGGTTAGGGACAGAGAAATGTAAATGGTTATGCAACCTGGAATGAATGACCGGCTCAGATTCACAGGGGGCAACCTTGGGTAGGCAGGACGAGGAACAGGAGGGACCCCAAGCCAGGATCTGTCCAGTAGTCCAGTCCACATGAGGAGAATGGAGCTGTAACCATGGGAGACCCAAAATTATAGGCGTTGAGGCCTTGGGTAAGATAAGGAAGGATATCCACTCCTGGTGGAGTGTCCCTACCGACATCTTAACAGGGAGGGTCTGGTAGCGGATAGGTCCCCCTGGGAGAACAGTACCATCAATCGCCAAGACCACCAATGGTGTGGTGAGAGGCAAAAGAGTAAGTCTCATGGACGATGCGATTTCCCAGTCCATAAAATTACCAGTGGCTCCGGAATCCAGATATGCTGAGACCGAATGAGAAGAAGCACCAACATGAAGGAACACAGAAAGCAGAAGACGAGAAGGGGAAGGTGATATTTCTGGGTCCAATACTCCACTTTCCAGATGAAGTGGACCCGAACGTTTTTCTGGACAAAGAGAGCAAGTGTCACGAAAATGACCTTTGCCCCCACAGTAAAGACACAGACCAAGAGTTCTGTGCCTAGCACGTTCCTCGGGGGATAGCCTGGTCCGACCCAGCTGCATGGGTTCCTCAGCTGGTAGGAGATGCTCTACGGGTCAAAGAGAGGGGGGCTCAGGCTGACTAAGAACCAAGGAGTGCTGGCGTTGCTTTTCTAAGGTCCTCTCCTGAAAGCGAATATCGATCTGGTTACACAAGGAGATAACGCCGGCCAGATCAGTGGGGATGGTTCTTCCTGCTAATTCATCCTTCACTCTATCAGACAGGCCATGCAAAAAGGTTGCGACTAAGGCCTCATTGTTCCAGCTCAACTCAGCCGACAGTATGCGGAAATGAAGGGCATACTGTCCCACAGAAGCAGACTCTTGGCGGAGACGTAAAAGGGCGCTGGCCACTGAAGAGACACGAGCCGGTTCTTCGAAGATATTCCGAAAAAGTTTCAAGAAGCCAGACAGGCTAGAAACCACTGGATCATTCAGTTCCCACAGAGGGGCTGCCCAGGCTAAAGCTTCACCAGAGAGGAGGGAAATGATATAGGCTACCTTAGCCCGATCAGACAGGAAGTTTTGGGGCTGGAGCTCAAAATGAATTGTGCATTGGCTAAGGAACCCCCTGCAAGCCTTGGAGTCCCCAGAGAAACGGGACGGAGCTGGCAGTTGTAGTGAGTGTGTGGCTGCGACTGGTGCAATAGGTGCAGCCGCTGGTTGTATTTGAGGTTGCGGATTCAGGGTTCCCAAAGAGGCCTGAAGCTGCTCAAAGCGAGAAGCCAGATCCTGGAGGAATCGCATCACCTGAGTCTGATTCGATTCCTGGGTTTCAAGTCTGCAAACTATGCCCTGCAACGGATCATCCACGGGTAACGGGATGTCAGCCGGGTTCATGGCTGATCAAACTGTCAAGGTCACCTGTGGCCAGGTGACAGATGCACACCGTAGGGGGACAGGAGTGCACCGCGAGGTAGTGAACCCTATGGCTGGCTTCTGCGGATAGGAAACTGGGTGGTTGTGGAAAGCGGGATCAGAGGAGCACAACCGGGATCCTAACGGAAGCTAGAGCCAAGATTCCCCAGGGCGCGGAGTCTAAGACCCAGCAGGTCTTCTCCAGGGCCTCTAGTGGTGAGGATGTTATGCTGCAGGCTGGGACCAGGTCGCGGCCCCTGGAGTTTCCTAGCTCACGCCCCGTAGGATAAGGGGAAAAGAGGGGAAGCAGCAGCACAAGATATGAGAGAACCGAATAACAAGCTGAAGGTCAGGGGCCACAAGCAGACAAGGATAACGAAAGAACGAGCCGAAGGTCAAGGGTCACGAGCAGACAGGGATAGTCGGGGACAAGCCAATAACGTAACAGCGAGACAGACGTAGCACACGGCAGGCAGGACCCCAAACACACAATGCCTAACAAACACGTTGATCAGCCAAGCAGGCTTGCAGTGCACAGGTTAATATAGTGTTCTGTGATAGGGCCTGGGGTGGAGTCTGGCTGGGAGGAGATTATAAAGGAAGCCAGGTGAAAGGGCTCAGGCCTCTAAGATGAACACATGGGAAGGAAGGTAAGCTGACAGACAAACACTACTGCATATCCATGACAGTACCCTCCCTCTTATGGGCCCTCCCCCGCCTGGGCCCAGGCTTAAAGGGAAATCTCTGATGAAACCTTCTCAACAGATGAGGTGCAGCGACATCAGATGCAGCGATCCAAGACGCCTCCTCAGGACCAAAACCTCTCCAATGCACAAGGTACTGAAGAATGCCTCTGCAGAGCCGAGAATCCAGAACTTGTCTAACCTCGTACTTAAGATTATCCTCAGAGACCGAAAACGAGGTAGGGAGATGACAAGAAGATCTATTGAGGACCAAAGGCTCTCTAGGAATAAGCAAGGGCATGAGAGGATCAACAGGAATCTGAGGAGGGTCCCCTAGACCCTTAAAGGGGAACTGGTCATCTTGCACAGGACCATCAGACTGGGCAGATGTCAGTGGAACCCTGAAGTCAGGTTGGTTAGAAGGTGACATGTCGCCAGAGTCAAACTGAATAGCTGAAGGACAAGCAGAATGTCCCAAACAAGAAAAAGTAGGAGGCTCACTGGGCATGGGCTGGACTGGCATAACTAGTACAGAGGCAGAGTGAATAGCTGAGTCAGGTGTAGCGACTACCTGAATCGCATCGCAAGACGTAGCGACTGCAGGACTTGTAGACAAGATAGCCTGGCTGTGCATCCAAGGGTGGTTAGGGACAGAGAAATGTAAATGGTTATGCAACCTGGAATGAATGACCGGCTCAGATTCACAGGGGGCAACCTTGGGTAGGCAGGACGAGGAACAGGAGGGACCCCAAGCCAGGATCTGTCCAGTAGTCCAGTCCACATGAGGAGAATGGAGCTGTAACCATGGGAGACCCAAAATTATAGGCGTTGAGGCCTTGGGTAAGATAAGGAAGGATATCCACTCCTGGTGGAGTGTCCCTACCGACATCTTAACAGGGAGGGTCTGGTAGCGGATAGGTCCCCCTGGGAGAACAGTACCATCAATCGCCAAGACCACCAATGGTGTGGTGAGGGGCAAAAGAGTAAGTCTCATGGACGATGCGATTTCCCAGTCCATAAAATTACCAGTGGCTCCGGAATCCAGATATGCTGAGACCGAATGAGAAGAAGCACCAACATGAAGGAACACAGAAAGCAGAAGACGAGAAGGGGAAGGTGATATTTCTGGGTCCAATACTCCACTTTCCAGATGAAGTGGACCCGAACGTTTTTCTGGACAAAGAGAGCAAGTGTCACGAAAATGACCTTTGCCCCCACAGTAAAGACACAGACCAAGAGTTCTGTGCCTAGCACGTTCCTCGGGGGATAGCCTGGTCCGACCCAGCTGCATGGGTTCCTCAGCTGGTAGGAGATGCTCTACGGGTCAAAGAGAGGGGGGCTCAGGCTGACTAAGAACCAAGGAGTGCTGGCGTTGCTTTTCTAAGGTCCTCTCCTGAAAGCGAATATCGATCTGGTTACACAAGGAGATAACGCCGGCCAGATCAGTGGGGATGGTTCTTCCTGCTAATTCATCCTTCACTCTATCAGACAGGCCATGCAAAAAGGTTGCGACTAAGGCCTCATTGTTCCAGCTCAACTCAGCCGACAGTATGCGGAAATGAAGGGCATACTGTCCCACAGAAGCAGACTCTTGGCGGAGACGTAAAAGGGCGCTGGCCACTGAAGAGACACGAGCCGGTTCTTCGAAGATATTCCGAAAAAGTTTCAAGAAGCCAGACAGGCTAGAAACCACTGGATCATTCAGTTCCCACAGAGGGGCTGCCCAGGCTAAAGCTTCACCAGAGAGGAGGGAAATGATATAGGCTACCTTAGCCCGATCAGACAGGAAGTTTTGGGGCTGGAGCTCAAAATGAATTGTGCATTGGCTAAGGAACCCCCTGCAAGCCTTGGAGTCCCCAGAGAAACGGGACGGAGCTGGCAGTTGTAGTGAGTGTGTGGCTGCGACTGGTGCAATAGGTGCAGCCGCTGGTTGTATTTGAGGTTGCGGATTCAGGGTTCCCAAGGAGGCCTGAAGCTGCTCAAAGCGAGAAGCCAGATCCTGGAGGAATCGCATCACCTGAGTCTGATTCGATTCCTGGGTTTCAAGTCTGCAAACTATGCCCTGCAACGGATCATCCACGGGTAACGGGATGTCAGCCGGGTTCATGGCTGATCAAACTGTCAAGGTCACCTGTGGCCAGGTGACAGATGCACACCGTAGGGGGACAGGAGTGCACCGCGAGGTAGTGAACCCTATGGCTGGCTTCTGCGGATAGGAAACTGGGTGGTTGTGGAAAGCGGGATCAGAGGAGCACAACCGGGATCCTAACGGAAGCTAGAGCCAAGATTCCCCAGGGCGCGGAGTCTAAGACCCAGCAGGTCTTCTCCAGGGCCTCTAGTGGTGAGGATGTTATGCTGCAGGCTGGGACCAGGTCGCGGCCCCTGGAGTTTCCTAGCTCACGCCCGTAGGATAAGGGGAAAAGAGGGGAAGCAGCAGCACAAGATATGAGAGAACCGAATAACAAGCTGAAGGTCAGGGGCCACAAGCAGACAAGGATAACGAAAGAACGAGCCGAAGGTCAAGGGTCACGAGCAGACAGGGATAGTCGGGGACAAGCCAATAACGTAACAGCGAGACAGACGTAGCACACGGCAGGCAGGACCCCAAACACACAATGCCTAACAAACACGTTGATCAGCCAAGCAGGCTTGCAGTGCACAGGTTAATATAGTGTTCTGTGATAGGGCCTGGGGTGGAGTCTGGCTGGGAGGAGATTATAAAGGAAGCCAGGTGAAAGGGCTCAGGCCTCTAAGATGAACACATGGGAAGGAAGGTAAGCTGACAGACAAACACTACTGCATATCCATGACAAGGTGAACCCCATCCCCCCTCAAATAGATCCATTTATCCCCTTCCAACTCAACATGGCGCACCACCAATCCGCCGTTCCTGACAAAAAATTTGGCCACTTCTTTGTTCACTTTCATCTGAGCCTTATTGATCCTATCCACTGAGCGGGCCAGGCGCCATGCAAATCTGGCCACAATGTCTGACCAAACCAAAATGGTGTCTGGGAAAAATGATCTCAAGCGCAGGAAATCCAGTTTAATGTCCCGGATCGATTTCCGTGCCACCCTGAGCCCAAAATCATTACCCCCAACATGCAAAAGCAATACGTCCGGGGGCCGATCCAGTCTGGCATAATGATGGACTTCCGGCAACACCAAAGCATGCCCGGGACACCGATCCACCTCACACTGGCTGTACTCCGGGGAAACCCCAAACTGCCTGCCCTCCGGCCTGACTGCAGCGCTCTTGGCGCCCCAAAAAACGTAGGAGTGACCGAGAATCCACACCAAACATTCTCTGCCTGAAAAACATAAAAAATTGTACAGATCACAAGCAACACATAACGACCAGAACCGAAAACAGACAGAGACAAACAAAGATTCGACCAGAACAACAGCAGACAGGAGCACAGGTAAAACAGAACAACAACAAAAACGTATAAGAGATGGGGACGAACATATAAACGGAAATTAATAGTTAAAGAGCTACAATAATTTGTGTCTCTTATATTTGTATGAAGGATGAAGGTCAGCTTTAATGTGACCCTATAGTGATGTGCAGGTTAGTGAGAGGAACCACTGAAGTGCTTTAGGAAACAAAGAAGATAAAAGTGTCAGTTTTCAAGCTGACTTGGGCAGCTTTGTGACCATTATTTTTTTTTTACTTAAAAAAATCACTTTAAATCGGTTCCTGTTATGAGATTCGGGGACTCACCTTGTCTTTTGTGGCTTCTACACTGAAACTCTTGTAAGCTGGTGATGAACAATCTAATGCCGTGTACACACGACCATTTTTCTCGTCGGGAAAAATTAAAATTTTTCTCTTTGACGAGAAAAACGTCCGTCTGTGGGCTTTTGGTCATTTTTCCCGACGAGAAAAACGGCATTAATCACGACGAGAAAAATTAGAACATGCTCTAATTTTTCTCGTCGTGATTCACGGCATTTTTTTCCACGGCAGTTTTACCGGGGAGCCTACACACGGTCGTTTTTCTCGACCAAGAGAAAAAATGACGGGAAAAACGGCCGTGTGTGGGGGGCCAAGCCGTTCCTCGTTTTTCCCGTTGATTTTCTCGACGGTGTTTTCACCGTCGAGAAAATCGATCGTGTGTACGCGGCATAACGCGTAAAATATTTGGAAACTACCAGGTGCAAGGTGTATTGAACAATGAAGGAGCAAAGGCAGACTGATGATGTCATCTTGCTGCTCTCTCCTCCTGTCAACGTGTTCCCTGTCAATGGATGTGTACTACAGAAGAGTCTGAGTGGCTCCTTGGGCTTCCCCCTTTTTCTACTCTGTAAAGGATTACAGAAGAGTGATATCAAAATGAATTCAGGTACTCACATTTAAAACATATTTCATTAAATTTATTGAATACATAACTGCATAAATTAGATTTTTTATATCTGCCTGGAGTTCAGCTTTAAGCAAAATATCAAATGCATTTAATTACTATACAAATTAAATGTGTAAGGCAGACATAATCCCCCATCACAGACATCAAGCTGAATTATATGATGTAATATTCTTTTTACGACAGTAATCATTATTCTCTGCATTTTAGGACACAGCCAGTCAGTACCAGCGTGAGCTGTCTGATTAGGGCTTTTGCTCCAAAAAGCTGATCAGTAATCAAGCAATTTCCGATCAAGGTCGTAATTAGTAATGATAAAATGACAAGAGATGGGAATAGGTATGTAAAAATCAGTCTTTAAATCTGCTTGCTTCCTAATGTAAAAAGCATCTTCTTTAGAAATTAAACGTATCTGGAATAATTCTGATGGGGAAGGTTTTCCTACATGTTGGGCTGGTGTCCCCAAGTGGAAATACTTCAGAATTCAGACCTCGTTAAGAATGGAACATGTACTCAGTGATATATCATACCTTCCAACATTTCCAGATTGGGGGGGGACTTTCCTGCATTCACACCTTTGTCCCGCTATCCCACTGTACAGGGGCTTTGTCCCACATAATTCTGTTTCTTATATGTCAACTTCTGGCTGAATAGAACCTGCAGCAGTGTGAACATCCAGCACATCCAGGGATTGGCGAACAGTGTTGTTCATCTTACGTTAAAAAAGTAATTAGTTACAGTTACAAATTACTTCTTCCAAAAAGTAATGGAGTTACTCATTTAGTTACTACATTGAAAAAGTAATTAGTTACTCAGCAAAGTAACTATATTGGTTATAATATATATACACAGGGGCGGGGGCGGGGCGGTAGAAGGATGATATATACGTAATTTTTTCAGTGTATAAAAATAATAGGAGGAATAACAATAACTAATATTGGTACTGTGCTCAATGCCTCACTGTGCCCAATGCCTCACTGTGCCCCATGCCTCACTGTGCCCATGCTTCACTGTGCCCAATGCCTCACTCTGCCCAATGCCTCACTATGCCCCATGCCTCACTGTGCCCATGTTTCACTGTGCCTCACTGTGCCCCATGCCTCACTGTGCCCCATGCCTCACTGTGCCCATGCTTCACTGTGCCTCACTGTGCCCCATGCCTCACTGTGCCCATGCTTCACTGTGCCTCACTGTGCCCCATGCCTCACTGTGCCCCTGCCTCACTGTTCCCAATGCCTCACTGTGCCCAATGCCTCACTGTGCCCCACTGTGCCACATGCCTCACTGTGCCCCATGCCCCACTGTGCCCATGCTTCACTGTGCCTCACTGTGCCCCATGCCTCACTGTGCCCGTGCCTCACTGTGCCCAATGCCTCACTGTGCCCGTGCCTCACTATGTCCATTGCCTCAATGTGCCCAAGTCTCACAGTCACTGTGCCTGTGTACAGTACCTCAGATCGGCGGCATCCTGACTCCCGGCGGCCATTCCATTATTCAAAAGCCGCGCCTCCTCCAGTCCTCCTCGTCTGTGATAGGCCGAACACTCAATTTCCCAGCATTCAGTGTTCTGCCTATCACGGACATCCGCTCAGCCTCATAACACAGACGAGGATGAGAGGATGTCCGTGATAGGCGGAACACTGCCTGCTGTGAAATTGAGTGTTCGGCCTATCACAGACGACGAGGACTCGGGAGGCGCGGCTTTTAAACACTGCAATAGCCGCCATCTGTCTGCATGACACGCTGATCAGGTAGGCAGATGGCGGCTTGCAGTTAGTTAAATGTTAAATTACATCTACTCGCGGCGGCTGTGGCGAGTAGATGTAATTGGGGTAACGCCGCCCAAGTAATGGGAACGGCGGTGCCACGAGGGTAAGAGTAATCAGTTAGATTACTCGTTACCCCAAAAAGTGGCTACGTTACCTAACGCCGTTTATTTAAACGGCATTAGTTACAACACTGTTGGCGAGCAAGTCAGCTGGATGTGCACTGTGCAGCTCCGATGAGAGACTTCACCTGTCGAATTCAAGCTGTGATGTCGGGTATGGGCGGGACTGCTGCCCAGACCCGCCTCCTCTGTCAAACAACCAGTGTAGTATAAAAGCCAGCGGGGAGATAATGGCAGCGGAGAGAGGCAATAGTTAGATGTGGATGGTAATAGAAAAAATAAAGCTGCGCAACATATGAAAAAATTACACCACCGATTGTATCAAAAAATGGTAAACACAGAGCTCCGTCTCTATTGCCAAAAGATGACAACTATATCTGATTAGAGGTCCTGACCATTGCCAGACACTTAAATCACATTTTGCAAAAAGGCAAAGTCCTGTATGTGAAATGAATTATTACAACTATGAGTCCTGAAAACCAAAGCAACCATAAAGTGTGGATGAGGATCTTCTTGTTCAGCTATTGGTGACTTCAAACATAAAAACACCCAATGGTTCCACCACCACCAGTTCTTACTGCCACTTACCAGAACTGTTGATCCCTTCAGAGATCAATACAAGCAGATGGCTATTACCCCCCCTGCCAGGGTCTCTAGGTGAATAAGTCAATATCAGCTTTTCTCCCGGATTCAACGCCACTCTCCTCTCCGTATATCACGATATTATATAGTGCATAAGGAAACCTTTCTGGCTATGCTTCAAAGGGCATGCATTGCATTACAGTTAAGAAATGAAAGGTGAATTTACACATAAATTTGGTGGGATCGAGAATTTCTATACCCCATGGATGTGGCAAACCTAAAACTCAATCCTACCTTTAACTTCCACCATACTGAATAAGCTCTGCAAAGACATCTTATGCTTCCTGAACTTTATTGCAAATGAACCTCTACAAAAAGATTATGAATGCCTCTCATGAACTTGTAGATGCATAACGTTTTATCATGACCTCAGGCTTTTCTAAGCTCATTTTTCTTTAAATGATTCTCTACAATTTTCTCTGATAATGGTGACATGGGGGCTAGACATAAAACAAGCTGCATTACAGTTAGCTGTTGCATTAATTTCCCATTGTAACAAGCAGACTAGTGTATTGAGCATTGGTACTTAGATATCCCATGGCAATAAGTAGCATTTGTAGGATTTGGAGAAACCAGAAAGATAAAACAAAGTGCAGAACAATAAAAAGGATGGAACGAAGGGTAACAGAATGCCATCATTATCATCACCCCTTAGGAATGGCAAGTGATAAAGTCCTAGCAGAAGAGCCCAGACAGAGCCCAGGAGAATTTGGAATTGGCATATTAAGAAGCCCTGAATTTAGGGATTCAAGGGGGTGCATGAATATGTTTAGAATTATGTGGTAACAATACTAGGGGTCTGCATTTTTTTATGTCAGCAATTTAGTTGCTTTAATGAAAGCAGTAGCTTAAGAGATGAAAGCCCACCACCATTTATAGAAAAGCTTAACATGAGATTGCAATCTTACCCAATACTAGGGTGGCAGTTCAACATTTTGGGACACTCTAGGGCTGGGAAAAGGTATTTTTGTAAGGAAAGATCAAGTAGGAGCCTTTGTTCTGAGTCTATTAAAACCCATGTAGTGCTTTTTGCTCAAATTTAGAAGTTTCACCAACCCTATGAAATAGCCCTTTGTCCTAAGTGACCTCTCAAAGTAGTGCAGTTCTTGGCTGTGTTGAAAAATGTTTGGCAGGGATATAATATACAGTATATGTATTAATCATTTATATATATATATATATATATATATATATATATATATATATATATATATATAAATCTGATATCCCCGGCAACCCTCGGACAATGTTCTTTGGGACAAAACGCGTTAGTGTGGGGGTCAAGCAGTGATGCCATCACACTGGCTTGGTTGAGCGGCGTCTGCTATGTTTCATTGTCAAGCTGTTCCTTCTTTTATGTGAGTGTATAAGCTGTTTAAAAAAACTAGTAAAGTAAGTACTACACTATTGGGTCACATCTCTTCCCTTCTATTTGTGAGATACAATTGTAACATACAGCATGAGGTGTCCTGCTGCGGGAAAGCCATCCATGTCTTTATGAAAGGCATCTATCCCCCTGAGAGGAGTTTAAAATGATATTAGTCCTCTTTTGCTTTCAGGTCTTGGGCTCTGGTAAGCAGTTTTGTATGGTGGAGGTTGGAGCACAGAGGCTGGTGATGGTGTTATAACACTGAAGTGGACAAGAAGTTGCACATTCAAAGATCCTTCTGGAATCTTTTACTATGGACTTATTTTACATTTGTTAGTTGCTTTGAGTATAACAGTGCAACACTTTGTTTATTCAATATATATATATACATATATATATATATTTATTTATTTATATATATATATATATATATATATATATATATATATACACACAGTATATATTACCAACATGTAGAAGACGCCCTAGCTGTTCAGTTTTAAGACAGCTTTTTTCACACGACAGACTTGAAGGATAAATTATTTTTTAAAGGTTGTTGCAAAGAACTTGCTGAAAAATTATAACAGCAGGTCTATTGTCACCCTACAGATGCTCTATTGATTAAAAAATAGAAATAAATATGAGAGTTTTGTGTTTAATTCTCAGATAGCAGCAACGACTGGGAGGATATTTATTCTGGATCACTGACAATTGGGGAAATTTCATTACAAAAATGGAAGAGAGACCCTGTCACTAGAACATGTTTATTGTAGAACATGGTTATTGCTGTTGATGATATTAATTAAAAACTGCAATGGTATGGGCAGGGGAAAATTAGTGTGTCAGATTCTTCTCTTTCTGGTTGCCCTCTTTCCCTGGCTTCTAGGACATGCTCCTGAACACACTCTCAGGATATGAAAATAAAAAAGTACTGAGGGATATGTTCAGGATCTGACCTTCTGAAAACACTCTCAGGATATGTAAACAAACAGCACTGAGGGATATATTCAGAATCTGATCTTCTGAACACGCTCTCAGGATATGTAAACAAACAGCACTGAGGGATATATTCAGAATCTGATCTTCTGAACACGCTCTCAGGATATGTAAACAAACAGCACTGAGGGATATATTCAGAATCTAATCTTCTGAACACACTCTCAGGATATGTAAACAAACAGCACTGAGGGATATATTCAGAATCTGATCTTCTGAAAACACCCTCAGGATATGTAAACAAACAGCACTGAGGGATATATTCAGAATCTGATCTTCTGAACACGCTCTCAGGATATGTAAACAAACAGCACTGAGGGATATATTCAGAATCTAATCTTCTGAACACACTCTCAGGATATGTAAACAAACAGCACTGAGGGATATATTCAGAATCTGATCTTCTGAAAACACCCTCAGGATATGTAAACAAACAGCACTGAGGGATATATTCAGAATCTGATCTTCTGAAAACACACTCAGGATATGTAAACAAACAGCACTGAGGGATATATTCAGAATCTAATCTTCTGAACAAACTCTCAGGATATGTAAACAAACAGCACTGAGGGATATGTTCAGGATCTGACCTTCTGAAAACACTCTCAGGATATGTAAACAAACAGCACTGAGGGATATATTCAGAATCTGATCTTCTGAACAAACTCTCAGGATATGTAAACAAACAGCACTGAGGGATATATTCAGAATCTGATCTTCTGAACACGCTCTCAGGATATGTAAACAAACAGCACTGAGGGATATATTCAGAATCTGATCTTCTGAACACGCTCTCAGGATATGTAAACAAACAGCACTGAGGGATATATTCAGAATCTGATCTTCTGAACACGCTCTCAGGATATGTAAACAAACAGCACTGAGGGATATATTCAGAATCTGATCTTCTGAACACGCTCTCAGGATATGTAAACAAACAGCACTGAGGGATATATTCAGAATCTGATCTTCTGAAAACGCTCTCAGGATATGTAAACAAACAGCACTGAGGGATATATTCAGAATCTAATCTTCTGAACACACTCTCAGGATATGTAAACAAACAGCACTGAGGGATATATTCAGAATCTGATCTTCTGAAAACACCCTCAGGATATGTAAACAAACAGCACTGAGGGATATATTCAGAATCTAATCTTCTGAACAAACTCTCAGGATATGTAAACAAACAGCACTGAGGGATATATTCAGAATCTGATCTTCTGAAAACACTCTCAGGATATGTAAACAAACAGAACTGAGGGATATATTCAAAATCTGATCTTCTGAACACGCTCTCAGGATATGTAAACAAAGGGCACTGAGGGATATATTCAGAATCTGATCTTCTGAACACGCTCTCAGGATATGTAAACAAACAGCACTGAGGGATATATTCAGAATCTGGTCTTCTGAAAACACTCTCAGGATATGTAAACAAATGGCACTGAGGGATATATTCAGAATCTGATCTTCTGAACACACGCTCAGGATATGTAAACAAACAGCACTGAGGGATATATTCAGAATCTGATCTTCTGAACACGCTCTCAGAATATGTAAACAAACAGCACTGAGGGATATGTTCAGGGTCTACTCTTCCGAACACACCCTCAGGATAATTAAACAAACAGCACTTAGGCTCGGTTCACACAGGGGCGACTCCGGACGTGACTTCAGGTCGCCCCGAGTTGCCCCAAGTCGCGCTATTTTTAAAACTAATTGAAGTCAATAGAGATGTTTTAATGTACACGACTGCGGTCGCTCCGACTTAAAAAAAGGTCCCTGTACTACTTCAATTCGACTCCTAGGCGACCTGTACCCATTGATTTCAATGGAAGTCACTCAGAAGTCGTATTCCCTGTCTTAACAGGAGCAACTCTCCAGGAAAAGAACACATATTTTTCAGGCAAACCCCTCCCTCCCCCTCCCTCCCACAGAGCTGATTCTTTTTTTTTTTCGGCCACTGGAATGTCTCCTGTCCTGGAAGCGACTTCAAGTCGTGTTGTAAATCACCACAAGTCGCGCTGAGGTCGCCCTGTGATTCATGCTCAAGTTGTGTCTGAGTTGCCTCTCAAAGTCGCGCTGGAAGTCGTGTTGCCCCTGTGTGAACCGAGCCTAAGGGTAGTGTTCAGGATAATTTCTTCCGAACACACCCTCAGAATATGTAAACAAACAGCACTGATAGATATTTTCAAGATCTGATCTTCAGCACTGAGGAATATGTTCAGGATCTAATCTTCCAAACACACCCTCGGGATATGTAAATGTAGCACTACCCCCGTAGGAGCTGCTGGTTAGTTTTGGTCTGCCATTACCCCACTGTTCTCCGTGTTGGCTCAAAGTCTAGGGTTAAAAAGTTGCATAAAACACGGTCACCAGTCTTTTCCAATGCTTTTTTATTAATCACAACGTTGGCAGAATGAGGGATGGAGGATTAGGGGGAGTTCAGGTACCTGGTGCAGATCACTGAGACACTTGAGATCCTGGAGACAGGTATACTTGTCACTGGATCTTGTTCACCCGGATAGGCCCCTCTCACCGGCCTAGCAGCCGGGATGATGCACGGACAAAATGAAAGTCTCTGCCACAGACTTGATAATCAGAATTTCCAAAGTTCAAGCACAACTGCACAGTATATGAAAGTCCTTTAAGCCGACCCGGCAATACTGTGAGGCAAATTGGTTGGGATGCATCCTCCAATTGAGGCCCCAGGCTCCTCTCGAGATACCAGCCTTTCTGCTGCGTTTTCTCCAAGATGAGTCCTCCCCTGGTTCCTCTAATTGCTCGGCTTCTTCCCGCAGGACAGACAGCACAGGATCACCCTCGAACCAGTAGGCCCCAGATAGCTTCTGGGCCTACCTTCAGTAACGGAAAGCCTCAGGCCAGCAGGCCCTGAGGCAGAAGAGGAGTTGTCACATACCTCCGGCCAGGGTGGCCACGTGGTGAGAGAGAGACTCCAAGAATGGCGTCCACCCCTTAAGTACCCTCTCCCAGCATGCCCAGCGGTATCAACCTCCCACTAGGTCGCCTCTGGGAAAAAGCACCCAATACACCTTGGCTTATTGTACCTTCCAACACAAACCAGAGGTGGCAGCGACACCTGCTGGCAACCGCGGGAAATACACCCAACTCAGCCAAAGCTGGAAAATAGGCCAATTTAGCCAAAACATGAAATCTTAACTAACTACAGTTCAGACATCCCACTAAATTTAGATAATAGCGCCTGGTCAACAGGAGCAGGGCGCTACATACTCCCCATACTACAAAAAAGATGCTGTCCCCAGTGTCTGAAAAAAAAACTTGCTCTCAATACTGAGATCCAGTACCTGAACCGTAAAACTTGGATGGGATGGGAAAAGGTAAGGAAAATAAACAGTTTCACAGATCTTAAAACACAGAGCATGAACACACAGTAATACCACATTCACATGTGTCAACCCCCTAACCTCTGCCTAAACTACCCACTCTCCAGCAGTCTTGACAGAAGGTCAGTTCACCTAAAAAAAAACAAAGATACACAGGCAAATATATAAAATAACATTACTGTATATTGCGGAAGCAAAGCTACACTTCCTAAGAAGTGAAACTTCCCTTCTCGCTTTAAATATATGCAAGCTAAATTGTAAACTTAAGAAGTCCAACCCCTTTCTAGAGGAAACTTCCACCACCTAGTGGCAGAAATCTATAACATAACAAAAAAAGTCCTTTTTAGTGCAAAGTGATAAAGTAGGTAAAAAAATCATGACCACAAAATTCTCCCCACCCCCAACACTATCTGACTATGTAACCCCACAGTCCATTTTTGGCATAGAGACTCTTTTCCTTTTTAGCCTCTTAGCAAAGCAAAAATAAAGTCAGAACAGCCCCTCTGGACATTTACCAATAAAATCGGGGGTCTGGCAGAGTCACTGGTTTCCCCTCTTTATCCAGTGTGGTAATAAAGTAGACAATGTTGTCCTTTCCGGGCCTGCAAATGACCACCTTGTCAGCATAAATGTGCCGGCCATAACTCCAGTGTAACAGGCACCCACTGAAACACTCATCCATCTTGGAAGAATAGCCAGCTCTCCTGAAGGGCTTTGGTACAGACAAGTAGTCCCAAATAACTTCACCGTACCACTGCTCTCGGTTGGACTCAATTTCCTGCATTACTTTCTTAGGAACATCCAGTTCCTAAGAACAGGGAAATTCCAGTCCGTACTCCGTGGCAACTTTCTTAATGAGAACCCTTTGCAAACGGGCAAGCCTCGGCAAAAATCGGGTGCTTCCCAGTCCCGGAGGAACACACGAGTTAGGAGACTTGTACACCATGGACCTGGCAGCCAACTTTCCAGGTGCATGACTACTGGCAACTTTAGACATAGTCTCATTAGTAGTGCTGTGTGGCTCCACACTAGTCGACGTTCTCCCAGAGTCCATGACTGTCCAATCTGTGAAAGTATAGGTGGAAGCAACATCTTCACCCTGAGCCCACAGCAGTTCCTGTGACATTGTCTCAAAAAGATCGTCGTCCGCTGAGACATCAGACAGGGAGTCTATTTCAGAGTCCCCTAACTCCTCTGCAGGCAAATATTTACTAACAGAATATGTTCCCAGATATGTTCCCCTTTGATCTCTGACCCATTCCTGTCATGGATTCTCCAGGGTTCAGGCTCTCCTCTGGCTCCGGTTCAGGTAGTCCTTGGGGTAGGCCTCGACCGCAGCCGCGGGAGGCTTTCACATATCCCACCTTCTTTTGGGCAGGTGCAGCGGGGACAGGTGTAGCGGAGGTAGTAGCAAGGACGATATCCACTGATGGCTCTACAGCAGCAATAGCCGGGACATCCTCTGTAAGGGCACTCACGTTAGCAGCTGAGGTGAGTGCTTGTCGGACCCCAAAAGCATGGGCAGCGGTTTCCAGTGTAGCGGTCCCCGCAGCCCAATCCACTCGATAGGCCCGGGGTGGCATGATGGGTTGCTCCACAGCGAGTAGGTATTCTCCACATTGGGAACATCGGACAAAATGATGGAGATGAATGGCCAGTCCCTCGCACCTGTGGCATAGCATACCCAGCGCTTCGACATCTCCGATTGTGTACAGCACAAACCGCCCCCGCGGCTTCAAACGAATACCGGTATCCGTCAGCAGGGCTCCGGATGACATGGCACCTGCAACAGTGCCGGAAGAAAACATACTGGGCCCCATGGCCGATGGTACTAGAGAAAAAGAAGACATAGCTGAACTCCGACCTTCTTTGAATGATCATGCGACTTCTTCTCTCTGGCGCCAGACACACACACGCATCTCACGCAGCAATGGGCAGGGACTCCTCCCACTTGTTCTTCTAGTCACGTAGCTCCCGGGTTTTCTTGGTTCCGCCTGTAGCCTACGCAGCTAGAGAGTGATCTGCACTTAACCCCTTTCTTTCCATACAAAAAAAACAGTCCAGGGCCCTGTTTAGTGCAAACCCTCAGTGAATAGCTTTCTTGAACTTGCTAGGGGCAATGGCAATATCCCAGATGAGCCCCCACGTGTAGCACTACCCCCGTAGGAGCTGCTGGTTAGTTTTGGGTCTGCGCTCTGCCTGTCAACCCCAGAAGTTTGGCTCAAAACACCCTCTGGCACAACTGAACAATAAAGTGACTGTGGAACCCAATAGCAGTAGGGGACCACAATAATACCACACAACAATTTGTATAATCAGTTATTGTTACCTTGATACTGTCACCTGCCTCACAGCTGCAATAGAGAGAGTCCCACACAGGATGTAGTTTAACCAGTGGTAAGATATTTACTCGGCAAAAGAATAGAACAATGGTTACACAGATAAGATTGACTACACACAGTTCTCTGTAACAGTCAATGAGACATAAAGTGTTCAAAATTTCTATTGTCACAATACCCAATTAACCTGACCTGGGGTCAGACCTGAGTGAGCGTATGGTGGAGGAATCAACCAATGCAGAAAATACCGGCACTGAGGTACCTCTCCACCAAGTCTCGCACAACCCAGCAAAACAGCAGAATAACCAAAGTAATGCAGACAGTTATATCAAACACATACGTTCATAAGCTATATGGCTCCCTCTAGTGGGCAGTTCAACTGGTGCGTGTCCCGTCGAAGCAACTTTGAAAATCAAGTAAACTGATGTATGTTCCTTCTAGTTTCTGTTAGTCTTCTGCTAGCTCTGTTGGTGCACTTATTTATTTGTATTCCAACAAGCAGGGTGAAGAAAGAAATATCACTTGATGCATATAATGAAATAGTAAAAGAAACGCCAGTTCTCCCAAGCCGTTGTATCGCCCTCGAGTGTAATGTATCCCCACTTGCGGCACTGCAGATGCCAGCAAGTACAAATGGAACTGTAGAAACCACCTTCCTGCGGCCCAGTTAACTATACTGATAGGCAAGTGCCTTCTCACCAAATAAGGCCTCGACTCGCCGGTACACTCCGTCCGGAACCTCTCTTTGGCTCTCAGTCTCTCTGTAACTCGAGGTCCCTGGTCCTCCGCGCAGCCGCTCACAAGGTGCCGGTGGATAGGTGACTCCGGATGCTGTGAAGTGTAGACCGGTCCCTCTCTGGCTCGATCACCAAAAGTATCCCTCTGTCAGGCGATCCGCTCTCTCTATCTTTAGGCCCAGGCTTCTCCGGCCTAGGCAAGCTCACAGCAGGCCTCCTGCCTTTTTAAAGATGGCGTCCAGAGAGAGCGTGCTGAGGCCTCCTCCATCCTTTATATCAGATCCTCCAGCAGGCTGTGCGGTAGCGCACCATTTTCACGTAGCACCGTGGCATTGTGGGTATTGTAGTCTCAATCCAACCCACAGCAATAGAATCTCTGCATCTTGCATTACAATGCCCATCATGCTTTGTTCTTGACATAACTGAACCAAACAAACTTCAACAATATAACGCAAAACGGACACCAGAGGGAGCTAAGTTCCTAATTAGGCACAAATTGCAGTCTGTTAAGATACGTGCAATAATAACACCTTGCTACACAAATAAACAGCACGGGGGGTATGTTCAGGATCTGATCTTCTGAACAAGCACTCAGGATATGTAAACAAACAGCACTGAGGGGTATGTTCAGGAAAATTTCTTCCGAACACACCCTCAGGATATGTAAACAAACAGCACTGATGGATAATTTCAGGATCTGATCTTCCAAACACACCCTCAGGATTAGTGATGAGCCGAACACCCCCGGGTTCGGTTCGCACCAGAACCCGCGAACGGACCGAAAGTTCGCACGAACATTAGAACCCTATTAAATACAATGGATGCAAACGTTCGGATTCTAAAGTGCTAATTATAACGACTATTATCCATGTTATTGTCCTAAACAGAGTTTGGGAACCCGGGTTCTGCACCAGGGGACATGTATCAATGCAAAAAGAAGTTTTAAAAACGGACGTTTTCCGGGAGCAGTCATTTTAATGATGCATAAAGTGAAAAAAAAAAGTCAAATATTCCTTTAAATATTGTACCTGGGGGGTGTCTAAAGTATGCCTGTGAAGTCCCACGTGTTTCCCGTGTTTAGAACTGTCCCTGCACAAAATAACATTTCTAAAGGAAAAAAAAGCCATTTAAAACTGCTTGCGGCTTTAATGTAATGTCTGGTCCCGGTAATATGGATGAAAATCTTTAAGAAAAATGGCATAGCTACACCATCAACCCCCCCCCCCCTACCCCAGCCCATTACCAGCCCCTTTGGGTCTTGTATGGATATTAAGGGGAACCCCGCACACAAAATAAAAAAGGCCCTATATACTCTGAACAGCCGTATACAGGCGGTGCATACAAGACAGGGACTGTAGGTTTGTTCTTATGTAGAATCTGTTTGTAATTTTGAACAGCTACATTGTTTAAGTGTAGCTCCAGCCCAAATACCTATTTTTAAGCTTTTTGGAAAACATAGGGAAGGGTTATCACCCCTGTAACATTTGTTTTGCTGTCTGTGCCCCTGTTCAGAACATTTCACCTCACTTTGCGTCCCAATGACAACTGTTTTTGAAATGTGGTGTTTTTATTGAAACAAGGATTGGTGATAAAGCATCAGTAGAGAGGAGACGCCTTTCTCCCATATTAATTCTTACAGGAGAGAATTTTCCTTCCAAGGGGTAGATTTCCTCTCACTTCCTGTTGTCTTCTTCCGTTTGCAAGTAGTAGTCGTTTGTAAGTTGGATGTTTGAAAGTAGGGACCTGCCGTATATACTCTGCAGAAATTGGCCCCTTAGGTGTTGGTGTTGGCACAACACTGTAAGCACTCACAGTTACTCTTGGTGGGTGCTGGAACGCCCTGCTGTCAACTATTATATCAGGAATTGTAATAACATATAATTGTTGAACAGTGGTAGTAAAAATTGGGCCTTTGATGGTGGTGCTGGTGCCACAACACTGTAAGGCCTGACAGTTACTCTTGGTGGGCGCAGCAATGGGCCCTGCTGTGAATTATTAGATCAATAATTATAATTGCATGCCCCTGTTGAACAGGGGCTGAAAAATTGGGCCTTAGGCACTGGTGGCACAACACTGCAACCCCTCACAGATACTGTACTTGGAGCACAGCAATGAGGCCTGTTGCAAAGTATTGCATCAAAAAATTTAATTACACGCCCCTGTTAAACAGGGGCTGAAAAATTGGGCCTTAGCCACTGGTGGCGGCACCCATAAACCAAAATGATCTTCCAAGCTATCATCATTAATCGGATCATTGAGGAGGAGGAGGAGGATAGCCAGTCAACATAACAGCACAGGCACTCAGCATCAGCATCAGTCTTGAAGGGATGTGACATTTTAAAATCAATTAGTCTGTTATATCAGCATCAGGTGTGTGGTAGCTGGTGGTTATCCAAGACTGGTTCATCTTGATGAAAGTCAGTCGATCAACCGAGTCGGTGGACAGGCGCACCCTGTGATCCGTGACAAATCCTCCAGCAGCACTGAATGTGCGTTCTGAAAGAACGCTGGATGCAGGACAGGCCAGTAGCTCAATTGCATACTGTGCAAGCTCTGGCCAGTGATCCATCCTCAAGACCCAGTAAGCCAGAGGATTTTCGGTGGGGAAGGTGTCCAAGTCTGATCTTGCCCCTAGGTATTCCTGCACCATGTATATCAGACACTGGCGATGGTTGCTGGAACCGATCATACTTTGGGGCTGCGGACTAAAGAATTGTCTGAACGCATCGGTCAGACGGCCACCTTCCCCACCGCTCCTTCTTTGACTGCCCGAAGCCTCAGCAACTCGTTGTCCAGGACCAGGAGTTTGTAACCTCCCAGTCTCTGGGAACGCGTTGCACAGACCTTTCTGCAAGGCCTCCCGGAGTTGTCTCATCCTCTGCTCCCTCTGCGACGGTAAGATAAGGTCCGCAACCTTACCCTTGTACCGTGGATCAAGGAGAGTGGCCAGCCAGTAATGGTCCCTCTCCTTGATCCGAAGAATATGAGGATCCTTCCGCAGACTTTGCAGGATCAGGGAGGCCATGCAGCGTAGGTTAGCTGAGGCATTCAGTCCGGAGTCCTCTGGGTCACTAAGGACGACATGATCCGCAGCCACCTCCTCCCAGCCACGTACAAGTCCACTGGTTTCTTGGGACTGTAAATCATCCCTAAAAGACTGCTGCTGATGATGCTGAGTGCCAGCCTCCACCTCCATGCTGACACAATCCTCCTCCTCCTCCTCCTCCTCTTCCTGTGCGATGGGTGGGACAGAAGGAACACTGTCTGGGTAAAGGGGGCCTTGAGAGGCAAGGAAGTCCTCCTCTTCCTGCCTCTGTTCTGCCTCAAGTGCCCTGTCCATTATTCCACGCAGCGTGTGCTCCAACAGGTGGACAAGAGGTACAGTGTCACTGATGCATGCACTGTCCCTGCTCACCATCCTCGTGGCCTCCTCAAATGGTGCCAGGACAGTGCATGCATCCCTGATCATGCCCCACTGGCGTGGTGAAAAAAACCCGAGCTCCCCTGACCCTGTCCTGGTGCCGTAGTCGCACAGGTACTCATTGATGGCCCTCTGCTGCGTGTGCAGCCGCTGCAGCATGGCCAACGTTGAGTTCCACCTGGTGGGCATGTCACATATAAGGCGGTTCTTGGGCAGGTTCAACTCCTTTTGCAGCTCAGCCAGGCGAGCACTGGCATTATAAGATCTGCGGAAATACACACAGACTTTCCTGGCCTGCCTCAGGACATCCTGTAAGCCCGGGTACCTGCCCAAGAACTGCTGCACCACCAGGTTAAGGACGTGAGCCACACAGGGCACATGGGTCAGTTGTCCCTGTCAGAGGGCGGAGAGGAGGTTGGTGCCATTGTCGCAAACCACCATTCCTGGCTTAAGCTGGCGTGGCGTCAACCACCTCTCGGCCTGCCCCTGCAGAGCAGACAGGACCTCTGCCCCAGTGTGGCTCCTGTCCCCCAAACACACCAGCGCAAGCACGGCATGGCATCTTTTTGCCTGCGTACTTGCGTAGCCCCTTGAACGCCTATGGAGCACCGCTGGTTCCGAGGACAAAGCACAGGAAGAGGCCATGGAGGAAGAAGAAGAGGAGGGGGTGGAGGAGAGAGGTGTGTCACAACCAGTAGTAGCATTTTGGAGGCGTGGAGGTGGAACAACCTCCAACACTACTGCACCTTGTCCTGCATCCTTCCCAGCTGCCAAAAGAGTGACCCAATGGGCCGTGAAAGAAAGGTAACGTCCCTGTCCATGCCTGCTGGACCATGAGTCAGCGGTAATATGCACCTTACCGCTGACCGCCCTGTCCAGCGAGGCCAAGACATTGCCTTCCACATGCCTGTAGAGAGCCGGAATCGCCTTCCGTGAGAAAAAGTGGCGTTTGGGAACCTGCCACTGAGGAACCGCACATTGCACAAACTCACGGAAGGGGGCCGAGTCTACCAACTGAAAAGGCAGCAGTTGAAGCGCTAGCAATTTAGCCAAGCTAGCATTCAACCGCTGGGCATGTGGATGGCTGGGAGTGAACTTCTTTCGACGGTCCAGCAGCTGGGGCAGGGAAATTTGCCTGCTAGAATCGGACGTCGGTGTACTGCTAGCAGAGTGGCCGCATGTACTGGGCTGTGACACACCTAATTCTACACCTTCATTCCTCTCAGTGCAGGTTTCAGAGAGGACTGAAGGTATAGTGGGGTTGGAGATCCCAGCTGATGCGGTGCAAGGAGAGGTCCGCTTTGTTCTTTGGTGTGGGTCTTTAAGGTAGGCTTGCCAACGAGCTGCATGGCAGGTCAACATATGTCTGATCAAGCATGTGGTGCCCAAGCGGCTGATGTTTTGGCCACGCGATATACGCTTGAGACATATGTTGCAAACAGCAGCTGTGCGATCTGATGCACTCGCCTTAAAAAAGGCCCACACCAAAGAACTTTTTGAATGACGGGCAGAGGCAGCGCCCTGCACAGGCGGAGCTCTGCGGTGTGATTCCATCGGTGTGCTGCCCATACGCTGGCCACCCAAGGGCATCCTGCCTCGTTGGAGATGTGCCTCCTCCTCATCCTCCTCTTCCTCCTCTCTCCTATTAGGCACCCACGTGGAGTCAGTGACCTCATCATCCCCTCCCTCCTCATCACTGGAGCCAATCTGGCAGTATGCTGCAGCTGCTGGAGCATGACTGCCAGATTGGTGTCCTTCTTGAGCATCCCCTCTCTCTGCTCTCACGCTACTGCCTTCCTCTATCTGGGTATCATCATCAGATCCTTCGAAAAGCGCTGGGCATCCTCCTGGAGCATGTACCCAACACTGTGCTCAAACAGTTCGGGGGACTCCTCAGGAGGAGGACATGGTGGGTCTAGGGAAGGATTGACTAATGAAGATAATGATACCAGACAAGAGGACGCTTTGGCAGCTGCTTTGCCAGTACCCTGAGCCTGGGTGAGAGAGGATGAGGAGGATGAGGTGGGCTTGGTCATCCACTCTACCAAGTCTTCGGCATGATGTGGCTCAACATGTCCAGCTGTCGAAAAGAAGGACAAGCGTGTCCCATGGCCATGTGCTGATGACAATGCACCGCGTCCACGACCAGCACTGTTGCCCCCAGACACAGAGCCTGCTTGCCCTCTTTTTTTGCCTCCTGACTGTCTGCCTCTCCTTGTTTGCCTTCCAGACATTTTAATGGATGGCCTGCAGGGAGATGGGAAAAACAGCAATAAGGGCTACCTT
Source organism: Rana muscosa (assembly GCA_029206835.1). Taxonomy (NCBI): domain Eukaryota; kingdom Metazoa; phylum Chordata; class Amphibia; order Anura; family Ranidae; genus Rana; species Rana muscosa. Next base: position 277,163,005 of record CM055128.1, read on the forward strand.
CAGGTGTATACTGTGCAGGAGGCTTAGCAACAATGACACTGACACTGTCCCCTGCCTATCCTTTTCTGTGTCCCTAAACACAAGGATTTGCAATATGCTTCAGCAAGATTGGTTTAGCACAGAATAGCACACTGACAGTTTCCCTCACTGTCCTTCTCTGTCCCTACAAACAAGATTTAGCACAGAATAGCACACTGATAGTTTCCACGAGTGTCCTTCTCTGTCCCTAAACTCAAGGATTTCAAATATGGTTCAGCAAGATTGGTTTAGAACACAATAGCACACTGAAGCCCCATACACACTATCAGTTTTCTTGCAGGTTTTTCTCTTCAGGTTTACCAAAACCATCTAATATGAGGTCAAACCTTAAGAGTTTCAATTCGTATGCAATCAGGCAGGCCCTTGCACTACATGGTTTTGGTAAACCTGAAGAGAAAAACCTGCAAGAAAACTGATAGTGTGTATGGGGCTTCACAGTTTCCCTCACTGTACCTCTCTGTCCCTAAACTCAAGGATTTCAAATATGGTTCAGCAAGATTGGTTTAGAACACAATAGCACACTGACAGTTTTCCTCACTGTACCTCTCTGTCCCTAAACTCAAGGATTTCAAATATGGTTCAGCAAGATTGGTTTAGAACACAATAGCACACTGACAGTTTCCCTCACTGTACCTCTCTGTCCCTAAACTCAAGGATTTCAAATATGGTTCAGCAAGATTGGTTTAGAACACAATAGCACACTGACACTTTCCCTCACTGTACCTCTCTGTCCCTAAACTCAAGGATTTCAAATATGGTTCAGCAAGATTGGTTTAGAACACAATAGCACACTGACAGTTTGCCTCACTGTACCTCTCTGTCCCTAAACTCAAGGATTTCAAATATGGTTCAGCAAGATTGGTTTAGAACACAATAGCACACTGACAGTTTCCCTCACTGTACCTCTCTGTTCCTAAACTCAAGGATTTCAAATATGGTTCAGCAAGATTGGTTTAGAACACAATAGCACACTGACAGTTTTCCTCACTGTACCTCTCTGTCCCTAAACTCAAGGATTTCAAATATGGTTCAGCAAGATTGGTTTAGAACACAATAGCACACTGACAGTTTGCCTCACTGTACCTCTCTGTCCCTAAACTCAAGGATTTCAAATATGGTTCAGCAAGATTGGTTTAGAACACAATAGCACACTGACAGTTTCCCTCACTGTACCTCTCTGTCCCTAAACTCAAGGATTTCAAATATGGTTCAGCAAGATTGGTTTAGAACACAATAGCACACTGACAGTTTTCCTCACTGTACCTCTCTGTCCCTAAACTCAAGGATTTCAAATATGGTTCAGCAAGATTGGTTTAGAACACAATAGCACACTGACAGTTTCCCTCACTGTACCTCTCTGTCCCTAAACTCAAGGATTTCAAATATGGTTCAGCAAGATTGGTTTAGAACAGTATAGCACACTGACACTTTCCCTCACTGTACCTCTCTGTCCCTAAACTCAAGGATTTCAAATATGGTTCAGCAAGATTGGTTTAGAACACAATAGCACACTGACAGTTTCCCTCACTGTACCTCTCTGTCCCTAAACTCAAGGATTTCAAATATGGTTCAGCAAGATTGGTTTAGAACACAATAGCACACTGACACTTTCCCTCACTGTACCTCTCTGTCCCTAAACTCAAGGATTTCAAATATGGTTCAGCAAGATTGGTTTAGAACAGAATAGCACACTGACACTTTCCCTCACTGTACCTCTCTGTCCCTAAACTCAAGGATTTCAAATATGGTTCAGCAAGATTGGTTTAGAACACAATAGCACACTGACAGTTTCCCTCACTGTACCTCTCTGTCCCTAAACTCAAGGATTTCAAATATGGTTCAGCAAGATTGGTTTAGAACACAATAGCACACTGACAGTTTCCCTCACTGTACCTCTCTGTCCCTAAACTCAAGGATTTCAAATATGGTTCAGCAAGATTGGTTTAGAACAGAATAGCACACTGACAATTTCCCTCACTGTACCTCTCTGTCCCTAAACTCAAGGATTTCAAATATGGTTCAGCAAGATTGGTTTAGAACAGAATAGCACACTGACACTTTCCCTCACTGTACCTCTCTGTCCCTACAAACAAGGTTTAGCACAGAATAACACACTGACACTCTCCCTACCTATCCTTATTTGTCCCTAAACACAAGGAATCCAGGATTAGTAAAGGAAAAAAAATGACACTGTCCCTGCCTATGCTTCTCTTTCCCTGCTCCGGAACACACTACACAAGGCCGCCGCGCTGGCGGCCTTATATAGTGTGGGGCGTGTACTAAACCCCCTCAGCAATAATTGGCCACAGGCATCCTGCCTGTGGCCAATCATTGCTCTCCTCGCTGCCGGCGCTGTGATTGGCCAAGCATGCGGGGTCACAGTGCATGCTTGGCCAATCACAGCGCCTGGATGACACTGCGATGGCGTAGTGCATTGTGGGCCGTTCGCGTCACTCGAATTTGCCGCGAACGGCCCAAATCGTTCGTTCTTCGTCGAACGATCGAACAGCCGATGTTCGAGTCGAACGTATGTTCGACTCGAACACAAAGCTCATCCCTACTCAGGATATGTAAACAAATAGCACTGAGGTATGTGTTCAGGATCTGTTCTTCTGAACATGCTCTCAGAATATGTAAATAAACAGCACTGAGGGATATGTTCAGGGTCTACTCTTCTGAACACACCCTCAGGATAATTAAACAAACAGCACTAAGGGGTATGTTCAGGATAATTTCTTCCGAACACACCCTCAGAATATGTAAATGTAACGCTATCGGTAACCAGTCCTGGCACATTTGGCTCTACTGATGCCCAATAGGTACATGCGAATGTCCCAGTCCCACTTACTTGGTGATAAATGTCCCAGGCACATTCCTACTCAGGGTGAAAGTCCTTTTTCCGGGTGGTGGTGGATTAATTGAGGGCGCCAGTCACTTTGAATATGTTTTAGATGTTTTAATAATGAACATGCATGAAGACTGGGAAAGAGGGTGGAGGGAACACAGGATACCCGAGGGTTCCATTAACAATACACAGTCTCTGATCTCATACATGGTCCTCTCACTAATATTAATCCTTCTGTAACAGAACTCTGCTGGATGGAATACATCTCATAAATATGGCACCTTGTCAACGGAGGTTCCTGCGTATTCTCAGTCTTATGATACAAGGCAGGACAGCAGTGGGAAGGTTCATGTGGTGCTTCCCAGCTCAGTCGGTCACTCACCATCCCTGTGGTAGGACAACTGCAGCTTTGCTTCCCCAAACGACCAGTAGCACTTCATCTCATCCAGCAGCTTAGGGACACCTCCCATGACAGGAGATCCCTCAACACTCCATGCCTCTAGGCCCTAAGGCCTAAGGCCTAGATAATCGGATCACACAGACATCCTCTCAAGGGAAATCTCTGGAGGGAAAGAGAGAGCAGGAAGTGACTCAGATACTTAATAGTTCTCCCAGCATGCACAGCAAGCTCCCCAGGCCTGCTGATTGGCCAGGTATTAAATATCTATAATGTGCAGTAATATCTCTAGCACACCCTGCTGGAGAACACTCACACAGCATGTGACTGAGAATAATCACTGGACACTTATGCCGCGTACACGCGATCGATTTTCTCGACGGTGAAAACACCGTTGAGAAAATCGACGGGAAAAACGAGGTGTTCCCCTACACACGACCGCTTTTCCCAACATATTTTCTCTTGGTCAAGAAAAACGACCGTGTGTAGACTCCCCGGCAGTGTTTCCCTATGGGAAAACTGCCGCGGAAAAAAATGGCGTGAATCACGACGAGAAAAATTAGAGCATGTTCTAATTTTTCTCGTCGTGATTAATGCCGTTTTTCTCGTCGGGAAAAATGATCAAAAGCCCACACAAGGTCGTTTTTCTTGTCAAAGAGAAAACATTTAATTTTTCCCCACGAGAAAAATGGTCGTGTGTACGCGGCATAAGAGTACACAGCCAGCACACAACTAAGCTGACTAATACTACACTAACAGATCACAATACATAGCAAAAAATATTTAGGAAATCACTACATCCCTACATTTTCCCTTTGCTCAAAAAGAACTCGCCCTCGCAGTTCTAACTAGAAAAATGACTACACTCTCAGCTGAGAGCCAGGTATCCTGTGTATACACAAAGTGGATGGGAAAAGGGAAAGAGAACGTTGATCACAAAACTGTAAAATCACGATAAATTTTGAGTTTTACAAAGCTTCAGAAGTACAATAGCAAACACTGTCACCAGGTGTATTTAAGTGACAATACCATTACCTAGCACATTATCCTATTCCTATCTCTGACTAGATATAATATGCATCACAGTAGAAAGTATGCAATACAATTGCAGCAGCACAGTAGTGGTTATTTTCCTTGTCGTGCATCAGCATCTGTAAAAGAACACAACACCAAAATATACGACTAGCACCCCCTCGAGGGTATTACCCATAGCAACACATTAAGGGCAATGAAAAATCTAAAGCTACAGTTGTGAAATCCATCCCTGACTAGTTTGACACCTCATGGTCAAACTCAAAATAGCAGCCTACCATGGTAGTGCAGTACAATAATATAGTTAGTTCTTGATAGTAGAGTGTGGAATCTCCTGAAAAGAAGAAAAAGAACACATCCTAACTATCTACAAAATAATACAAGGGGGCCTACTGCTCCCAGTCCATGAACATAATCACTTATAACACACTCTCAGGTGTATAAGGGCAAACATATCATCTTCAGGAACAAACTAAAAAACGTTCCCCTTTTCCCGCACATCTTCTGGCACACACTCATGGGTGGCTGAAGGCACTTCTTCTGTAACCCAACTTAAAAACGGTTACTTTACACAAAACAAGTCTTCTTTGCACTGTCCCTCCAGTGCAGAGGCACACAGCTTAGTAACAGAACAAACAAGAAACCATAACTTGGTTATAGCAACAGGTATCTTGCAGCTTTACAAACTTTGCAGTAATATACACAGTCTCAATCTTTGGGAACACTTCTAAATCCCCAGGGCAATCAGCCGAGTGTCTCCGGTAACAATGGCAGCCGCCATGGTAGTAGTCACATATGGGGTCCCGGTAGTTGGCATGTTGGTCTCCATCACAACCTCTCAGTTCGGGTTCGCAGCGAATCTCCACGTGGACTGAGGATGCTGCATGTGCACCGCTCCTTCTAAGCTGGTTGCTTCTCCCCCTACAGACACACTGGCGCCGAAACACTGGGTGGGGTTCGCGCCAAAACTCTTCCCCGCCGATAACCAGGCAAAACTTCTCCATGCGGTTAACACTTGCATTACTGGCCAAAGTGACAAACTCCAGTACGTCACAACACTTTAGGAAACACATTCCCATCACATCAAAAGGACAGTCCATCAAGTACAACACAGTTTCAGATGAAAAATCCAAATTCTGCTTGCAGTTGCTATGGGCAACACTCTCAAAGGAAGCTTTACGTTGGGCGCCAAAATGTAATGCTATCGGTAACCAGTCCTGGCACATTTGGATCTACTGATGCCCAATAGGTACATGCGAATGTCCCAGCCCCACTTACTTGGTGATAAATGTCCGAGGCACATTCCTTCTCAGGGTGAAAGTCCTTTTTCCGGGTGGTAGTGGATTAATTGAGGGCGCCAGTCACTTTGAATATGTTTTAGATGTTTTAATAAAGAACATGCATGAAGAGTGGGAAGGAGTGTGGAGGGAACGCAGGATACCTGAGGGTTCCATTAACAATTCACAGTCTCTGATCTCATACATGGTCCTCTCACTAATATTAATCCTTCTGTAACAGAACTCTGCTGGATGGAATACATCTCATAAATGTGGCACCTTGTCAAATGAGATTCCTGTGCATCCTCAGTCTTATGATACAAGGCAGGACATCAGTGGGAAGGTTCATGTGGTGCTTCCCAGCTCAGTCGGTCACTCACCATCCCTGTGGTAGGACAACTGCAGATTTGCTTCCCCAAACGACCAGTAGCACTTCATCTCATCCAGCAGATTAGGGACACCTCCCATGACAGGAGATCCTTCAACACTCTATACCTCTAGGCTAGGGTGACCAGACGTCCCCGGTTTCAGGGGACAGTCCCCGGATTGAGGACACTGTCTCCGGACCAAATCTGTCTCCGGTTTTGTCCCCGGATTGGATTTGAACAGGGGCTGGGGCACTTTCAAAGACAGTTAGTACAGAATAAAATAAAAAATCTGACTTACACAACCCCCCCCCCCGCTCCGCCGCTCCTACTAGCTTAGGGGGGTGTATTTTTTTCCATTATCTGTGCCCCTTTCTGATGATCATGTGCTGGTCGGAGCGGAGGGAATATTTCTTCAGTTTCGGGTGCCCATTCAGCTCCGCTCACATGTTCTTCTGCCTTGGCTCAAGTCCCGGCCAGCCGCCTGCCTGCTTATCTCCTTGCCTTCCCTGGTGGAGTGATCTTCCTCCGCTCCCCACCCAGTAGTAGCCGGGGCCCGGAGAGTGAGACTTGACAGGCTGTGAGGCGGGCGGCAGTGGCGACGGGCAAAGAGTCGAAGATTGCCGCCAATACTAGTAAAAAAATAAAATATGTCCCCGGATTTCATTTTAAAAATCTGGTCACCTTACTCTAGGCCCTAAGGCCTAAGGCCTAGATAAGTGGATCACACAGACATCCTCTCAAGGGAAATCTCTGAAGGGAAAGAGAAAGAGCAGGAAGTGACTCAGATACTTAATAGTTCTCCCAGCATGCACAGCAAGCTCCCCAGGCCTGCTAATTGGCCAGGTATTAAATATCTATAATGTGCAGTAATATCTCTAGCACACCCTGCTGGAGAACACTCACACAGCATGTGACTGAGAAAAATTACTGGACACTAGGGATGAGCTTCGTGTTCGAGTCGAACATACGTTCGACTCGAACATTGGCTGTTCGATCGTTCGACGAAGATCGAACGATTTGGGCCGTTCGCGCCAAATTCGAGTGACGCGAACGGCCCACAATGCACTACGCCATCGCAGTGTCATCCAGGCGCTGTGATTGGCCAAGCATGCACTGTGACCCCGCATGCTTGGCCAATCACAGCGCCGGCAGCGAGGAGAGCAATGATTGGCCACAGGCAGGATGCCTGTGGCCAATTATTGCTGAGGGTGTTTAGTACACGCCCCACACTATAAAAGGCCGCCAGCACGGCGGCCTAGTGTAGTGTGTTCCGGAGCAGGGATAGAGTAGCATAGGCAGGGACAGTGACTGTTATTTCTTTCTTGCTTAACCTGGATTCCTTTAGTTTAGGGAAAGAGAAGGATAGGTAGGGAGAGTGTCAGTGTGTTTTGTGCTTCTGCTATAGTGTGCTTAAAAAAAACATTTATTCTAGGGACAGAAAACTCTAGGTAGGGACAGTGTCAGTTTCTTTCACTCTGCAAGTCCTTGTTTCCAGGGACCTGTAAGGACAGTGAGTTAATTGTCCTTGTGCTATATTGTGCTTAAAAAAAACATTTATTCTAGGGACAGAAAACTCTAGGTAGGGACAGTGTCAGTTTCTTTCACTCTGCAAGTCCTTGTTTCCAGGGACCTGTAAGGACAGTGAGTTAATTGTCCTTGTGCTATATTGTGATTAAAAAAAACATTTATTCTAGGGACAGAAAACTCTAGGTAGGGACAGTGTCAGTTTCTTTCACTCTGCAAGTCCTTGTTTCCAGGGACCTGTAAGGACAGTGAGTTAATTTTCCTTGTGCTATATTGTGATTAAAAAAAACATTTATTCTAGGGACAGAAAACTCTAGGTAGGGACAGTGTCAGTTTCTTTCACTCTGCAAGTCCTTGTTTCCAGGGACCTGTAAGGACAGTGAGTTAATTGTCCTTGTGCTATATTGTGCTTAAAAAAAACATTTATTCTAGGGACAGAAAACTCTAGGTAGGGACAGTGTCAGTTTCTTTCACTCTGCAAGTCCTTGTTTCCAGGGACCTGTAAGGACAGTGAGTTAATTGTCCTTGTGCTATATTGTGATTAAAAAAAACATTTATTCTAGGGACAGAAAACTCTAGGTAGGGACAGTGTCAGTTTCTTTCACTCTGCAAGTCCTTGTTTCCAGGGACCTGTAAGGACAGTGAGTTAATTTTCCTTGTGCTATATTGTGATTAAAAAAAACATTTATTCTAGGGACAGAAAACTCTAGGTAGGGACAGTGTCAGTTTCTTTCACTCTGCAAGTCCTTGTTTCCAGGGACCTGTAAGGACAGTGAGTTAATTGTCCTTGTGCTATATTGTGCTTAAAAAAAACATTTATTCTAGGGACAGAAAACTCTAGGTAGGGACAGTGTCAGTTTCTTTCACTCTGCAAGTCCTTGTTTCCAGGGACCTGTAAGGACAGTGAGTTAATTTTCCTTGTGCTATATTGTGATTAAAAAAAACATTTATTCTAGGGACAGAAAACTCTAGGTAGGGACAGTGTCAGTTTCTTTCACTCTGCAAGTCCTTGTTTCCAGGGACCTGTAAGGACAGTGAGTTAATTTTCCTTGTGCTATATTGTGATTAAAAAAAACATTTTTTCTAGGGACAGAAAACTGTAGGTAGGGAGAGTGTTTTTTTTCTTTCACTCTGCAAGTCCTTGTTTCCAGGGACCTGTAAGGACAGTGAGTTAATTGTCCTTGTGCTATATTGTGCTTAAAAAAAACATTTATTCTAGGGACAGAAAACTCTAGGTAGGGACAGTGTCAGTTTCTTTCACTCTGCAAGTCCTTGTTTCCAGGGACCTGTAAGGACAGTGAGTTAATTGTCCTTGTGCTATATTGTGATTAAAAAAAACATTTATTCTAGGGACAGAAAACTCTAGGTAGGGACAGTGTCAGTTTCTTTCACTCTGCAAGTCCTTGTTTCCAGGGACCTGTAAGGACAGTGAGTTAATTTTCCTTGTGCTATATTGTGATTAAAAAAAACATTTATTCTAGGGACAGAAAACTCTAGGTAGGGACAGTGTCAGTTTCTTTCACTCTGCAAGTCCTTGTTTCCAGGGACCTGTAAGGACAGTGAGTTAATTGTCCTTGTGCTATATTGTGCTTAAAAAAAACATTTATTCTAGGGACAGAAAACTCTAGGTAGGGACAGTGTCAGTTTCTTTCACTCTGCAAGTCCTTGTTTCCAGGGACCTGTAAGGACAGTGAGTTAATTGTCCTTGTGCTATATTGTGATTAAAAAAAACATTTATTCTAGGGACAGAAAACTCTAGGTAGGGACAGTGTCAGTTTCTTTCACTCTGCAAGTCCTTGTTTCCAGGGACCTGTAAGGACAGTGAGTTAATTGTCCTTGTGCTATATTGTGCTTAAAAAAAACATTTATTCTAGGGACAGAAAACTCTAGGTAGGGACAGTGTCAGTTTCTTTCACTCTGCAAGTCCTTGTTTCCAGGGACCTGTAAGGACAGTGAGTTAATTTTCCTTGTGCTATATTGTGATTAAAAAAAACATTTATTCTAGGGACAGAAAACTCTAGGTAGGGACAGTGTCAGTTTCTTTCACTCTGCAAGTCCTTGTTTCCAGGGACCTGTAAGGACAGTGAGTTAATTTTCCTTGTGCTATATTGTGATTAAAAAAAACATTTTTTCTAGGGACAGAAAACTGTAGGTAGGGAGAGTGTTTTTTTTCTTTCACTCTGCAAGTCCTTGTTTCCAGGGACCTGTAAGGACAGTGAGTTAATTTTCCTTGTGCTATATTGTGATTAAAAAAAACATTTTTTCTAGGGACAGAAAACTGTAGGTAGGGAGAGTGTTTTTTTTCTTTCACTCTGCAAGTCCTTGTTTCCAGGGACCTGTAAGGACAGTGAGTTAATTGTCCTTGTGCTATATTGTGCTTAAAAAAAACATTTATTCTAGGGACAGAAAACTCTAGGTAGGGACAGTGTCAGTTTCTTTCACTCTGCAAGTCCTTGTTTCCAGGGACCTGGAGAGACATTGAGTGAATTGTCCTTGTGCTATATTGTGATTAAAAAAAACATTTATTCTAGGGACAGAAAACTCTAGGTAGGGACAGTGTCAGTTTCTTTCACTCTGCAAGTCCTTGTTTCCAGGGACCTGTAAGGACAGTGAGTTAATTTTCCTTGTGCTATATTGTGATTAAAAAAAACATTTTTTCTAGGGACAGAAAACTGTAGGTAGGGAGAGTGTTTTTTTTCTTTCACTCTGCAAGTCCTTGTTTCCAGGGACCTGTAAGGACAGTGAGTTAATTGTCCTTGTGCTATATTGTGCTTAAAAAAAACATTTATTCTAGGGACAGAAAACTCTAGGTAGGGACAGTGTCAGTTTCTTTCACTCTGCAAGTCCTTGTTTCCAGGGACCTGTAAGGACAGTGAGTTAATTTTCCTTGTGCTATATTGTGATTAAAAAAAACATTTATTCTAGGGACAGAAAACTCTAGGTAGGGACAGTGTCAGTTTCTTTCACTCTGCAAGTCCTTGTTTCCAGGGACCTGTAAGGACAGTGAGTTAATTTTCCTTGTGCTATATTGTGATTAAAAAAAACATTTTTTCTAGGGACAGAAAACTGTAGGTAGGGAGAGTGTTTTTTTTCTTTCACTCTGCAAGTCCTTGTTTCCAGGGACCTGTAAGGACAGTGAGTTAATTGTCCTTGTGCTATATTGTGCTTAAAAAAAACATTTATTCTAGGGACAGAAAACTCTAGGTAGGGACAGTGTCAGTTTCTTTCACTCTGCAAGTCCTTGTTTCCAGGGACCTGTAAGGACAGTGAGTTAATTTTCCTTGTGCTATATTGTGATTAAAAAAAACATTTATTCTAGGGACAGAAAACTCTAGGTAGGGACAGTGTCAGTTTCTTTCACTCTGCAAGTCCTTGTTTCCAGGGACCTGTAAGGACAGTGAGTTAATTTTCCTTGTGCTATATTGTGATTAAAAAAAACATTTTTTCTAGGGACAGAAAACTGTAGGTAGGGAGAGTGTTTTTTTTCTTTCACTCTGCAAGTCCTTGTTTCCAGGGACCTGTAAGGACAGTGAGTTAATTTTCCTTGTGCTATATTGTGATTAAAAAAAACATTTTTTCTAGGGACAGAAAACTCTAGGTAGGGACAGTGTCAGTTTCTTTCACTCTGCAAGTCCTTGTTTCCAGGGACCTGTAAGGACAGTGAGTTAATTTTCCTTGTGCTATATTGTGATTAAAAAAAACATTTTTTCTAGGGACAGAAAACTGTAGGTAGGGAGAGTGTTTTTTTTCTTTCACTCTGCAAGTCCTTGTTTCCAGGGACCTGTAAGGACAGTGAGTTAATTTTCCTTGTGCTATATTGTGATTAAAAAAAACATTTTTTCTAGGGACAGAAAACTCTAGGTAGGGAGAGTGTTTTTTTTTTTTCACTCTGCAAGTCCTTGTTTCCAGGGACCTGTAAGGACAGTGAGTTAATTGTCCTTGTGCTATATTGTGCTTAAAAAAAACATTTATTCTAGGGACAGAAAACTCTAGGTAGGGACAGTGTCAGTTTCTTTCACTCTGCAAGTCCTTGTTTCCAGGGACCTGTAAGGACAGTGAGTTAATTTTCCTTGTGCTATATTGTGCTTAAAAAAAACATTTATTCTAGGGACAGAAAACTCTAGGTAGGGACAGTGTCAGTTTCTTTCACTCTGCAAGTCCTTGTTTCCAGGGACCTGGAGAGACATTGAGTGAATTGTCCTTGTGCTATATTGTGATTAAAAAAAACATTTATTCTAGGGATAGAAAACTCTAGGTAGGGACAGTGTCAGTTTCTTTCACTGTGAAAGTCCTTGTTTCAAGGGACAGAGAAGGACACCTGAAGGTAGCCCTTATTGCTTTTTTCCCATCTCCCTGCAGGCCATCTATTAGAATGTCTGGAAGGCAAACAAGGAGAGGCAGACAGTCAGGAGGCAATAAAAGAGGGCAAGCAGGCTCTGTGTCTGGGGGCAACAGTGCTGGTCGTGGACGCGGTGCATTGTCATCAGCACATGGCCATGGGACACGCTTGTCCTTCTTTTCGGCAGCTGGACATGTTGAGCCACATCATGCCGAAGACTTGGTAGAGTGGATGACCAAGCCCTCCTCCTCCTCCTCATCCTCTCTCACCCAGGCTCAGGGTACTGGAAAAGCAGCTGCCAAAGCGTCGTCTTCCCTGGTATCAATGTCAGACAAATCATCAGTCACTCCTTCCCTAGACCCACCATGTCCTCCTCCTGAGGAGTCCCCCGAACTGTTTCAGCACAGTGTTGGGTACATGCTCCAGGAGGATGCCCAGCGTTTCGAAGGGTCTGATGATGAAACCCAGCTAGAGGAAGGCAGTAGCGTGAGAGCAGACAGAGGGGATGCTCAAGAAGGACACCAATCTGGCAGTCATGTTCCAGCAGCTGCAGCATACTGCCAGATTGGCTCCAGTGATGAGGAGGGAGGGGATGATGAGGTCAATGACTCCACGTGGGTGCCTAATAGGAGAGAGGAGGAGGAGGAGGATGAGGAGGAGGCACATCTCCAACGAGGCAGGATGCCCTTTGGTGGCCAGCGTAAGGGCAGTACACCGACGGAATCACACCGCAGAGCTCCGCCTGTGCAGGGCGCTGCCTCTGCCCGTCATTCAAAAAGTTCTTTGGTGTGGGCCTTTTTTGAGGCTAGTGCATCAGATCGCACAGCTGCTGTTTGCAACATATGTCTCAAGCGTATATCGCGTGGCCAAAACATCAGCCGCTTGGGTACCACATGCCTGACCAGACATATGTTGACCTGCCATGCAGCTCGTTGGCAAGCCTACCTCAAAGACCCACACCAAAGAACAAAGCGGACCTCTCCTTGCACCGCATCAGCTGGGATCTCCAACCCCACTATAACTTCAGTCCTCTCTGAAACATGCACTGAGAGGAATGAAGGTGTAGAATTAGGTGTGTCACAGCCAAGTACTTGCGCCCACTCTGCTAGCAGTACACCGACGTCCGATTCTAGCAGGCAAATTTCCCTGCCCCAGCTGCTGGACCGTCGAAAGAAGTTCACTCCCAGCCATCCACATGCCCAGCGGTTGAATGCTAGCTTGGCTAAATTGCTAGCGCTTCAACTGCTGCCTTTTCAGTTGGTAGACTCGGCCCCCTTCCGTGAGTTTGTGCAATGTGCGGTTCCTCAGTGGCAGGTTCCCAAACGCCACTTTTTCTCACGGAAGGCTATTCCGGCTCTCTACCGGCATGTGGAAGGCAATGTCTTGGCCTCGCTGGACAGGGCGGTCAGCGGTAAGGTGCATATTACCGCTGACTCATGGTCCAGCAGGCATGGACAGGGACGTTACCTTTCTTTCACGGCCCATTGGGTCACTCTTTTGGCAGCTGGGAAGGATTCAGGACAAGGTGCAGTAGTGTTGGAGGTTGTCCCACCGCCACGCCTCCAAAATGCTACTACTGGTTGTGACACACCTCTCTCCTCCACCCCCTCCTCTTCTTCTTCCTCCATGGCCTCTTCCTGTGGTTTGTCCTATGAACCAGCGGTGCTCCGTAGCCGTTCACGGGGCTACGCAAGTACGCAGGCAAAAAGATGCCATGCCGTGCTTGCGCTGGTGTGTTTGGGGGACAGAAGCCACACTGGGGCAGAGGTCCTGTCTGCTCTGCAGGGCCAGGCCGAGAGGTGGTTGACGCCACGCCAGCTTAAGCCAGGAATGGTGGTTTGCGACAATGGCACCAACCTCCTCTCCGCCCTCCGACAGGGACAACTGACCCATGTGCCCTGTGTGGCTCACGTCCTTAACCTGGTGGTGCAGCGGTTCTTGGGCAGGTACCCGGGCTTACAGGATGTCCTGAGGCAGGCCAGGAAAGTCTGTGTGCATTTCCGCAGATCTTATAATGCCAGTGCTCGCCTGGCTGAGCTGCAAAAGGAGTTGAACCTGCCCAAGAACCGCCTTATATGTGACATGCCCACCAGGTGGAACTCAACGTTGGCCATGCTGCAGCGGCTGCACACGCAGCAGAGGGCCATCAATGAGTACCTGTGCGACTACGGCACCAGGACAGGGTCAGGGGAGCTTGGTTTTTTTTCTCCACGCCAGTGGGGCATGATCAGGGATGCATGCACTGTCCTGGCACCATTTGAGGAGGCCACGAGGATGGTGAGCAGTGACAGTGCATGCATCAGTGACACTGTACCTCTTGTCCACCTGTTGGAGCACACGCTGCGTGGAATAATGGACAGGGCACTTGAGGCAGAACAGAGGCAGGAAGAGGAGGACTTCCTTGCCTCTCAAGGCCCCCTTTACCCAGACAGTGTTCCTTCTGTCCCACCCATCGCACAGGAAGAGGAGGAGGAGGAGGAGGAGGAGGAGGAGGAGGATTGTGTCAGCATGGAGGTGGAGGCTGGCACTCAGCATCATCAGCAGCAGTCTTTTAGGGATGATTTACAGTCCCAAGAAACCAGTGGACTTGTACGTGGCTGGGAGGAGGTGGCTGCGGATCATGTCGTCCTTAGTGACCCAGAGGACTCCGGAGCGAATGCCTCAGCAAACCTACGCTGCATGGCCTCCCTGATCCTGCAAAGTCTGCGGAAGGATCCTCGTATTCTTCGGATCAAGGAGAGGGACCATTACTGGCTGGCCACTCTCCTTGATCCACGGTACAAGGGTAAGGTTGCGGACCTTATGTTACCGTCGCAGAGGGAGCAGAGGATGAGACAACTCCGGGAGGCCTTGCAGAAAGGTCTGTGCAACGCGTTCCCAGAGACTGGGAGGTTGCAAACTCCTGGTCCTGGACAACGAGTTGCTGAGGCTTCGGCCAGTCAAAGAAGGAGCGGTGGGGAAGGTGGCCGTCTGACCGATGCGTTCAGACAATTCTTTAGTCCGCAGCCCCAAAGTATGATCGGTTCCAGCAACCATCGCCAGCGTCTGATAAACATGGTGCAGGAATATCTAGGGGCAAGGTCAGACTTGGACACCTTCCCCACCGAAAATCCTCTGGCTTACTGGGTCTTGAGGATGGATCACTGGCCAGAGCTTGCACAGTATGCAATTGAGCTACTGGCCTGTCCTGCATCCAGCGTTCTTTCGGAACGCACATTCAGTGCTGCTGGAGGATTTGTCACGGATCACAGGGTGCGCCTGTCCACCGACTCGGTTGATCGACTGACTTTCATCAAGATGAACCAGTCTTGGATCACCACCAGCTACCACACACCTGATGCTGATATAACAGACTAATTGATTTTAAAATGTCACATCCCTTCAAGACTGATGCTGATGCTGAGTGCCTGTGCTGTTATGTTGACTGCCTATCCTCCTCCTCCGAGTCCTCAATGATACGATTGATGATGATAGCTTGGAAGATCATTTTTGTTTATGGGTGCCGCCACCAGTGCCTAACGCCCAATTTTTCAGCCCCTGTTTAACAGTGGCGTGTAATTACAATTTTTGAAGCAATACTTTGCAACAGGGCTCATTGCTGTGCTCCAAGTACAGTATCTGTGAGGAGTTGCAGTGTTGTGCCACCAGTGCCTAAGGCCCAATTTTTCAGCCCCTGTTTAACAGGGGCGTGTCATTACAATTTTTGAAGCAATACTTTGCAACAGGGCTCATTGCTGTGCTCCAAGTACAGTATCTGTGAAGGGTTGCAGTGTTGTGCCACCAGTGCCTAAGGCCCAATTTTTCAGCCCCTGTTCAACAGGGGCATGTAATTACAATTCTTGATCTAATAATTCACAGCAGGGCCCATTGCTGCACCCACCAAGAGTAACTGTCAGGGCTTACAGTGTTGTGGCACCAGCACCACCATCAAAGGCCCAATTTTTACTACCACTGTTCAACAATTATATGTAATTAAAATTCCTGATATAATAGTTGACAGCAGGGCGTTCCAGCACCAACCAAGAGTAACTGTGAGTGCTTACAGTGTTGTGCCAACACCAACAACTAAGGGGCCTATTTCTGCAGAGTATATACGGCAGGTCCCTACTTTCAAACATCCAACTTACAAACGACTCCTACTTGCAAACGCAAGAAGACAACAGGAAGTGAGAGGAAATCTACCACTAGGAAGGAAAATTCTCTCCTGTAAGAATAAATATGGGAGAAAGGTGTCTCCTCTGTACTGATGCTTTATCAGCAATCCTTGTTTCAAGAAAAACACCACATTTCAAAAACAGTTGTCATTAGGACGGAAAGTGAGGTGAAATGTTCTGAACAGGGGCACAGACAGCAAAACAAATGTTACAGGGGTGATAACCCTTACCTATGTTTTCCAAAAAGTTTAAAAATAGATTTTTGGTCTGGAGCTACACTTCAACAATGTACCTGTTCAAAATTACAAACAGATTCTACATAAGAACAAACCTACAGTCCCTGTCTTGTATGCACCGCCTGTATACGGCTGTTCAGAGTATATAGGGCCTTTTTTATTTTATGTGCGGGGTTCCCCTTAATATCCATACAAGACCCAAAGGGGCTGGTAATGGGCTGGGGTAGGGGGGGGGGTCATGGGGTAGCTATGCCATTTTTCTTAAAGATTTTCATCCATATTACCGGGACCAGACATTACATTAAAGCCGCAAGCAGTTTTAAATGGCTTTTTTTTCCTTTAGAAGTGTCATTTTGTGCAGGGACAGTTCTAAACACGGGAAACACGTGGCACTTCACAGGCATACTTTAGACACCCCCCAGGTACGATATTTAAAGGAATATTTGACTTTTTTTTTTTCACTTTATGCATCATTAAAATGACTGCTCCCGGAAAACGACCGTTTTTAAAACTTATTTTTGCATTGATACATGTCCCCTGGTGCAGAACCCGGGTTCCCAAACCCTTTTTAGGACAATAACATGCATAATAGTTGTTATAATTAGCACTTTAGAATTCGAACGTTCGCATCCATTGTATTTAATAGGGTTCTAATGTTCGTTCGAACTTTCGGTCCGTTCGCGGGTTCTGGTGCGAACCGAACCCGGGGGTGTTCGGCTCATCACTACTGGACACTTAGAGTACACAGCCAGCACACAACTAAGCTGACCAATACTACACTAACAGATCACAATACATAGCAAAAAGAATTTAGGAAATCCCTATATCCCTACATAAACAAACAGCACTGAGGGATATATTCAGAATCTGGTCTTCTGAAAACACTCTCAGGATATGTAAACAAACAGCACTGAGGGATATATAAAGAATCTGATCTTCTGAACACGCTCTCGGATTATGTAAATAAACAGCACTGAGGGATATGTTCAGGGTCTACTCTTCCGAACACACCCTCAGGATAATTAAACAAACAGCACTAAGGGGTATGTTCAGGATAATTTCTTCCGAACACACCCTCAGAATATGTAAACAAATAGCACTGATAGATATTTTCAAGATCTGATCTTCCAAACACACCCTCAGAATATGTAAACAAACAGCACTGAGGAATATGTTCAGGATCTAATCTTCCAAACACACCCTCAGGATATGTAAACAAACAGCACTGGGGGGTGTTCAGGATCTGATCTTCTGAACAAGCACTCAGGATATGTAAACAAACAGCACTGAGGGGTATGTTCAGGAAAATTTCTTCCGAACACACCCTCAGGATATGTAAACAAACAGCACTGTTAGATATTTTCAGGATCTCATCTTCCAAACACACCCTCAGGATATGTAAGCAAATAGCACTGAGGTATGTGTTCAGGGTCTGTTCAGATGAACACACATAAGAATATGTAAACAAACAGTACTGAGGGATATGTTTAGGATCGCTCTTCCGAACACACCTACAGGATATGTATACAAGCACCAAGGCATATGTTCAGCCAATCATCATAATATGCTCTCAGGACTTCTAAAATAACAGTGCTTATGGTTATGGTCAGGATCTGCTCCTCTGAACCCACCCTCGGGATATGTAAACAAAGAGCACTGAGGCACATATTCAAGATTCACTTTTCTGAACATACCTTTAGGATATGTAAACAGTGTTGAGGGATAGGTTTAGGATCTACTCTTCTGAAAATGCCCTTAGGATAAGTAAGCCAACAACGCCAAGGCATACTGTATGTTTAGGATCTTCTCTCCTAAACACACTCACAGGATATGAAAACAAATAGCGATAATGGATTTGTTTAGGCTCACTTTTCCAAACGCACATCAGAAAATGTAAACAAACAACACTGGGGCATATGTTCAGGACCCAATTTTCAGAACAGTCTATCAGGATATGTAAACAAACAGCACTAGGGTATATGTTCAGGGTCCAATCTTCAGAACACACTATCAGGATATGTAAACAAACCGCGATAAAGGATATGTTTAGGATTGCACTTCCAAACATACATCAGAATATGTAAACAAATAGCACTAAGTGATGTGTTCAGGATCCAATCTTACGAATATGTTCTTGGTATTTGTAAATAACAGTGCTGATGGATATGTTCAGGATCTGCTCTTTCGAATACGCCTTCAGGATATGTAAACAAACAGTAAAAATGGATGTGTTCAGGATTTGCTCTTTCGAACACGCCTTCTGTATATGTAAACAAACAGTGAAAATGGATATGTTCAGGATCTGTTCTTTCGAACATGCCTTCGGTATATGTAAACAAACAGATAAAATGGATATGTTCAGGATCTGCTCTTTCGAACACGCCTTCAGTATATAAACAGTGAAAATTTATATTTTCTCTGCCCCCTCCTATAGTTTTCTGTAGGCAGCCTGTAGTGGGTGGAGCCTGCTTGGTCCCTCCCACAGTTCTGCTCTCTGCACAGTGATGATGTCACTTCTTCTTTAGGAAGGTCATATTTGGGTTTGCAAAGGCATTTGGTGCACAAAGGGGATTTATATCCTTTGTGGCTATTGGAGAACATGTATAAGTGAAAATATTTGTGCCCGGAGTTCAGCTTTAAATGTCTGAACATGTACCTAGCAGTTAGCTTATGAAAGCAAGTCCCATAAATGTGTTTTACTTTAGGCTGAATTATGGCTTGGTACCATTTGTCTTGGATGAGGTAAGTCCCTCCCATGTCAGGGTGACAAGAAACAAAAAAAATGCTGTCATGGTAAAATGGGTGATAGAGAAGATGTTGGACAAGTACTGCGACCCTCTCCTGAGATAGATCAAATCCCATACTTGCTTTCATATATAAATCACTTTAAGTCATTAGCTTCACAGCAAATTGAATAATTAAATCCTACTTGTTATGTTCCCACGCTGTCCCACAGCTTGAATTTTTATGAGCGAGACTTTAACATGTTTTTTAATTTTTTTCGTTTTTTTTCTACAGGGAACCTTTAGATATCAGTGTTACTAAATATAGAGCAAGGTACAGCAATTCCGACATATCTGGAACCTAATCCCACATGAGGGGACTGTATTTGATCCAATATCTCAGACTCAGCAATTCACTTCTATTGTCCCCTGATTTCTAGATATACTGTAGCTGATATGAAATTCTAGGTAACAGTAAATAGGAAAAGATAATGAGGATGATGGGCGCACAGACAACAATAAAAACCTGGCAGGTGTTCTAATACCTCTCTATTCTATTAAAAAAAAAAAAAATATGCCTTAAAGGGGTTGTAAAGACAAATGTTTTTTCACCTTTAGGCTACTTTCACACTAAAGCGCTGGATGCGCTGGCGGTATATCGGCGCTATTTTTAACGCCGCTATACCGTAGTTTTTGCCACGATTTGCGGGTGCTAGCGGGGGGATTTTAACCCCTGCTAACGGCCAAAAAAGGGTTAAAAACGCCCGCAATAACGCCTCTTTGCTGCGTTTTGCGGGCGTTTTGGATTTCAATGGGCAGGGGCGCTATAGGAGCGGTATATTTACCGCTCCTATCGCGCCTCAAAGATGCGGCTTGCAGGAGTTTTTTTACCCTCCTGCAAGCGCAACGCTCCAGTGTGAAAGCCCTCGGGCTTTCACACTGGATACAATGGAGCGGTTTTTCAGGGCGCATTGCAGGCGCTATTTTTAGCGCAATAGTGCCTGCAAAGCGCCTCAGTGTGAAAGGGGCCTAATGCATCCTATGCATTAAGGTGAAAAAACATCCGACAATACCGCCCCCCCCCCCCCCCCGAGCCCCCCTTTTACTTACCTGACCCCTCGAAAGTCCCGCGCTCGTCCCCGTCATCCTCCTCGCCATTCAGCCTGGCCGTTGATTGGCTACAGTGGATGGATTGAAAGCAGCGCAGCCATTGGCTCACACTGCTGTCAATCACATCCAATGACGCGGCACGCCGCGGGGCGGGGTCGAGTGATACAGTGAGCGGCAATAGCCGCTGGCTGTATCACTGGAGCGCGCCCGCAATCACTCACCACAATGCGAGCTCGAATATAGGTGGCGAGTGATTGCGGGAAGGAGCCAAGACAGCCGCAGAGAGACCCCAGAAGATGTGGATCGGGGGCACTCTGTGCAAAATGAGCTGCACAGTGGAGGTATGTATAACATGTTTGTTATTTTTTTTTTGTTTACAATCCCTTTAATTTATACTTTAACCACTTGACCTCCAGAAGATTTACCCCTCTTCATGACCAGGCCATTTTTTTGCTTTTTGACACTCTGCTACTTTAACTGACAATTGTGCAGTCATGCAATGCTGTACCCAAATTACATTTATTTCATTTTTTTCACACAAATAGAGCCTTTTTTTTTGGTGGTATTTGATCACCACTTGGTTTTAATATTTTGTACTATAAACGGAAAAAGACAGAATTTTAAAAAACAAAAACAAATATTTTTTACTTTCTGCTTTAAAACATATCCAACAAAAAATTTTAAAATAATTAAAATTCTTCATAAATTTAGGCCAATATACACTATATTACCAAAAGTATTGGGACGCCTGCCTTTACACCCACATGAACTTTAATGGCATCCCAGTCTTAGGCCCCTTTCACACTTGTACGACCTGAAAGTCACACGACTTAGACGCTATGTTGACGCGACTTTGCCACGGCTTGAAGTAATGCCTGTGTAATCTTGAGGTCTATCTATGGACCTCAAGTCGCATCAAAGTCAGACAAGAGTAGTGCAGGGCCTACTTTGAAGTCGCACAGATATGAACGGTACCCATTGGAGATCATGGGGTACGACTTGTCAGTCTCCACTCTAATTCATCCCAAAGGGTTGAGGTCAGGACTCTATGCAGGTTAGTCAAGTCCCTCCACCACAAACTCGCTCACCCATGTCTTTATGGAACTTGCTTTGTGCACTGGTCCAAATCATTTGGTGGAAACAGTTTTTTTCCTTTTGGGAAAAAGGTTTTACATAAATAAACAAAACTGATCATTGTAAGCACCCCCTGTCAGTGTTAAATGGTTTGTCTCATCTGAGTAAACTGATACATCTGCAAGAGTGCCTTTTCTTTTGAAAAACAACAGACTTGCCTAGGGTGAACAGACACACACTATATACTCCAAAAGCAAAAGGTGGTCTGGGAGTCCCTGACCTGCTCAAATATTTTTATGCCGCTCAATTAGCCCAGCTTATTAGATTCCATTCAAGCCAGCCCTACACACTGTGGATGCAAATGGTATCACACTCCCGTCCATCTAAACCGCCATGTTGTTACTGGCTCGGGATCGATCTCTAATATTAGACTTTCAAAATCACACTCTTTTAAATCTTTGTACAGTGAAACCTCAGATTGCGAGTAACGAGCGTTTCGCAAAAGCCTCTGGCTGCATGCGGTATTGCATGCCATTAAAGTCAATGCGGAACAAATTATTTTCGTTTCATATTTCTGAACTGTATACTATTTTGATACATAGCTCAACCAAAAAGGATTACATGGTTAAGTGGGAGCAAGGCTTTCAAGAGAGCCTTGAACTTGAGGAGTGGCATTCAATAGCTCAGGCAGCTTCGAAATCACTCATCAACACTTCCATCATAGAAGCAAACTATAAGGTTCTCTTGAGATGGTATATGGTGTCGACCAGATTGGCTACCTATGTTCCGGGAGCTTCACCAAAGTGTTTTCGAGGCTGTGGCCAGGAAGGAACTGCGTACCATGTTTCAAAGTGAGGCAATTCTGGATCAGAGTTTACAATTTCTTAGGTTTCCCTCACTCAAATTAATCTAACCAAATCTCCCAAACATGTCGTGTTGGGTTACAAAGTTGATGAAGCCTTTAAAAACCAGCGGAGAATCCTCACTTTTATATTTGTATCCGCTAGAATTATCAGAGCTAGAAACTGGAGGTCAGCTGTCATTCCATTTGACCAGCTTAAGTACAAGCTTTCCTGGCTCATGGGAAATGAAAGGCTTTTGGCAGTCTTAAATGGCAAAATAAAGGTCCGTGGATCAGATACTTGACTGGTGATCCCCGGGCTGTTCCAGACTGATAGACCTTTGGGTGGCATGGACCAGAGCCTGCGGTCTTCCCCTTCCCCTCCCCCTCTCTTATTTTCCTTCTTCTCCTCAATTGTTTTCTTTTTTTTTTTAACTATGTGCTCGAAAGATTTTGAACAGGCAATCTTAGTATTGGAGGACAGGGGGTCCCCGCTTCATGGCGGGGAACACCTTCTCCTTCAAATGTGGAGGGTGAATTTTGGGCTCCATTGATCCACATAAGCTATTATGTGACTACTATGCTATAACTAGTGTTGAGCGGACCCGAACTGTAAAGTTCGGGTCCGTACCGAATTTTGGCGTTTTCCCGACCCCGGACCCGGACCCGGATTTTGCGCTAAAGTCCGGGTTCGGGTTCGGATTCGGGAATTTAATGGCGCAGTTAGAAATGCTTCAGGGGCCAGCCAATCACCATTTGATTAGCTGGTGTGCCCTTAGAAGCCATCATAGCCATGCCTACTAATGGCATGGCTGTAATTGGTCAGTGCAACATGTGACCCAGCATGTGACCAGCTTCTATATAAGCAAGAGGCACACAGCACAGATCGTCACTCTGCTTTTAGACAGTGTAGGGAAAGGATCCTGGCTGCTGTTGCTGTGAGGGAGAGAATTATATGATAGGAGTTAGTCCTGATTCTGCAATCTACTGATAGAAAAGATAGGGAGACAGTGTAGTGTAGTGTAGTGTAGGGGCAGGATCCTGTTTGTGCTTTCAGGGAGAGAGATTTAGATAGGAGTCCAGATTGAGAGATATAATAGCTCACGGATCTGCATAGGTTTATCTGTTTGTGTTGCAAGCTCAGTGCACCAGCACTGCATTACGTTGAGTGATACACCTATTCCATACTGTGGCTGTATTGTGCTCTTGCTAAAAGACCTATTTTGGTCAGAAAAAAAAAAAAAAAAAGGCACTTTATTGTGCTTTTGCTAAAAAGACCCATTTTTGGGCCCCAAAAAAAAAAAAAGGCACTTTATTGTGCTGTTGCAAAAAAAAAAAAGGCACTTTGTTGTGCGCAAAAAGGACCTATTTTTGGGCAAAAAAAATATTTTGCAGTGTATATCTCTAGTTGTGTGAAATAACCAATTTCTATATATTTTTCTTGTACTATGCTATACTAAAAAAAAAAAAAAAACTTTTTTTTGAATAGCATTCTCTGCAGCTGTGCGATTCAGCGGTTATATACTGTGGTTGTGTTGTGCTCTTTCAAAAAACGCCATTTAGGGCCACAGAAAATATTTTGCAGTGTGAAATACACATGTGGAGGTGTGTAAAATAAACAATTTCTATATATTGTACAGTGCTATACTAAAAAAAACAACATTTTTTTTGAATAGCATTCTCTGCACTTCTATAGCTGTGCGATTCAGTGGTTAAATACTGTGGTTGTGTTGTGCTCTTGCAAAAAACGCCATTTAGGGCCACAGAAAATAAATTGCAGTGTGAAATACACATGTGGAGGTGTGTAAAATAAACAATTTCTATATATTGTACAGTGCTATACTAAAAAAAACTAAATTTTTTTTGAATAGCATTCTCTGCACTTCTATAGCTGTGCGATTCAGTGGTTAAATACTGTGGTTGTGTTGTGCTCTTGCAAAAAACGCCATTTAGGGCCACAGAAAATAAATTGCAGTGTGAAATACACATGTGGAGGTGTGTAAAATAAACAATTTCTATATATTGTACAGTGCTATACTAAAAAAAAAAACATTTTTTTTGAATAGCATTCTCTGCACTTCTATAGCTGTGCGATTCAGTGGTTAAATACTGTGGTTGTGTTGTGCTCTTTCAAAAAACGCCATTTAGGGCCACAGAAAATATTTTGCAGTGTGAAATACACATGTGGAGGTGTGTAAAATAAACAATTTCTATATATTGTACAGTGCTATACTAAAAAAAACAACATTTTTTTTGAATAGCATTCTCTGCACTTCTATAGCTGTGCGATTCAGTGGTTAAATACTGTGGTTGTGTTGTGCTCTTTCAAAAAACGCCATTTAGGGCCACAGAAAATATTTTGCAGTGTGAAATACACATGTGGAGGTGTGTAAAATAAACAATTTCTATATATTGTACAGTGCTATACTAAAAAAAACAACATTTTTTTTGAATAGCATTCTCTGCACTTCTATAGCTGTGCGATTCTGTGGTTAAATACTGTGGTTGTGTTGTGCTCTTTCAAAAAACGCCATTTAGGGCCACAGAAAATATTTTGCAGTGTGAAATACACATGTGGAGGTGTGTAAAATAAACAATTTCTATATATTGTACAGTGCTATACTAAAAAAAAAAACATTTTTTTTGAATAGCATTCTCTGCACTTCTATAGCTGTGCGATTCAGTGGTTAAATACTGTGGTTGTGTTGTGCTCTTGCAAAAAACGCCATTTAGGGCCACAGAAAATATTTTGCAGTGTGAAATACACATGTGGAGGTGTGTAAAATAAACAATTTCTATATATTGTACAGTGCTATACTAAAAAAAACAACATTTTTTTTGAATAGCATTCTCTGCACTTCTATAGCTGTGCGATTCAGTGGTTAAATACTGTGGTTGTGTTGTGCTCTTTCAAAAAACGCCATTTAGGGCCACAGAAAATATTTTGCAGTGTGAAATACACATGTGGAGGTGTGTAAAATAAACAATTTCTATATATTTTCCTTGTACTGTGCTATACTAAAAAAAACAACCTTTTTTTTTGAATAGCATTTTCTGTAGCTGTGCGATTCAGCGGTTACGTGCTGTGGGTGTGTTGTGGTCTGGCAAAAAACGCCATTTAGGGCCACAGAAAATATTTTGCAGTGTGAAATACACATCTGGAGGTGTGTGTAAAAAAACAATTTCTATATATTTTCCTTGTACTGTGCTATACTAAAAAAAACAACCTTTTTTTTTTGAATAGCATTTTCTGCAGTTCTGTAGCTGTGCGTTTCAGCCATTACGTACTGTGGGTGTGTTGTGGTCTTCCAAAAAACGCCATTTAGGGCAAGATCCTAAATTTGGAAAATATGAGGGGAAGGTCAAAGGGACGTGGTGGCCCCGGTCGTGGTGCTGCTGGTGGAGCTCCTGTTGCAGGGAGAGGACGTGGTGGATCTGTGCCAGCTACACGCACAAGTGAAACACCTTCCTCAGGTGCGAGTAGGCGACCGAGCCTGCGGCGGTATTTTGTCACGCCTAATGAGGCTGTACCAATGTTTAGGCCAGGACAAGTACAGGCGATAGTAGATTGGGTTGCTGACAGTGCCTCGGGTTCCTTCACATTGTCTCCCACCCACTCTTCTGCTGAAAGATCAGAGTTGGCACCTGAAGCCCATGTCCATCAGTCTTTCACCTCACCCCCTTGCAAATCAGCCAAGCAGTCTGAGCCCCAAATCATGCAGCAGTCTCTTCTGCTTTTCGATGACTCTGTTAGCAGGGTTTCCCAGGGCCATCCACCTAGCCCTGCCCCAGAAGTGGAAGAGATTGAGTGCACCGATGCCCAACCACTTATGTTTCATGATGGGTACATGGGAGGACCATCGCAGCACGTCTCGGATGATGACGAAACACAGGTGCCAACTGCTGCTGCTTTCGCAATTGTGCAGACAGACATGGAGGGCAGGGGTGAAGACTGGGTGGAAGATGATGTGGAGGACGATGAGGTCCTCGACCCCACATGGAATCAACGTTATGCAGGTGACCAGTGTAGTTCGGAGGAAGAGGCGGTGGTCGCACAGAGCCACCAGCACAGCAGAAGAGGGAGCAGGGTGCAAAAACGGAGCATTCGTCCCCTAGACAGTACATCTGCTACTGCCCAACGCAGCAAGGGACCGAGCACACCAAAGCCAGGTCCAAGGACTTCCCTAGCGTGGCAGTTCTTCACACAGTGTGTTGATGACAAGACACGAGTGGTTTGCACGCTGTGCAATCAGAGCCTGAAGCGAGGCATAAACGTTCTCAACCTGAGCACAAGCTGCATGACCAGGCATCTAAGTGCAAAGCACGAGCTGCAGTGGAGTAGACACCTCAGAAACCAAGAAAGGTCTCTGGCTCCTCCTGCTTCCTCTTCTGCTGCAGTCTCGGCCTCTTCATCCACCTCTGTAGTGACAGTGGCACCTGTCACCCCGCAAACAGAGGATCTGCCAGCAACACTACCACCTGGGTCACCGACCATCTCCACAATGTCCCATGGAAGCGTTCAGCTCTCTATCTCCCAAACATTGGAGCGGAAGAGGAAGTTCCCCCCTAGCCACCCGCGATCCCTGGCCCTGAATGCCAGCATTTCAAAATTCCTGGCCTTTGAAATGCTGTCATTCCGTCTGGTGGAGACGCAGAGTTTTAAAAGCCTGATGGCATTGGCTGTCCCGCAGTACGTCATGCCCAGCCGCCACTACTTTTCCAGGCGAGCCATCCCTTCCCTGCACAACCAGGTGGGGGACAAAATCAGGTGTGCACTGCGCAACGCCATCTGTGGCAAGGTCCACCTAACTACGGATGCGTGGACCAGTAAGCACGGTCAGGGACGTTATATCTCCCTAACAGCACACTGGGTAAATGCAGTGGCTGCTGGGCCTGAGGCAGATAGCGGTTTGGCGCATGTCCTTCCACCACCGAGGATTGCAGGGCGCTTCAGTTTGCCTCCTGTTGCTAACTCCTCCTTCTCCGCTTCCTCATCCTCTACCGCCTCCTCATCCATTCAGCGTAACACCTTCACCACCAACTTCAGCACAGCCAGGGGTAAACGACAGCAGGCAGTTTTAAAACTTTCCTGTTTGGGGGAAAATCCCCACACCGCGCAGGAGTTGTGGAGGGACATGGAACAACAGACCGATGAGTGGTTGCTGTCAGTGAGCCTCAAGCCCGGCCTGGTGGTGTGCGATAATGGGCGAAATCTCGTAGCAGCTCTGGGTCTAGCCGGTTTGACGCACATCCCTTGCCTGGCGCATGTGTTGAACTTGGTGGTCCAGAGGTTCCTTAAAAATTACCCCAATATGCCAGAGCTGCTGCAGAAAGTGCGGGCTGTGTGTGCGCACTTTCGGCGTTCTCACCCTGCTGCTGCTCGCCTGTCAGCGCTGCAGCGTAACTTCGGCCTTCCAGCTCACCGCCTCATATGTGACGTGCCCACAAGGTGGAACTCCACCTTGCACATGCTGGCCAGACTGTGCGAGCAGCAGCAGGCAATAGTGGAGTTTCAGCTGCAGCAATCACGCGTGAGTCGCTCTGCCGAACAGCACCACTTCACCACCAATAACTGGGCCTCCATGCGAGACCTGTGTGCCTTGTTGCGCTGTTTCGAGTACTCCACCAACATGGCCAGTGCCAATGACGCCGTTCTCAGCGTTACTATCCCAGTTCTATGCCTCCTTGAAAAAACGCTTCGTGCGATGATGGAAGAGGATGTGGCACAGGAGGATGAGGAGGAAGCGGGATCATTTCAAAGGCTTTCAGGGCAGTCTTTCACAAGTGGCTACGAGGGTAGGTTCCTGCACCAACAAACGCCAGGTACACAATTGTCGGGCAGAAAGGGCACAGTTCTGGAGGATGACGAGGTGGAGGAGGAGATGGAGGAGGAGGAGGAGGAGGAGGAGGAGGAGCCATGTTCACAGCAGGGTGGCACTCAGACCAGCTCGTGGCCATTACTGGTGCGTGGCTGGGGGGATACAGAGGACACAGACGATACACCTCCCACAGAGGACAGCTTTTCTTTGCCTCTGGGCAGCCTGGCACACATGAGCGATTACATGCTGCAGTGTTTCCGCAACGACAGCCGAGTTGCCCACATTTTAACTGGTGCTGATTACTGGGTGGCCACCCTGCTGGATCCCCATTACAAGGACAACGTACCGTCCTTAATTCCCTCACTGGAGCGGGATCGTAAGATGCGCGAGTACAAGCGCACGCTGGTAGACGCGCTGCTGGTGGCATTCCCACCTGACAGCGGGCGTACGGTGGAAGCACAAGGCGAAGGCAGAGGAGGAGGAAGAGGTCGCCAACGCAGCCGGGGCACCGGTAGCACCTCAGAAGGCAGGGTTAGCATGGCCGAAATGTGGAAAAGCTTTGTCAGCACGCCACAACAACCAGCACCACCAGCTGAGATGGAACGTCTTAGCAGGAGGCAGCATTTCACCAACATGGTTGAGCAGTATGTGTCCACAGGCCTACACGTACTGGATGACGGGTCTGCCCCCTTTAACTTCTGGGTCTCCAAATTGGGCACATGGCCTGAGCTTGCCGTTTATGCCTTGGAGGTGCTGGCCTGCCCTGCAGCCAGTGTATTATCTGAACGTGTATTTAGCACGGCAGGGGGCGTTATCACAGACAAGCGCAGCCGCCTGTCCAGAGCCAATGTGGACAAGCTCACGTTCATTAAAATGAACCAGGCATGGATCCCACAGGACTTGTCCGTACCTTGTGCAGAATAGACATGTATACCGGTGTTGTGACAAAAACTGTCCGGCCATCGGATTGTGCCCGGCCCGTACTGCGCAGGCGCAGCGCTTGCGCAGTACAGAGGACAAGGAGATTCACAAAATCTCCGAAGATAAACGGCGCCTGCGCTGTGAGTGCAGGTTCAAGCCCCACCATCCAAGAGGACATACGGTAGCACATAGTAACAGGGCCCCTCACGGGCTCGCTTCGATCGCGGCCTTGCTTGGCTCGGCTTGAACCACGGATGGTGTGGCCTTCACCTGAACTCAACACGCAGGCGCCGTTAGTCTTGGGAGATTTTTGAAATCCCCTTGTCCTACATACTCAGCAAGCGCAGTACAGGGCGGACACTATTCGACAGGGGACAGAATTCGACACATCACCGGCCTTACCCAGCCATTGTTGTATTTTTGAACCAGTGTTGGCTACCTCGTCCTCCTCCACCGCCGCTTCCACCTACACAGCCACATCCACCGCCACCTCAACCTCCTACTCCATATGGACCTCGTCCTGCTAGGCCAAGATTAAAATTTGTATTTTATTTTTTTGTAGCGCACAGATCCTTTCCCCCTTACCTGCCTTTATGTTGTTGGCTCTTCGCAGGAGGGAGAAAGGCACACCGCACTACCAGCCCGTATCATCCTATATAAAGAGGTTGAGCGGTGTACTTGACGGGCCGTGTCCACAGCCGGAGTCAAAACTCCTCCAGAGGATGATTCTCACCTCTACTGTAGGTAGAGGCAAGTCCTTTAATTGCCAGTAAAGTCAATGTCCACACCAGCTGAAACTCCAACTCTTATTCTCTCATGGCAAAATAAACTGTACTCAGATAGAAAAGGTTAGAGCAAAGAAACAGGACAGCTTAAGGTGTGGAGGAGGTCCAGGCACAAACGTAGCACATTCACTTCACTGCTTAGGTTTCTCAAACAGTTTTTGGCGCACGGTCTCTGCCACAGACATTGAGGTTGGTCTCTGCCACAGACCGGGTGTACAAGGCCCCTGCCACGGGCCTGGAGAACTTTGGTCTCAGCCACAGACCAGGGTGTATAAGGCCCCTGCCACGGGCCGGTTGAATAAGGCCTCTGATACAGTCAAGGTGACCTTGAGCTTCTCCTTCTACGAACCTAGCCCATATCAAGGGGAAGACATCTCTCCAGGGAGTCAACAGACCATTCCTTCACCGTGACTCCCGCATCGGTCCATCAGAATGATCCTCCCTTCCCTGGAACAGGGTCCCCTACACGAGGCGGCTCTGGACTCCAGGCTTTACTCCCGCCCCTAGGCCTCCATACCCAGGGCAGCAAGAACTCCAGGATAGTACCTCACCCCGGGCTAAAGGTGCCCGAGATGGAACAGGAACACATGCACCCAGGCCGAAGGCACCTGGGCGCGGACCCCACTGGACATCAGCCTCCAGGCCAAAGGTCTGCCCCTTTTATATGCTCTCCCGGCATGCACAGCAGGTTCCCCGCCCCGCTGTACTACTGCCAAGAGGGGACACAAAAGGCGCCACCTGTAGGCCGCAGGGAACTGCACACCAATACTGTCCCCCGAGGACAAAATGGTCCATGAATCCTACAGAATTAGGGTATTTGAGCCTATTTACCACTCAAACACTTTCCTTAAATTTAGCACCCCGCTACATTTTTATTTCAAAGTATTTTATTTTCCCACTAGCTTATCCATTAAATTAAATAATTTATTCCAGAAAGGGCGTATTCTGGGGCATTCCCACCATATGTGTGGCATTGTGCCGTTGAGTTTCTGAGGTTCTTAATGACTTCCTGTACCTCTTCTGCTGAAAAGGGGGCCTCCAGCATATTTTTTAATTTTTTAATTTTTTTTATGTTCTTTTAAGTTATTTCCTATCCACATTTGTTTGCAGAGCACTTGCCATGTTCTTAACAACATTTTGCTGCCATTTGCAGCCCTCTAGCCCTTTCCATTACTTTTTTAGAGCCTTTTTAGTCGTCAGAAGTCCGGGTCCCCATTGACTTCAATGGGGTCCGGGTCCGGGTCCGGGTTCGGGTTAAAGTTCGGTCCCGAATCCGAACTTTTTTCCGAAGTTCGGCCGAACCCGCCGGACCCGAATATCCAGCTACCCGCTCAACTCTAGCTATAACGAGTTAGAAGTACACTTGTAGTCTATTTGTTAGATATCATCACTGTATCTGTTTGTGTATAACCTCATATGTTCGCAATTAAGTGCCTCAGAGATGTCTAGGTGGCAATATTGAGGGAAACCTCTTCAAATAAAGTGGTCCTGGGGACTAAATGCCTTCTGTCTCCCTTCCTTGGAATGATAATGTAAACCTTTTTCTTAGTCGGTATATGAGCACTTCGGATTGTGTAATACATTACCCAAATATCTATGATGTTATTTTTCTACTCTTTGTGAAAATATTTAAAAAAAAAACATTGAAACAGAAAAACAACAGACTGCTGCAGCTGTGAAATTTGTTGCATGAAAAATAACAAAAAACACAAACATTCAAACTTGCATCAAATTTTATTGGTCAACAAAACAGGACTTGGAAAAGAGCAAGGAAAGCAAAAAAAAACATGTATGTTAATTTGAGACACTAACAGAATATGTTTTTTGAGGTCTGACCATTTAGCATTGGAAATTAACAGGAGTTAAAAGGACTGTGCACACAAATGGACATCTATTAAGGATTGAAACATTAGTCACAACATATTGAGAAAGATTTTGCAAAATAATGCTGCACAGACAATTAAATCAAAGTGAACAACCTACAAACGACACACATTAACAACATCAAAAATCTTTATGGGGAAAATATCCCCCACCCTAAAAAAATAAAATAAACCACAGTGAAAAAAACATCTGTTTTGCAAAGACATAGCAAACAAAATACAAAGCGAAAATACATGTGTTACAAACTCGATAAGGACACCAAAATGTACTCCGGCCGGCCGGCCACACACACAATCTTGCCTCTTTTCAGGGCAAGGTAAATAATGCTATCTGCAAGATTTTTATAACCTAGGTTTGTGTGCTAATGAAGCAATTGAAAACACATGCACAGTCCATGAAACACACAAAACACAAGTTCACCCAATGTAGAGAATGAACTTCAAAGTGGGTACACCTGTTAAGGATGTCCTTAAATTACTAACCCAAAAAAC
Organism: Rana muscosa; assembly: GCA_029206835.1. Classification (NCBI taxonomy): domain Eukaryota; kingdom Metazoa; phylum Chordata; class Amphibia; order Anura; family Ranidae; genus Rana; species Rana muscosa. The sequence continues at coordinate 277,194,864 of CM055128.1, forward strand.
ACGCTCTATCAGCATGCCCAGAAACATCAAAGTGCTGTTCACACACAAAAAGCAGCAAAAAAAAGAAAAGTCCCTGAGCATGCTCAGACCATCCCAAATGCATTTCACACACCAAAAGGCACATAAAAAAATGCACAGTCCCTGAGCATGCCCAGACCAACCCAAATGCAGCTAGCACAAAATAAGACACCACCTGTCCAAAATTAAGCACATCATCCACCATGCTACTAAATTAGAGATGTGACAAACACCCCCCGGTCCAGGGGGGCAAACAAAGAGCCTAACATGGGCAAAAGTTAGACAACAAATTCCAATGCAGTCTATGGGAAATGACTTGTTAATTTTGCTAGTCCCCACTTGGTTGGCTTATCTTCTAGTTATTGGCCTTAAAATGGGTATGGGGGCCCAGGTCCCACCCTAAGGGACATATATCAATGTCACCAATTTGGAGAACCCCAAAAACAAAACAAGGAGAAGTGCCTTTAAATACGCTAAATTGCGTAAGGGCCAGTTCACACCACATGCAGTCCAGTGCGTTTTTTTTATGCCTCAAAAACGCATGGAAAGTAGGTTATATGTTTTTCAATGGCATAGTTCACATCATTGCTTGCAGTTCCAGTTCCAGAAAATAAAGTAGAATATGCTGCCTTTTTCCTGCACTGGACTGTACTAGAATGATGTAAAACGCTAAAAAACGCATCATAAACGCACAGGAATGCATCCAAAACGCACATGCAGAAAAGCATCTGGACTGCATTTCTATAGAACGAACTTGCCCTAAAGCTATTAACTTGGGGGGGGGGGGGGGAGTTACTCTGCCTGTAAAGTTGTGCATCTGTAGCATGTATCCAAAATGCTGCTTCAAAGTTGTACGGCTTTAGAGCAAACTTACAAATCGACATTGCAGCTGCAAGATTTTAACAAAAAAGACTGCCCCCCCAATACATACAAGGCCATTTGGGTCTAGAAGGTGTAAAATTAGAACCCCCACATAAAAAAACACCCCCTCCCACGCACTAACAAACCCCTAGCCAAACACAGCAAGCCAGCTAATGAAAGGGGGTGGATGCTTGGGGGCAGGAGAGGCTCAGGTACCCCAAAAGTGGTTTGGATTGGTGAAGGCAGCACACAGCCTTTGGAGATGGGAGTGGAGTGTAGAGTTCCCCCTTTAAAAGCAAAAACTAGCCCAAAGATAACATATGCATTAGAAGGGGGAGACAAGAGCATTGGAGAATGGAGTGTAGAGTTCCCCCTTTAAAAGCCAAAAATAGCCCAAAGATAACATATGCATTAGAAGGGGGAGACAAGAGCATTGGAGTGTGGAGTTCCCCTTTAAAAGCAAAAACAACATATGCATTAGAGGGGGAATGTTAAATGCCCTTTTATGAGGAGCTAGAGTAGCAAGAGTCTTTTTACATAATTTGAACAAGGTACATGTAACATGTTAACAACGTAACACGCTAACATGACCTGTGTGCAAATATCCTTAAAAAAATACATAAAAGTGAACCAGCGTTAAAAAAAAAAATGTCAAGTTTAGAGGTGCGCCTGTTCAACCCACGCAAATGCATTTACGTTACTTGACATTTACTAAGATTTTGCCGGCGCAGTGAACCAATGCATTTGAACGTGCGCAAATGCTGCTTGCGCATGCGCATTGCACAAATAGACCTCACGCAGTTCTAAACGTACTTGCAGGCACAGCAGGCTTGTTCTGAAAAAGTTACTTTCTCATTCTATTTTGGGTATATTTGTTACTTGGGCAGTTGTTACTTTACTTTTTCACATCACCCCACATCACCCCATAATATTGGCACTTCCAGCTTCTTTTAATTTTGATTTAAAGATGCCGTGCGCCAGGTCCATAGTGGCGCACTGATCGCCTCCTCCCGTGCGCCAAGAACACTTTAGTAAATGGAGAATAGCGGCGCAAAGGTTTGGTAAATACCAAAACGTACGTTGCGCCTCGGCGTGTGCCTCAACTCAAGGCGCAAACGGTTCGTAAATCAGCCCCTAAGTGTCATTTCTGTCTTTCGCTTACTTCCTCTGCTATAGGCATGAATCACTTTTGACAAATTTTTCTATAACCAAGAGAAAAAAGGTGACAGGGGAGGACCTCCAGCTGATCGACAGCCTCAGCTCTGTTCCTGTGGGCTGTGTAAAGAGGGGTGTGTCCTTTCCCTCCACTCCGCTCTCCTCACTGAGCTCCGCAGCGTGCAACCTAAACTCTCAGACAAGCTTTAAAATTCTGCATTGGATGTAGGGCAAAGAGACAGAGAGGTACAACTTATGTAGGGCAAACCGTGCTTCTCTGGGCACTGCTCTCCCTGTACCACTTTCAGGGAAGCGCTGCACTTAGCTACAAAGGGAGCCCTCTCAGCATTTCGGCCTCACACCTGGTATGTGACAGAATCTCTGCCAGAAATAAGTGAAAAACGTTATGCCAACGCATAAGAGACACAGGCCACTGACCACCCCACGCTCCAAAAGCTTGGGCATATAAAAACAAGAACCTTAAAAAAGGTTCCTCTATTCATATCAATCGATGTGAATAATGAAACCTCTGCCATAATAAGTGTATGGTATGCACACAATTAGAATCTTCTGCCACACATACACCCACTCTTCTAATGTTGGGCAGCCCTCAAAATTTCCACTCGCCTGCTCGCATTTGGCGAGTGAAATTATGAGGAGTGCAAGTGTGGACAGAGCTGTGCTGCTTGTGATGTCCTGGGAATGTATCCAGGTCCCCCTCCCCGCGCACATACTTGCAGTGCGGCCAGTTCCATAGCAATTTTACAGTCGCCTGGGATCGCCACACAAACCCGTGCCACACAGGGCTTGCAGCGTGAGCTTTGCAGAACATTTAACAGCCACCTGGGACCGACTCTCTCCACCTCAAACACATCTAAGGAGAGGGAAGGTGCATGTCTGTCTCCGCAAGGGCTCGCAGCGCAAGCTTAGCAAAATCTTTAACGGCCGTTTGGGACCACCCCTCTCCACCTCCCTCCTGCCGCACATCTAAGGAGAGGGGCGGTGCATGTCTCCTAAGTGAGCGGGCTCAAACCCTCTTGGCCTGACCCCCGTGGCTGCAGGAGAAAGGTAAGTGTGATGTTCTGGAGGCATGGTATAATGGGGGATTAAACAAGAAGTTTGCTGGGAGTAAGGGGGGATTGAGAGCAAGCCTGGATTGGGTAGAGGGTAATTGGAGGCATAGGTCTGAATTATACCCCCCCCCCACCTAATCCATTATACCTATGCCTCCAATTCCACCCCCCACCCACCATTTTATTATACCCATGCCTCCAATTCCCCTCTTCCTCATTCTATTATACTTATGCCTCCAATTTCCCCTCTCCTCATTCTATCATACCTATGCCTCCAATTCCCCCCTCCCCCATTCTATTATACCTATGCCTCCAATTCCCCCCTCCCCCCATAATTTTTTTTTTCACAATCAAAATTCCCCCATTCTATCATACCTATGCCTCCATTTCCCCCCTCCCCCCATTCTATTATATGCATGCCTCCAATTCCCCCCTCCCCCATTCTATTATACCTATGCCTCCAATTCCCCACCCTCCCCCATTCTATTATACCTATGCCTCCAATTCCCCACCCTCCCCCCATTCTATCATACCTATGCCTCCAATTCCCCCCTCCCCCATTCTATCATACCTATGCCTCCAATTCCCCCCTCCCCCATTCTATCATACCTATGCCTCCAATTCCCCTCTCCCCCCATTCTATTATACCTATGCCTCCAATTCCCCCCCCCCCATTCTATTATACCTATGCCTCCAATACCCCCCTCCCCCCTATTCTATCATACCTATACCTTTAATTCCCCCCCTCCCCCCATTCTAGCATACCTATGCCTTCAATTACCCCCCCTCCCCCCAATCTAGCATAGCTATGCCTCCAATTCCCCCCCCAATCTATCATACCATATGATAGATTGGGGGGGTGGAAATTAAGGTATAGATATGATATAATGGGGGGAGGGGAGGTGGAATTGGAGGCATATGTATAATAGAATGGGGGGAGGGGAGGTGTAATTGGAAGCATAGATATGATAGTGTGAAGGAATGTGATGAGCATAATGTTAAACTAGAAAATGTCTATTCTCTATGCATCTTTACTATACTATAAAGTCTATATTGCTTTCTCATGTACACCACTGCTGTAATATTTCCTTACTCAAAATCAGTTTATAATAACAACCCCTCCCATCAAAAAGACTGGAGAAGGCAGAAGATGGCTGAGACCCCCTGCTCCCACACACCTTTGGAATGCGGATATGAAGATAGGACCAGAGGACAGCCCAACATAATCTTCACGTTTCTGTACTTTGTATTGTAGCCAATGAGATGTGTTTATTAGTGTCACAATTAACATAGTAGTGACGTATCATGCTGTGTGTAAAAGCTTAGTACTGCCTAGAATAAATTATTAGATACGGAAGCAACGGATCTGCACGGATGTGTCAGTCTCTGCTTTTCAAAACTTGCATGCAATTTTATCTAAACTTTACAATTCGGAACAGTAGTAGAATCCATATTAACCCCTTTGTGGTTAAATAACTATTACAAATGGCGCCCAACGTGGGGCTCCAGGTTTTTGACCGAAGGAAGACCGCAATCTAAGGGCTGAGTTGCCAATCGGGACTGACCGAATACAGGGACTTGCGCACCCCTGGGGTACGGTGAGTACTTATATACTTACCACTGTACAAATTCGTTCTGTCTGGGTTGGCGGCTGGCTTTGTCGGCTTCTGGAGGCAAACTAAGAGGCAGGTAATTTTTATATCTCACCTGGGGCTGTTTTAACGAACCTGCTATTGGATCTCTACTGACTGTATTTGTTTGGTGTTTGTATTTGTTCAGTGTCTGTTGTCCTAGGCATTACAGCTCTTGGCAGACTGAAAATTTGTTGCAATAGAGTACCCTGCTTCAGGTGAGCTGTTTGCCGCTGAGACGGGTCGTGTCCGGAGGTGAGCTGCCTGCCCCTCTAAAGGACGGTGAGGTTTGCAACAAAGGTCACTCAGGGGTTTTGGTTCAGGTGAGCTGTCTGCCCCTGCAGAACGGTGTACCATGTTCTGGTACAGGTGAGCTACACCTGCAGAAATGGTTAACCTGAGGGCGCTCAGCTGCTAAGGTTTTGCGGTGCCAAGGGGCTGCAGGTGTGATGTCCTGTTCTCAGTGTGTTTGTGGATTACTGTTTGGTTCCCCTTCACCCCTGATGTGTTCGTTTTGAGATTAAACGTTCATTACCCAGTGAAAGAGGGGATAGGAAAAAAGCTTGTTAGTATCCCCACGCACGATACAAGCCCCCACCCTCGTAGAAAGAGAAAGGGAGGGGGAGGATGGGTTAGGATATCTCATGGACACATTCCTGTGAGAAACGGTGTTTAATAAATGTTAACCCTTGCTAGATATGAAATCACCAGTGTAGCATATGATGAGATGTAAGGAATCAGCAAGGAAATGGTTAAAGAACTTGAAAGTGAAATGCACTAGAAGCGGACAAAAGATTTGAAAAATTAACAAGATTTGTTGGATGTGAAACAAGAATATTGTGAAGAGGACAGAAGTTACTCAAGCGTTGTTGTAGAGAAAGTTTGTGAATTGGAAGACTGCCAGATAAGTGGCGCATGTTGATAAGACGGAACAGAAAGTAATTCTATGTGATAAAAGCTTATTGCAAGTGCCAGAATCTTGGTTTCGTGCTGCTAAAACATTGCATGAAGAAGCAAAGAAAGATGGCGATTGTATTGTATATGTGTACTACAGAACTTATAATGTGTGTGTCCGAAACTCCCCCTTACGGGATTTGGAACAAAGGAGGGGAGGGGCATTCCTGCCCTTCCCGGCTCGAGACAACCCACTCTGCACCTCCTCCTGGCAGCCATCTTAGTGCACCCACATCCTCACTTCCTGCCCAGCCCAGTACACTTCCTGCAAGTGGCCATCTTGGTACACCCGGAAGGCCCAACCAAGGCCTTTACCCAGTTCTCCATGTTTTAAACCAGTATGGCTCCTACCACACTCCTGTCTTCCCCAATACGGAAGTGCCACCTTCACAGGCCGGATATATTAATGATGAAGAAGCATCCGAGTGGGAAGACCACCAGCAGGCGGCAGGGCCACCTGCTGATTTAACCCCCAATCCGGCTCCAGACTTACAGTTCAGAGAGAATCTCGAACATATGCTGGCAACCATAAAGAACAGTACCCCTTGTCAGCCCCCGCCCCAACAACAATCTCCGTTGCCAGAAGGGGCACCGGTGATGTATGTCGCTTTTACCCCATCACAAGCAGCGGCCTTAGTGACAAGTCTGCCTGACCCAGAGAAACAACCAATGCCCTTCTACCGCAGGATGGTGCAGATACAAGAAACTTATTCAGCTGCTTGGAAAGATTTGATCAGCTTATGCCAAATTAAAGCAGGACATGTCTTTTGGCCGGTCATGCAGGCGGCCTTCAATGATGCCTGCTTGACAAGTGCCACTTCCTATTCCTCGAGTGTGGAGTTCTGCGCCCAACTCCACGAATAGGCAAACCCCTGTCACCCCTTATGGCAGTGTCCTCTACATGTCCCATGAATTTGCTTGGAGCTGATGTGCTGTCCAGACTACAGGCCTCAATCATTTTCACGCCTGAAGGAGGAGTGAAGCTGCATACTCCCCTATCCTTGGAAGACTCATCTGCTTTGTGTTCTCTGCCTCTCATGATGATACTTCATGAAGCGATAACTCCTAGTTCCATTCCACAGGAAGTACTTGACAGAATTCCTGCATGCCTATGGTCCACGGGACCGGAAGACATCGGTCACCTGAAAGTGCCACCAGTTTTAGTCAAGCTCAAAGAGGGAGCATCATTTCCCCGGAAACCACAATACCCCTTGAAGCCTGCTCAATCTGCAGCCATCTCAAGACAGGTTGAGACATTTGCAATACACCCTTGTTCCCAGTGAAGAAACGGACCACAAGAGGAGAACCAGAAAATTACAGAATGGTCCAAGACCTCCGAGCAGTTAACAAAGCCACAGTGTTGGACACCCCAATTGTGCCAAATCCACATACCTTATTATCAGGTATACCTCCAACGGCTGAGTACTTCACTGTAGTGGACCTGGCTTACTGCAGGCGTGGATCCCTGATGCATCGATCCTCATGCAACCGCTCTATGATGCTCTCAAGTCTGTGCCATTTACCCTGTCAAGTGAGGCCATGGACAATTTCTTTCTGCTGAAGCAAGCAATATCCACAGTTCCTGCTTTGGGCCTCCCAGATTATGGAATACCCTTTAAACTGTTTGTGTCAGAAAGAAATGGCCACGCCACAGGGGTCCTAGCTCAATCACATGGAGGCCGAACTAGACCCATTGGGTACTATTCATGCCGTTTAGACCCCGTGGCTAGGGGTAGCCCTTCCTGTTTAAGAGCTGTCTTTGCTGCCCAAGCACTGCTGGACAAAACTTCTGACCTCGTCCTAGCACACCCCCTGCTTCTTTTGGTACATGACATTGCTGCCATTCTGAATCAGGTGCAACCCCGCCACCTGTCCACCGCCAGACAATGTGACCCTCCAAAGGTGTCTCACTCTCAACCCGGCCACACTTCTGCCGTTTTTCGAGGGGGGACGATAAGAAGGAGATGGTGAAGAAAAAGACCCCTGTACTGCTCCACATGACTGCCTTGAAATGATGCGCATGGAAAAACACACTTACCTACAGTGAGTGAAACTCCTCTGGAAAACCCAGACTACATACTTTTTGTGGATGGCTCCAGATATGCAGATGAAGGAGGCAAGTACCATACAGGTTGTATTTGCTCAGGAAGCGGAGCTCCAGACTCAAGGTACGCCCTGGGAGTGGCTCATGACTTTGGTGTCATCTGGAGGGCTAGAGGATTTCTGACAGCGGCCGGAACGCCAGTGAAACACGGCCCAGCTATCAAGGAGTTAATGGATGCACTACCCCTGCCTGACAAAGTGGCTGTCTTGAAGGTTAAAGCACATGGCAAACTGAATTCTCAAGAAGCCAGAGGGAACCACCTGGCGATATAGCTGCCAAACAAGCAGCGAAAGACCAACGGAAAACGGCTGAAGTGGCCGAAGAGGAGAGTGAATCTTTAGCGCAGATGCCTGTGGCAGTCCATGTGCCATCTGACAGGCAATACCTAGCCTCTATGCAAAATGCAGCTCACTCAGAAGAACATTCGGAATGGATCGATAAAGGAGCGGAATACGATGGAGATCTATTACCAAAATATATGTATCCAGCAGTTGTCCAATGGGCACATGGACCTGCACATCTCTCTAAGAACTTAATGAATTCACTGAGCAGCAAGTATTACTGGGCCCCAGGGATAACCACCCTAATCAGGAATTACTGCACCTCATGTGCAGTATGTGCAAAATGCAACCCGGGGACAACAGAGAAGACACCGCAGAAGCATTTGGCGAAACCCCTCTATCCATTCCAGAGGATACAGATTGATCATATACAGATGCCAAAAGTGGCCAATATGAATATGCCCTTGTGGTGGTGGACATGTTCTCCGGCTGGCCAGAAGCCTACGCTGTTACAAACATGACAGCCAGGACCACGGCTAAGAAACTACTGAGCGAGATAGTATGTAGATTTGGGGTTCCAGAGGTGATAGAGAGCGATCAGGGCCCGGCCTTCACAGCAACCCTTACAAAAGAGATTTGGGCAGCACTGGGAGTTCAGTTAGCTCTACACACCCCATACCACCCTCAAAGCAGCGGGAAGGTAGAAAGGATGAATGGGACTCTAGGGAAACATGCTCTGTCCCCTTATGAAATTTTGTTTGGCTCAGCCCCCAGACCTGGCTGTTAGTTCCCACAGTAGTTGCAGTTACAATCTGATGTGTTAACTAGCTATGTCACACGTTTGTCTAGACCAATAACTAATATCCATTCTCGAGTGTTTTCTTCCATTCCAGATCCTAAAGTAGATACAGGACTACACCAACTACTGCCAGGAGATTCAGATTAGGTGCTAGTAAAGAAGTTTGTGAGGAAGCACTCCCTTGAGCCAAGATATGATGGTCCATTTCAAGTTTTGCTGACCACAGCTACATCAGTAAAGCTAGAAGGGAAAAGCACCTGAATACACGCCTCCCACTGCAAGAAAGCTCCATCTCCTGAAGACAAGATCCTGCCAACACCACAATGATGGTGTTGTATATCCTTTTCCTGTTGGGATTAGTGGGGGCTCAGCAGGTAGCCATTACACTAGAGATGCCCTCCAGGGAATTGCTGACCAGTTAGCCCACACTTTCTTATATGACTTTCAAAAACCGGATGGCCTTAGACATGGTGTTAGCTGAGAAAGGAGGTGTCTGTAAAATGATAAAGAAAACAGGAACCTGTTGCACCTACATTCCTGACAATACTGGCCCAAATGGTGAGGTTACTCTAGCTATAAAGAAATTAGAAGATCTGTCATTAGAGTTGAAGAAGAACTCAGGTATTACAGACCCGTGGGATCAATATTTCAGCTGGATGGGTGGGTGGCAAAAGATGCTCGCCCAGATAGGGGTTACAGTATTAATAATCCTAGTTCTTTTAGCCCTGGTTGTATGCTGTATTCTGCCCTTTGTAAAGAAGCTAATGAGCAAGGCTGTAGATAACAGTACACCTACATTTCTCCACCAAGAAGAAGAGGATCCACTTATGAAGGAAGAGGATAAACCCTTCACTCCTTTACAGTCACTCCCCGTCCATAATCTCACAGTCCTATAGGGATATAGGGATAGAATAGGGAACCGCCTGACTGTCCTTCCCGGCTTCGTTGAGGGGGGTAGTGAACTAGTTACTGCCCTTCTCTATACTTAGCCTGAAAAAAGGTCCTGGGGAATGGTCCAGGTGGTGGTCAGGTCCTTTAGTTTGAGGGACAGATAGAAAATAGCCATTTTAGGCTAACCAGCAAGGCGTCGCTCTTTCGTCGGCCTAACCAGTGAGGCGTCCCTCCTTCGCCGGCCTAACCAGCGAGGCGTCACCCCTTCGTCGGCCTAACCAGCGAGGGGTCGCTCTGTCACCGCTCCCTCCTTGAAGAAGGATTCTGCAGTGTTCTGCAGATGAAGTGCCATTATAGAAGAAGGTAAATGGTCTCTGTAGGGCTTGTGTCAATGTTTTTTTTTTTTTTTATATCAGACAGGTTTTGCTTTTCCATACAGGTCTATCTGCTTGATGCAAGTCAGGAGGTGAAATGCACCTGTCAAATTCTGAATGATTTTAGAAGCATCACAAACTGATTTAATCGGTGCAAGCCCAAAGCCCATAGGCACAGGACCTTAGCTATCCCATTGATGACAAGTCGCCCCTAGTAGCAGGATCACTAATGGGGCACAGGCTTAGGAGCTCACAATCCCATGCAATGCAGGCAAGCTGTATGGCGATTTAAAAAAAGATTTTTAGTGGTTTTTGAAAACATTCTGCAGTTTCCCATTTCAGGCAAATGTTTAGGGACATTCAAAAATACCTGCTAACACTTGTTATATCACACCTGGTGTTATTGAGCCATACCAATAAATGACTATACACTATACATTCTGATTGTACAATCACATTTAGGGCCGATTCCCACCACAATTTCTGCCTAACTTGATACAGGTTTTGTTTAGGTTCTCCTCATATTACATACTTTTGTTAAAGAGGTTCTAAAGGTTCAAGGTTTTTTACCTGCAAAAACCTTTTGTGTTCTGCAGCCCCCCTAACACCTACCCCATCCCCATCATGATCCAGCGATGTGTACAAGAACTTCAGTTCCCCAGGGACCCTCCCTCTTCACTGGCTGAGACAGCAGCGGGAGCCAATGGCTCATAGCCTGTGAGCCAATAAGAGGGGACAGGGCCTAGCCACGGCTTTGTGTCTGAATGGACACACAGAGCAGTGGCTCGGGAGTAAGCCTGCTCCCACAGAAAACGGTTTTCTCTAGGGGCAGTTGGCATGAGGGAGGGGCCAGGAGCGCTAGAAGGGCCTGAGAAGAGGTGGCTTGGGGCTGCTCTGTGCAAAGGTACTAAAGTATGACATCTTTGTTTTTTAACCACTTGCCGACCTGCCGCCGCAGTTATACTGCGGCAGGTTGGCTCGGCTGCGCGAATCGGTGTAGCTGTACGTCGGCACCGATTGATCGTTCCCTACAGTGACAGAACGGAGATTTGCCATAGTAAACAAGGCACATCTCCGTTCTGACAGGGGATCACAGAGAAATCCTGTCTTTCTGCTATGCAGGAAGACGGATCTGTGTGTTGTCCCAGGCAGCCCATTCCCCCACTGATTGAAACACAGTTAACTCCTTTGATCGCCCCTTCCCTGCCAGTGCCATTAGTACAATTATCAGTGCATATTTTTGTTAAAAATGTCAGTTAGGTGTTTGATCTGTCTGCCGCAATTCCGCTAAAATCGCTGATCACCGCCATTATTAGTAAAAAAAAAAAAAATCAACCCCCTATTTTGTATGTAGCAGGTATTTGAATTTAGGGGAAGCATCTGGGTGGTAGTGTAACCCAGATGCATTGATTGCTAGGGAATCTGAGACCCTTTTATGGTTCTTGGAGGACTCTGGTGGTGGGAGGTTTCCTGCGGCCTACGGGTGGCATTGTTGCCCGGGGCCGGAGTTGAACTCACACTGCAAGACTGTGCCTTTTTGTCCTCCCCTTATCACGGGGTTCGGAGTCCAGAATCTGGAGGACGCGGCCGCACCCAGGCACCTTCAGCTTGGGTGCTGGCGTTCCGGTGTTCCGGGCCCAGGTGCCCTTGACCTGGCCGGAACAGGAGATGGAGTCCATCTCAGGCACCTTTAGCCTGGGGTGAGGTACTATGGCGGATGCCTGGGGCTCAGTACCTTCGACTGAGTTCCGCGAGGGTGGAGGAATCCGAGGGGGCCCTAACTCCTTGGGTGCCCGTATCTGAGTTTGTGAGGACTGGTGAGCAGAACTTCTCTGGAGAGTCCGGCGTAGCATCGCTGGTGACAGAGAGGCCTCCGGTACCTTCCTTGGACGGATATCCTTCCCCTGACAGGGGCCGTGCTAGCGAAGGTAATTCATGTGATATTTCACATAGTCAGTGGCAGTGACTATTCGCCACTGGTGACACCTCAGTGGTTAGCTATATCTGGAAGGATTGTGCCTCGACCTACTCCCACTAATACTGAACTGTTGCAAAGGTCCCAACTTGACTGTGCTGTATGTTATTCGTAGGGATGAGCCGAACACCCCCGGGTTCGGTTCGCACCAGAACCTTCGAACGGACCGAAAGTTCGCGCGAATTTTCGAACCCTATTCGTTATAATGGACGCGAACGTTCGAAATCAAAATTGCTAATTACAACGGCCAATATGCATGTTAATGTTATAAAACAGGTTTGGGGACCCGGGTCCTGCCCCAGGGGACATATATCAATGCAAAAAGAAATTTTAAAAACTAAAGTTTTTTCGGGAGCAGTCATTTTAATGATGCATAAAGTGAAAAAAAAAAAAGTGAAATTTTCCTTTAAATACGGTACCTGGGGGGTGTCTAAAGTATGCCTGTGAAGTGGCATGTGTTTCCCGTGTTTAGAACTGTCCTTGCACAAAATGACATTTGTAAAGGAAAAAAAGAAGCCATTTAAAACCACTTGCGGCTTTAATGTCATGTCTTGTCCTGGCCGCCATATGGCTGAAAATCCTTGAGAAAAATGGCATGGCTACCCCATCACCCCCCCCCCCACCCCAGCCCCTTTGGGTCTTGTATGGATACTAAGGGGGACCCCGCACCCAAAATAAAACCCTATACCTACAACCCTATATACTCTGAACAGCAGTATATAGGTGGTGCAAACAAGACATGGACTGTAGGTTTGTTCTTAAGTAGAATCTGAACAGGTACATTATGAAGTGTAGCTACATCCCAAAAAAATCAATTTTTAAGCTTTTTGGAGAACATAGGGAGGGGTTATCACCCCTGTAACATTTGCTGTCTTTGCACATCTGTTCAGAACATGTCACCTCACTTTCCGTCCCAATGACAAATGTTTTTGGAAAAGTGGGGTTTTAATTGAAACAAGGATTGGTGATAAAGCATCAGTAGAGAGGAGATACCTTTTTCCCAAATTAAATCTAACAGGATAGAATTTTCCTTCCTAGGGGTAGATTTCCTCTCACTTCCTGTTTTCTCTTGCCGTTTGCAAGTAGGAGTCGTTTGTAAGTTGGATGTTTGAAAGTAGGGGCCTGCCGTATATACTCTGCAGAAATTTGCCCTATTAGATGTTGGTGTAGCCACAAGACTGGTGGGCACAGGAATGGGCCCTGCTGTGAGTTAATAGATCAAGATTTGTACTTGCATGCACCTGTTGAACCGGGCAGAAAAATTGGGCCTTTGGTGGTGGTGGTGGTGGTGGTGGTGGACGGTGTTGCCACAAGACTGTAAGCCCTCACAGTTACTCTTGGTGGGTGCAGGAATGGGCCCTGCTGTGAGTTATTAGATCAAGATTTGTAATTGCATGCACCTGTTGAACAGGGCAGAAAAATTGGGCCTTTGGTGGTGGTGGTGGTGGTGGACGGTGTTGCCACAAGACTGTAGGCCCTCATAGTTACTCTTGGTGGGCGCAGGAATGGGCCCTGCTGTGAACTATTAGATCAAGATTTGTAATTACACGCCCCTGTTAAACAGGGGCTGAAAAATTGTGCCTTAGGCATTGGTGCTGGTGCCACAACACTGCAACCCCTCACAGATACTGTACTTGGAGCACAGCAGTCACACCTGTTGCGAAGCATCTTTTAAAAAAATTGTAATTACACGCCCCTGTTATACAGGGGCTGAAAAATTGTGCCTTAGGCACTGGTGCTGGTGCCACAACACTGCAACCCCTCACAGATACTGTACTCTGAGCACAGCAATGAGACCTGTTGCAAAGCATTGCCTAAAAATTGTAATTACACGCCCCAACAGGGGCTGAAAAATTGTGCCTTAGGCACTGGTGCTGGTGCCACAACACTGCAACCCCTCACAGATACTGTACTCTGAGCACAGCAGTCACACCTGTTGTGAAGCATCTTTTTAAAAAATTGTAATTACACGCCCCTGTTATACAGGGGCTGAAAAATTGTGCCTTAGGCACTGGTGCTGGTGCCACAACACTGCAACCCCTCACAGATACTGTACTCTGAGCACAGCAATGAGACCTGTTGCAAAGCATTGCCTAAAAATTGTAATTACACGCCCCAACAGGGGCTGAAAAAATGTGCCTTAGGCACTGGTGCTGGTGCCACAACACTGCAACCCCTCACAGATACTGTACTCTGAGCACAGCAGTCACACCTGTTGCGAAGCATCTTTTTAAAAAATTGTAATTACACGCCCCTGTTATACAGGGGCTGAAAAATTGTGCCTTAGGCACTGGTGCTGGTGCCACAACACTGCAACCCCTCACAGATACTGTACTCTGAGCACAGCAATGAGACCTGTTGCAAAGCATTGCCTAAAAATTGTAATTACACGCCCCAACAGGGGCTGAAAAATTGTGCCTTAGGCACTGGTGCTGGTGCCACAACACTGCAACCCCTCACAGATACTGTACTCTGAGCACAGCAGTCACACCTGTTGCGAAGCATCTTTTTAAAAAATTGTAATTACACGCCCCTGTTATACAGGGGCTGAAAAATTGTGCCTTAGGCACTGGTGTGGTGGCATGGATCATTGAGGAGGAGGAAGAGGATAGTCAGTGAACATAACAGGACAGTCACTCAGCATCAGCATAGGCAGTCTTGAAGGGATGTGACATTATAAATTATTCCGTTATATCCGCTTCAGGTGTCTGGTAGCTGGTGGTGATCCAAGACTGATTCATTTTTATGAAGGTCAGTCGATCAACCGAGTCGGTGGACAGGCGCACCCTATGATCGGTGACAAATCCTCCAGCAGCACTGAATGTGCGTTCGGAAAGAACGCTGGATGCAGGACAGGCCAGTAGCTCAATTGCATACTGTGCAAGCTCTGGCCAGTGATCCATCCACAGGACCCAGTAAGCCAGAGGATTTTCGGTGGGAAAGGTGTCCAAGTCTGACCTTGCCCCTAGGTATTCCTGCACCATGTATATCAGACGCTGGCGATGGTTGCTGGAACCGATCATACCTTGGGGCTGCGGACTAAAAAATTGTCTGAACGCATCGGTCAGACGTCCACCTTCCCCACCGCTCCTTCTGCTACTGACCGAAGCCTCAGCAACTCGTCGTCCAGGACCAGGAGTTTGTAACCTCCCAGTTTCTGGGAACGCGTTGCACAGACCTTTCTGCAAGGCCTCCCTGAGATGTCTCATCCTCTGCTCCCTCTGCGACGGCAAGATAAGGTCCGCAACCTTACCCTTGTACCGTGGATCAAGGAGAGTGGCCAGCCAGTAATGGTCACTCTCCTTGATCCGAAGAACACGAGGATCCTTCCGCAGGCTTTGCAGGATCAGGGAGGCCATGCAGCGTAGGTTAGCTGAGGCATTCGGTCCGGAGTCTTCTGGGTCACTGAGGATGACATGATCGCCAGCCACCTCCTCCCAGCCACGTACAAGTCCACTGGTTTGTTGGGACTGTACATCATCCCTAAAAGACTGCTGCTGCTGATGCTGAGTGCCAGGCTCCACCTCCATGCTCACACAATCCTCCTCCTCCTCCTCCTCCTCCTCCTCTTCCTGTGTGATGGGTGGGACAGAAGGAACATTGTCTGGATAAAGGGGGCCTTGAGAGACAAGGAAGTCCTCCTCTTCCTGCCTCTGTTCTGCCTCAAGTGCCCTGTCCATTATCCCACGCAGCGTATGCTCCAACAGGTGGACAAGAGGTACAGTGTCACTGATGCATGCACTGTCACTGCTCACCATCCTCGTGGCCTCCTCAAATGGTGAGAGGACAGTGCATGCATCCCTGATCATGCTCCACTGGCGTGGGGAAAAAAAGCCAAGCTCCCCTGACCCTGTCCTGGTGCCGTAGTCGCAAAGGTACTCATTGATGGCCCTCTGCTGCGTGTGCAGTCGCTGCAGCATGGCCAACGTTGAGTTCCACCTGGTGGGCATGTCACATATTAGGCGGTTCTTGGGCAGGTTCAGCTCCTTTTGCAGCTCAGTCAGCCGAGCACTGGCATTATAAGATCGGCGGAAATGCACTCAGACTTTCCTGGCCTGCCTCAGGACATCCTGTAAGCCTGGGAACCTGCCCAAGAACCGCTGCACCACCAGGTTGAGGACGTGAGCCATACAGGGCACATGGGTGAGCTGCCCCTGTCGCAGGGCGGAGAGGAGGTTGGTGCCATTATCAGAAACGACCATTCCTGGCTTAAGCTGGCGTGGCGTCAACCACCTCTCGGCCTGCCCCTGCAGAGCTGCCAGAACCTCTGGCCCAGTGTGGCTCCTGTCCCCCAAACACACCAGCGCAAGCACGGCATGGCATCTTTTTGCCTGCGTACTCGCGTAGCCCCTTGTACGCCTACGGAGCACCGCTGGTTCCGAGGACAGAGCACTCGAAGAGGACATGGAGGAAGAAGAAGAGGAGGGGGTGGAGGAGAGAGGTGTGTCACAACCAGTAGTAGCATTTTGGAGGCGTGGTGGCGGAACAACCTCCAACACTACTGCACCTTGTCCTGCATCCCTCCCAGCTACCAATAGAGTGACCCAATGGGCCGTGAAAGAAAGATAACGTCCCTGTCCATGCCTGCTGGACCATGAGTCAGCGGTAATATGCACCTTACCGCTGACCGCCCTGTCCAGCGAGGCATGGACATTGCCTTCCACATGCCAGTAGAGAGACGGAATTGCCTTCCGTGAGAAAAAGTGGCGTTTGGGAACCTGCCACTGAGGAACCGCACATTGAACAAACTCACGGAAGGGGGCCGAGTCTATCAACTGAAAAGGCAGCAGTTGAAGTGCTAGCAATTTAGCCAAGCTAGCATTCAACCGCTGGGCATGTGGATGGCTGGGAGTATACTTCTTTCGACGGTCCAGCAGCTGGGGCAGGGAAATTTGCCTGCTACAATCGGACGTCGGTGTACTGCAAGTACTTGGTTGTGACACACCTAATTCTACACCTTCAGTCCTCTCAGAGCAGCTTTCAGAGAGGACTGAAGATATAGTGGGGATGGAGATCCCAGCTGATGAGGAGCAAGGAGAGGTCCGCTTTGTTCTTTGGTGTGGGTCTTTTATGTGTGCTTGCCAACGAGCTGCATGGCAGGTCGACATATGTCTGCTCATGCTTGTGGTGCCCAAGCGGCTGATGTTTTGGCCACGCGAGATACGCTTGAGACAAATATTGCAAATAGCAGTGGTGCGATCTGATGCACTCGTCTCAAAAAAGGCCCACACCAAAGAACTTTTGTGATAACGTGCAGAGGCAGCGCCCTGCACAGGCGGAGCTCTGCGGTGTGGTACAGTTGCTGTGCTGGCCTCTAGCTGGCCTCCAGGGGGCATCCTGCCTCGTTGGACATGTGACGCTGCATCCTCCTCCTCCTCCTCCTCTCTCCCTTCAGGCACCCACGTGGAGTCAGTGACCTCATCATCCCCTCCCTCTTCACCACTAGAGCAAACCTGGCAGTAAGCTGCAGCTGGTGGAACACTACTGCCAGATTGCTGTCCTTCAGCATCCCCTCTCTCTGCGCGCACACTACTGACTTCCTCAAGCTGGGTATCATCATCCGAGCCTTCGAATCCTTGGACATCCTCCTGGAGCATGTACCCAACACTGTGCTCAAACAGTTCGGGGGACTCCTCAGGAGGACATGGTGGGTCTAGGGAAGGGGTGGCTGATGATGCCATTGAGTACGCGTTGGCAGCTGCTCTGCCAGTACCCTGAGCCTGGGTGAGAGAGGATGAGGAGGATGAGGAGGGCTTGGTCATCCATTCTACCAAGCCTTCGGCATGATGCGGCTCCACATGTCCAGCTGCCGAAAACAAAGACAAGCGTGTCCCATGGCAACGTGCTGATGACGATGCACGACCACGTCCACGGCCAGCACTGTTGTCTCTAGAAACAGAGCCTGCCTGCCCTGTGTTCTTGCCTCGGCACGCTCTGCCTCTCCTTGGCGGTCTTCCAGCCATTGTAGTCGGTAGTGTATATAGTATAAAAAATAGAACTCCTATGTGTGCTCACAACACACTGTAGGTCCTATGGGTGCTGACACTAACACACTATAGGTACTATGTGTGCTGCTGACAAGAAAATATAGGAGCTCTGTTTGCTGCCACTAACACACTAGAAGTCCTATGGGTGCTGCTGAGAAGAAAATATAGGAGCTCTGTTTGCTGCCACTAACACACTAGAAGTCCTATGGGTGCTGCTGAGAAGAAAATATAGGAGCTCTGTTTGCTGCCACTAACACACTAGAAGTCCTATGGGTGCTGCTGAGAAGAAAATATAGGAGCTCTGTGTGATGCCACTAACACACTAGAAGTCCTATGGGTGCTGCTGAGAAGAAAATATAGGAGCTCTGTTTGCTGCCACTAACACACTAGAAGTCCTATGGGTGCTGCTGAGAAGAAAATATAGGAGCTCTGTGTGATGCCACTAACACACTAGAAGTCCTATGGGTGCTGCTGAGATGAAAATATAGCAACTCTGTGTGATGCCACTAACACATTAGAAGTCCTATGGGTGCTGCTGAGAAGAAAATATAGGAGCTCTGTTTGCTGCCACTAACACACTAGAAGTCCTATGGGTGCTGCTGAGAAGAAAATATAGGAGCTCTGTTTGCTGCCACTAACACACTAGAAGTCCTATGGGTGCTGCTGAGAAGAAAATATAGGAGCTCTGTTTGCTGCCACTAACACACTAGAAGTCCTATGGGTGCTGCTGAGAAGAAAATATAGGAGCTCTGTGTGATGCCACTAACACACTAGAAGTCCTATGGGTGCTGCTGAGAAGAAAATATAGGAGCTCTGTTTGCTGCCACTAACACACTAGAAGTCCTATGGGTGCTGCTGAGAAGAAAATATAGGAGCTCTGTTTGCTGCCACTAACACACTAGAAGTCCTATGGGTGCTGCTGAGAAGAAAATATAGGAGCTCTGTGTGATGCCACTAACACACTAGAAGTCCTATGGGTGCTGCTGAGAAGAAAATATAGGAGCTCTGTTTGCTGCCACTAACACACTAGAAGTCCTATGGGTGCTGCTGAGAAGAAAATATAGGAGCTCTGTGTGATGCCACTAACACACTAGAAGTCCTATGGGTGCTGCTGAGAAGAAAATATAGGAGCTCTGTTTGCTGCCACTAACACACTAGAAGTCCTATGGGTGCTGCTGAGAAGAAAATATAGGAGCTCTGTTTGCTGCCACTAACACACTAGAAGTCCTATGGGTGCTGCTGAGAAGAAAATATAGGAGCTCTGTTTGCTGCCACTAACACACTAGAAGTCCTATGGGTGCTGCTGAGAAGAAAATATAGGAGCTCTGTGTGATGCCACTAACACACTAGAAGTCCTATGGGTGCTGCTGAGAAGAAAATATAGGAGCTCTGTTTGCTGCCACTAACACACTAGAAGTCCTATGGGTGCTGCTAAGAAGAAAATATAGGAACTCTGTGTGATGCCACTAACACACTAGAAGTCCTATGGGTGCTGCTGAGAAGAAAATATAGGAGCTCTGTGTGATGCCACTAACACACTAGAAGTCCTATGGGTGCTGCTGAGAAGAAAATATAGGAGCTCTGTGTGATGCCACTAACACACTAGAAGTCCTATGGGTGCTGCTGAGAAGAAAATATAGGAGCTCTGTTTGCTGCCACTAACACACTAGAAGTCCTATGGGTGCTTCTGAGAAGAAAATATAGGAGCTCTGTTTGCTGCCACTAACACACTAGAAGTCCTATGGGTGCTGCTGAGAAGAAAATATAGGAGCTCTGTTTGCTGCCACTAACACACTAGAAGTCCTATGGGTGCTGCTGAGAAGAAAATATAGGAGCTCTGTTTGCTGCCACTAACACACTAGAAGTCCTATGGGTGCTGCTGAGAAGAAAATATAGGAGCTCTGTGTGATGCCACTAACACACTAGAAGTCCTATGGGTGCTGCTGAGAAGAAAATATAGGAGCTCTGTTTGCTGCCACTAACACACTAGAAGTCCTATGGGTGCTGCTGAGAAGAAAATATAGGAGCTCTGTTTGCTGCCACTAACACACTAGAAGTCCTATGGGTGCTGCTGAGAAGAAAATATAGGAGCTCTGTGTGATGCCACTAACACACTAGAAGTCCTATGGGTGCTGCTGAGAAGAAAATATAGGAGCTCTGTGTGATGCCACTAACACACTAGAAGTCCTATGGGTGCTGCTGAGCAGAAAATATAGGAGCTCTGTTTGCTGCCACTAACACACTAGAAGTCCTATGGGTGCTGCTTAGAAGAAAATATAGGAGCTCTGTGTGATGCCACTAACACACTAGAAGTCCTATGGGTGCTGCTGAGAAGAAAATATAGGAGCTCTGTGTGATGCCACTAACACACTAGAAGTCCTATGGGTGCTGCTGAGAAGAAAATATAGGAGCTCTGTTTGCTGCCACTAACACACTAGAAGTCCTATGGGTGCTGCTAAGAAGAAAATATAGGAACTCTGTGTGATGCCACTAACACACTAGAAGTCCTATGGGTGCTGCTGAGAAGAAAATATAGGAGCTCTGTGTGATGCCACTAACACACTAGAAGTCCTATGGGTGCTGCTGAGAAGAAAATATAGGAGCTCTGTGTGATGCCACTAACACACTAGAAGTCCTATGGGTGCTGCTGAGAAGAAAATATAGGAGCTCTGTTTGCTGCCACTAACACACTAGAAGTCCTATGGGTGCTTCTGAGAAGAAAATATAGGAGCTCTGTTTGCTGCCACTAACACACTAGAAGTCCTATGGGTGCTGCTGAGAAGAAAATATAGGAGCTCTGTTTGCTGCCACTAACACACTAGAAGTCCTATGGGTGCTGCTGAGAAGAAAATATAGGAGCTCTGTTTGCTGCCACTAACACACTAGAAGTCCTATGGGTGCTGCTGAGAAGAAAATATAGGAGCTCTGTGTGATGCCACTAACACACTAGAAGTCCTATGGGTGCTGCTGAGAAGAAAATATAGGAGCTCTGTTTGCTGCCACTAACACACTAGAAGTCCTATGGGTGCTGCTGAGAAGAAAATATAGGAGCTCTGTTTGCTGCCACTAACACACTAGAAGTCCTATGGGTGCTGCTGAGAAGAAAATATAGGAGCTCTGTGTGATGCCACTAACACACTAGAAGTCCTATGGGTGCTGCTGAGAAGAAAATATAGGAGCTCTGTGTGATGCCACTAACACACTAGAAGTCCTATGGGTGCTGCTGAGCAGAAAATATAGGAGCTCTGTTTGCTGCCACTAACACACTAGAAGTCCTATGGGTGCTGCTTAGAAGAAAATATAGGAGCTCTGTGTGATGCCACTAACACACTAGAAGTCCTATGGGTGCTGCTGAGAAGAAAATATAGGAGCTCTGTTTGCTGCCACTAACACACTAGAAGTCCTAGTGGTGCTGGTGAGAAGAAAATATAGGAGCTCTGTTTGCTGCCACTAACACACTAGAAGTCCTATGGGTGCTGCTGAGAAGAAAATATAGGAGCTCTGTTTGCTGCCACTAACACACTAGAAGTCCTATGGGTGCTGCTGAGAAGAAAATATAGGAGCTCTGTTTGCTGCCACTAACACACTAGAAGTCCTATGGGTGCTTCTGAGATGAAAATATAGGAACTCTGTGTGATGCCACTAACACACTAGAAGTCCTATGGGTGCTGCTGAGAAGAAAATATAGGAGCTCTGTTTGCTGCCACTAACACACTAGAAGTCCTATGGGTGGTGCTGAGAAGAAAATATAGGAGCTCTGTTTGCTGCCACTAACACACTAGAAGTCCTATGGGTGCTGCTGAGAAGAAAATATAGGAGCTCTGTTTGCTGCCACTAACACACTAGAAGTCCTATGGGTGCTGCTGAGAAGAAAATATAGGAGCTCTGTGTGATGCCACTAACACACTAGAAGTCCTATGGGTGCTGCTGAGAAGAAAATATAGGAGCTCTGTTTGCTGCCACTAACACACTAGAAGTCCTATGGGTGCTGCTGAGAAGAAAATATAGGAGCTCTGTTTGCTGCCACTAACACACTAGAAGTCCTATGGGTGCTGCTGAGAAGAAAATATAGGAGCTCTGTGTGATGCCACTAACACACTAGAAGTCCTATGGGTGCTGCTGAGAAGAAAATATAGGAGCTCTGTGTGATGCCACTAACACACTAGAAGTCCTATGGGTGCTGCTGAGAAGAAAATATAGGAGCTCTGTTTGCTGCCACTAACACACTAGAAGTCCTATGGGTGCTGCTGAGAAGAAAATATAGGAGCTCTGTGTGATGCCACTAACACACTAGAAGTCCTATGGGTGCTGCTGAGATGAAAATATAGGAGCTCTGTGTGATGCCACTAACACATTAGAAGTCCTATGGGTGCTGCTGAGAAGAAAATATAGGAGCTCTGTGTGATGCCACTAACACACTAGAAGTCCTATGGGTGCTGCTGAGATGAAAATATAGGAGCTCTGTGTGATGCCACTAACACACTAGAAGTCCTATGGGTGCTGCTGAGAAGAAAATATAGGAGCTCTGTTTGCTGCCACTAACACACTAGAAGTCCTATGGGTGCTGCTGAGAAGAAAATATAGGAGCTCTGTGTGATGCCACTAACACACTAGAAGTCCTATGGGTGCTGCTGAGAAGAAAATATAGGAGCTCTGTTTGCTGCCACTAACACACTAGAAGTCCTATGGGTGCTTCTGAGATGAAAATATAGGAGCTCTGTTTGCTGCCACTAACACACTAGAAGTCCTATGGGTGCTGCTGAGAAGAAAATATAGGAGCTCTGTGTGATGCCACTAACACACTAGAAGTCCTATGGGTGCTGCTGAGAAGAAAATATAGGAGCTCTGTTTGCTGCCACTAACACACTAGAAGTCCTATGGGTGCTGCTGAGAAGAAAATATAGGAGCTCTGTGTGATGCCACTAACACACTAGAAGTCCTATGGGTGCTGCTGAGAAGAAAATATAGGAGCTCTGTGTGATGCCACTAACACACTAGAAGTCCTATGGGTGCTTCTGAGAAGAAAATATAGGAGCTCTGTGTGATGCCACTAACACACTAGAAGTCCTATGGGTGCTGCTGAGAAGAAAATATAGGAGCTCTGTGTGATGCCACTAACACACTAGAAGTCCTATGGGTGCTGCTGAGAAGAAAATATAGGAGCTCTGTGTGATGCCACTAACACACTAGAAGTCCTATGGGTGCTGCTGAGAAGAAAATATAGTAGCTCTGTGTGATGCCACTAACACACTAGAAGTCCTATGGGTGCTTCTGAGAAGAAAATATAGGAGCTCTGTGTGATGCCACTAACACACTAGAAGTCCTATGGGTGCTGCTGAGCAGAAAATATAGGAGCTCTGTTTGCTGCCACTAACACACTAGAAGTCCTATGGGTGCTGCTGAGAAGAAAATATAGGAGCTCTGTGTGATGCCACTAACACACTAGAAGTCCTATGGGTGCTGCTGAGAAGAAAATATAGGAGCTCTGTGTGATGCCACTAACACACTAGAAGTCCTATGGGTGCTGCTGAGAAGAAAATATAGGAGCTCTGTTTGCTGCCACTAACACACTAGAAGTCCTATGGGTGCTGCTGAGAAGAAAATATAGGAGCTCTGTTTGCTGCCACTAACACACTAGAAGTCCTATGGGTGCTGCTGAGAAGAAAATATAGGAGCTCTGTTTGCTGCCACTAACACACTAGAAGTCCTATGGGTGCTGCTGAGAAGAAAATATAGGAGCTCTGTTTGCTGCCACTAACACACTAGAAGTCCTATGGGTGCTGCTGAGAAGAAAATATAGGAGCTCTGTTTGCTGCCACTAACACACTAGAAGTCCTATGGGTGGTGCTGAGAAGAAAATATAGGAGCTCTGTTTGCTGCCACTAACACACTAGAAGTCCTATGGGTGCTGCTGAGAAGAAAATATAGGAGCTCTGTTTGCTGCCACTAACACACTAGAAGTCCTATGGGTGCTGCTGAGAAGAAAATATAGGAGCTCTGTGTGATGCCACTAACACATTAGAAGTCCTATGGGTGCTGCTGAGAAGAAAATATAGGAGCTCTGTTTGCTGCCACTAACACACTAGAAGTCCTATGGGTGCTGCTGAGAAGAAAATATAGGAGCTCTGTTTGCTGCCACTAACACACTAGAAGTCCTATGGGTGCTGCTGAGAAGAAAATATAGGAGCTCTGTTTGCTGCCACTAACACACTAGAAGTCCTATGGGTGCTGCTGAGAAGAAAATATAGGAGCTCTGTGTGATGCCACTAACACACTAGAAGTCCTATGGGTGCTGCTGAGAAGAAAATATAGGAGCTCTGTGTGATGCCACTAACACACTAGAAGTCCTATGGGTGCTGCTGAGAAGAAAATATAGGAGCTCTGTGTGATGCCACTAACACACTAGAAGTCCTATGGGTGCTGCTGAGAAGAAAATATAGGAGCTCTGTTTGCTGCCACTAACACACTAGAAGTCCTATGGGTGCTGCTGAGAAGAAAATATAGGAGCTCTGTTTGCTGCCACTAACACACTAGAAGTCCTATGGGTGCTGCTGAGAAGAAAATATAGGAGCTCTGTGTGATGCCACTAACACACTAGAAGTCCTATGGGTGCTGCTGAGAAGAAAATATAGGAGCTCTGTTTGCTGCCACTAACACACTAGAAGTCCTATGGGTGCTGCTGAGAAGAAAATATAGGAGCTCTGTTTGCTGCCACTAACACACTAGAAGTCCTATGGGTGCTGTTGGGGTGCAATGCTGTGCTAACAGCACTGCGGTTGGTACTACTGCAATACTGTACTAACAGTAAGCACGCACCAGACTAATCCCCAGCAGCAGCTAATAACACACTAACTGTGCAATCAGCAGCAATGAACGATCAATGACTTAGGTAGCAATGGTTTAGCAAAGAAATAGCCAATGGTTTAGCAAAGAAGAGCAAATCTTTCAGTATCAAGCAAAGACAGAATCAGCAGACTAATCTCTCCTAAAGCCGGAACTCATGTGACCGGGGCCGATGGCGTGGCGGCCTTTTAAATGGTGGGGCGTGTACTAAAGCCCCTGAGCTGTAATTGGCTACAGGCGTCCTGCCTGTAGCCAATTATTGCTCTCCGAGTTTCGGGCGCTGTGATTGGCCAAGCATGCGGGGTCACAGTGCATGCTTGGCCAATCATCAGCCAGCAATGCACTGCGCCGGCCGCGCCGGCCGCAATGCATTGCGGGGCCGCTCGCATCACACGAATGTGATGCGAACGGCCCAAATAGTTCTGGGCTCGACGAGCGAGCGAACGCCCGATGCTCGATTCGAACATGGGTTCGAATCGAGCACCGGGCCCATCCCTAGTTATTCGCTGAGAAGAATAAAACTGTGTTGGACCTATTCAGTGTGTGGAATCTGCACCAGATTTTGCACTCTCCAGTTTTAGTAAATGTAACCGCTGTATAAGCGCTGCCGCCATTCTTTCTGCAGTACTTGGATGGAGTACCTGCAGCATCACAGGACCACAGAGTATGGATTAGACTAATATAATAGAAAGGTTATATATAGGGATGAGCTTCGAGTTCGTTGCCTGTTCGCACGTTCGACAAACAGCAAACAATTTGGGGTGTTCGCGGCAAATTCAAAAAGCCGCGGAACACCCTGTAAAAGTCTATGGGAGAAATCTAAAGTGCTAATTTTAAAGGCTTATATGCAAGTTATTGTCAAAAAAAGTGTTTGGGGACCCGGGTCCTGCCCCATGGGACCTCAGACCCTGCCTACGTCATTGACTGAGTGGACCAGATGGGGAACTTCCTCCGCAGTGTAGGTCCGCTCAGCCAATGACGTTCCGTGTGGAGTGGAGACTGCAGCGCTTGACATCGGATCGCCGCGGGACACTGGATTACATCGCTGGAATGGGTTTTTTATTTTTTATTTTTAATAAAGGACTTTTCCAAGGTGTCTGTGTGTTTTTTTTTTTTTAAATTACACTTTCTTTGTGAAATGGTAGGGGTACAATGTACCCCTTACCAATTCACATAGGGGGGGCCGGGATCTGGGGGTCCCCTTTGTTAAAGTGGTCTTCCAGATTCCGATAAGCCCCCTGCCCGCAGACCCCCACAACCACCGGGCAAGGGTTGTGGGGATGAGGCCCTTGTCCCCATCAACATGGGGATATCCTCCCCATGTTGAGGGCATGTGGCCTGGTACGGTTCAGGGGGGGGCGCTCTCTCGTCCCCCCCCTCTTTTCTTGCGGCCTGCCAGGTTGCGTGCTCGGATAAAGGGTCTGGTATAGATTTTTGGGGGAACTCCACGTCATTTATTTTTAAATTTGGGGTGGAGTTCCCCTTAAAATCCATACCAGACCTGAAGGGCCTGGTAATTGAATTTGGGGGGACCCCCACGCATTTTTTTTATTTTTTTTATCAATGACTTTTCTTTCTATTGCCGGGAGCCGACAATTCATTAGCCGCAGGTGCTTTTAAATTACTTTTTTTCCTTCAGAAATGACACTTTGTGCAGGGACAGTTCTAAGCACGGGAAACAAGCGCTGCTTTACAGGCATACTATACACACCCCCAGGTACATAATTTAAAGGAATATTTCACTTTTATTGTTTCACTTATAAAGGTTAATATGCAAGTTATTGTCCTAAAAAGGGTTTGGAAACCCGGGTCCTGCCCCAGGGGACATGTATCAATGGAAAAAAAAGTTTTAAAAACGGGAGCAGTGATTTTAATAATGCTCCCGTTTTTAAAACTTTTTTTTCCATTGATACATGTCCCCTGGGGCAGGACCCGGGTCTCCAAACCCTTTTTAGGACAATAACTTGCATATTAGCCTTTATAATTAGCACTTTTGATTTTGAACGTTCGAGTCCATTGTATTTAATAGGGTTCTAAAGTTCACGCGAACTTTAGGTCTGTTCACAGGTTCTGGCTCATCCCTAGTTATATATACCTGGGTTGACATAAATTATACACCTGGGTTGACATGCTCTATTTAAATCCTACTGCCCACAATCTGTATATTAATGTTATTCAGCATGATGCCCCCTGCTGGGAATGCTGGGGATATGTTAAAGAACATCCACCCTTTGATAGCCACCAGTAGACACTTTGCGCAGCCGGTGACTCTCCGTCCCAGTTCACTGGCAGCCAACAATTAGGAACTAATATAGTGATATAGTGATCCAATGCAGACTGGAGGCTTTATTGACAAAATAAGCCTTTAGCCTGAAAATTACCAGAAAAAAAAAAACATGCACGAATGAAAGGAGTGCCAGACCAAAGGATAAAAGAGTCCAATATAATTTATTAGTTTGTACTAGAAAACACCAACGTGTTTTGGGGTCCAAGAGGAACTCCTCTAAAATAAGAGCCTTGAATGGAGTCAAACTAGAGCTTTCCTGTGTGAGTATGTGCAGGGCAGCTAATTGCTGGATCAGGAGAGTTACTGGCCAGCAGTATCTGTAATGCCGCGTACACACGATCGTGATTCACGGCGGTGAAAACACCGTCGTGAACCACGACAGGAAAAACGAGGGAACGGCTTGTTCCCCCACACACGGCCGTTTTTCCCATCATTTTTTTTCTTTGTCGAGAAAAAACGACCGTGTGTAGGCTCCGTGGCAGTGTTTCCCTATGGGAGAACTGCCACGGAAAAAAATGACGGGAATCACGACGAGAAAAATTAGAGCATGTTCTAATTTTTCTCGTCGTGATTAATGCCGTTTTTCCCATCAGGAAAAATGACAAAAAGCCCACACACGGTCATTTTTCTTGCTAAAAAAAATAAAAATGTAATTTTTCCCAACGGGAAAAATGATCGTGTGTACGCGGCATAAGAGCAATCAAGAAAAGAGCTTGAAGAAGGGCTGCTGACTTTTAATTTTTGGAAACCTGACTAAAGCTCTAATTTAATACCTACAGACATGACAGCATTTAGCGAAATGGGTAAGCAGATAGTCACGATGTGGCAAATCAAAAATGTTTGATAAAGACAAAAGTAAATATGTGCATTTAATAATTTTGTGCATTGCTGTAGTGCAGATGTTCTCCTTTGCGCTTAGACCAGAATGCTTAGGGAATATCTGCAGGTTTCTTATTTCTAGTATACTGCTGGCACCTTGTGGTCATTGATGGGAACTGCAGTGCTGCTTTTCTTTTCTGAAAGATGAAAAGTTATTGAGTTACTCAAGGTGCTTCACAACAGTATAACGCAGTCATCTGATGCAGTGAAACTATGGCAAGCACAACATCGTCATACAAATCACTCAGGCCTGGTTATAATAACTCTGTGGTGTAGTTCCGAGGCTGACAAAAAATGTAGTCTGCATGAATTTTGCAGCACCAACATAAGATAACACAGCAAAACACAATTCTTGCATGTTATTGGTTTTCATAAAGTTGATCTGGATCATATTATTTGCTTTTTATCTCTATGTTTGGCTATTTTTCGGCTCTGTCTACAATTCAGATGAGCCTTGAGAGCTGATTTCAGGTCTCACTAAAAAGGAGAGGCTAGGGAGGTGAGTGCAGTTCAGAGTCGAGAGCCAGAAGACAAGCCATAGAAAGCATGAAGATCTGAACACTGGCTGAGAGGCAGCAACATATGTGTATAAATGTGTTGTGAGTGCTCCTGCACTATCGCTACTAGTGGAATAAGTTAAATGATAAAATAGCAGGCTGCTGCAAGCACCTAATAGCTTACCTGTGGCTAGTGTGGGGCATAAATAATATATATTAATATATATTATCCCCTGAAGAAGTCATGTGTTCAGGACATAACACGTAGGGCGTGAGTGGAGGCATGAAGAATGGAAGCCGCTCAGATGTGGATGTCCTCCAGGGAATTACCTCTCCCCAGCAACCACAGGTGCAAGCAATGCAAATGTAAGCAAAGCAAAAGAATAAATCTATAAATAAACACTAGTACAGTGTGAGAAACGCGTCAGCCAGTTTGACCAGTGTGCTGTGACCTGCAGTGTGGTTTTTGGAATTTTGGATTTTACAAAATAAAGGCTTTTATCCGTGAGTGGAGGCATACCGGAAGTGAGGTCAGCGCACGTACGAGTTTGGCATTCATGAATACTAAGGATACTATAGATACTCATGGAGACTAAGGATAACCATAGAGGAGATCATACTCACCACAGAGACCGGCAAGTCGGGGAGGATCACTAGACGACCCCTAGATTGAGATAACATCTACATGCTTTAATTAAAGCAATATTCAGATGAGAGGCTATAGAGCACAGAGATTTTAAGAGAAGACACACCAAATCCCAAAGATTGTCATAACTTATGTATCACATTATGATTTATTGGAGTATTATTCACACACTCATGTTCTAGTAATTTTGCACTTTATTCATATACAGCCAGGCATGGCACATGTGTCAACTTTCTCTGTCTAAGGGCGAACAGGAGGTTGGTGCCATTATCGAACACCACCATTCCTGGCTCCAGCTGGCATGGCGTGAACCACCTCTGGGCCTGCTCCTGCAGAGCTGATAGAATCTCTGATCCGATGTGGCTCCTGTCCCCTAGACAGACCAGCTAAAGCACTGCATGGCATCTTTTAGCCTAAATAATTGAATAGCCCCTTGAATGCCTAGTGGTGTTTCATAAGACAATTTAGCAGATGAGGGCATGAAGAAGGAGTAGGGGGAGGGGGTGGAGCTGATAAATCTTGCATCATCACCACCAGCTGTATGGAAACATGGCGGCAAAACAAGCTGCAGAACTGAGCCCTGTCCTGCATCCTTTCCGAGTTGCAAGCAGAGTTACCCAGTGAGCTGTGAGCAAAATATATCGTCCCTGACTATGCTTGCTGCACCACGTGTTAGCAGTAACGTGAACCTTGCGACTGACTGCCTTTCCCAACGATGCCACAACATTGCCTTCCACATGATAATACAAAGCTGGAATGGCCTCACATGCAAAACAATTGTGACTGGGAACCTGCCATTGTGGTACAGCACATTCTGAAAAATCATGGAAGAATCCACCAGATGGAAAGGCAGGAGTTGTAAAGACAGCAGCTTTGACAAGCTTGAATTTCGATGGTGGGCAGGTGAGCAGGGGTAGACCTAAATGGTGAGGAGTGAGAAGGAGCAGAATTGTGTCTGTTTTTTTTTGGGCTTTTAGGTGCTCTTGCCAATGGGCTGAGTGGTGGGAGGTTAAATGTCTTATCAAGCATGTGGTACCCAAATGGCTGGGGGTTTTGCCACGCTTGACCTGCTTGAGGCAAAGCTTGCAAATTGCAACAGTGCGATCAGCTGCATGTGCGCTAAAAAAAGACCCTGAGCTGTGGGAAGTGGGCCGGGAGATAACTCTGCTCTCCACTCTTTCACAGGGGTTGTGTCTCACCCTCACTTTCCTCCTCTGCTCTATCCAGCCCCCAAGTCACATCAGTGACCTCATTAGCCCTTCCATCCTCATCATCACTGGAGCCAACTTGGCAATACGCTGCGGCTGGGGGAACATGACTGCCAATTTGTTGTATACCAGTGTATCACTCTCCTTGTTGACCTTCCAGAGATGGAAAGGAAGGCCCCATTCACACTATAATGCGTGACGTCACGCATATGTGTGTTCTTGTTTTGCGCTACAAGCATCAGGCAGCCAATTCTTAGTATTGCCTGACCTATGGCTAACAAACGCAGCAAAGTAGCTCATGCTACCTTTTTGAGCTTTGAGCGTTTTGCTGCCCATTTGTTTTCCCAAGTTTGGGGTTTTAGTAACAATGAACAGCACTGCAAGTGTGACATGCGGTTTTTGCACGTTTCGCAAATGCGTGCAAATAGTGCGTTTTTTTCGCACGATTTTGCTGCATTTGCACTATAGGGTGTGAGGGGGTTAACTCGGTAGCGGGTGTGTGTGACCCCCTGGTTGGGCTCCCCACACAAAAACAGGGCCAGCAGACGGAGGTTGTGGTTTTCAAAATCAAAAGGTGCGGTTTATTTCTCTATGTACAGTGACAAAAACACAGCAAAGCCAAAAAGAAACAAACAAAATAAATCCTGGTCAGTTTGACCTCTGACTAAACATGCAGGTTTCCTAAACTAACAACTGGGATCAGCCTAGTGCTGTCCTAGTCCCTAAGTCCCTGGTTTAGTAAAAGTCCAAACAAATAGCCACACAGGCTTTGCCTCACCGCACAGGGGTTCACTCTCCCTAGACAGTCCACACAGGTCTGCTTCCAGGCATGAGCTAACATCTAATGAAGCTGGGAGTTTCTTATAGAGGCCTAAATGAGCTGACAAGGTTCAGCTGGTCTCATCAACTCCCTGTCTGCACGACGCCCAGCCCTCTCCCTAGAGGTATGAGTCATCCATGAGCCTACTAGCCTCAGCTGGGCTTATACAACTCTCCACCCTAGTTGTATAAATCGGCGTAAAGCCTGAATCTGGGCGAAATATATCTACCCCCCTGGATGCAACCAGGTGACTTTACCTTCCTGCTGTCACATACCCCCCCCTCTTGTTTTAACCTCGGGGTTGGAACACCAGCAATCAGGCATTCATGTACTCGAGACAAAGCATCCACATTCCCCATTTGAACGCCAGGGCGATGCTTTACTGTGAAGTTGAATTCCTGGAGGGCCAGGAACCACCTATTCACTCTTCTATTTGTTTCCTTGTTTTGAGCCATCCACTTTAACGGAGCGTGATCCGTAACCATGTCAAAGTGCCTACCTAGCAGATAGTACCGAAGGGAATCTAGAGCCCACTTCACCGCTAAACACTCCTTTTCAACCGTGGCGTAATTTACCTCATGGGACTTCAACTTCCTGCTGAGGTAAATGACTGGGTGCTCTTCCCCGTTCCAGACCTGGGACAATACTGCTCCTAACCCCACATCTGACGCATCACTTTGTACGACAAAGTCTCTAGAGAAGTCGGGTGAGTACAACACTGGCTGGCTACATAAGGCTTGTTTCAAGAATTGGAATGCTGCCTCAGCCTCGGGGGTCCATTTAATCATGACCGACCCTTTCCCTTTCGTCAGGTTGGTTAGGGGCACAGCCTTAGAAGCAAAGTGGGGAATGAAGCGCCGATAATAACCCGCGATTCCCAGAAAGGCTCGTACCTGCTTCTTGCTGTTGGGACGTGGCCAACTCTGGATGGCCTCGACTTTGTTGAGTTGGGGTTTTATTACTCCCCTGCCAATGGTGTACCCAAGATATTTGGCCTCCTCCTGCCCAATGGTACACTTCTTGGGGTTAGCCGTAAACCCCGCTTCCCGAACAGAGTCCAGGACTGCTTGCACTTTTGGCAGATGTGAGGCCCAATCTGTGCTATGGACAATTACGTCATCCAGGTAAGCCGCAGCATACTTCCGATGGGGCCTCAGCATCTGGTCCATTTTCCGCTGGAATGTGGCCGGCGCATTCTGTAACCCGAACGGCATTCTCTTATATTGGAACGCCCCGTCTGGGGTTACAAATGCGGTTTTCTCTTTGGCCGACTTGGCCAGGGGAATTTGCCAATACCCTTTTGTGAGGTCAAGAGTCGTCATGTATCGGGCTGTTCCCAGCCGGTTGATCAACTCATCTATACGTGGCATGGGGTAGGTGTCAAATTTTGTAACTTTGTTCAACTGACGAAAATCGTTACAAAATCGCCAGCTCCCATCCGGTTTAGGCACCAACACAATGGGACTAGACCAATCACTTTGGGACTCCTCTATCACCCCTAAGTTCAGCATTTTCTGTACTTCCTCCCGTATTGCCTCCCGTCGGGCCTCTGGGATCCGATAGGGTTTTAACTTCACCCTTTCACCGGGCGGGGTAATAATATCATGCTCTACCCCAGATGTTTGTCCCGGCAGCTCAGAGAACACCTCCTTGTTGCGAAGCACAAACTCCTTAACCTCCTGTTGTTGGGGTTGTGACAAGGTGGCTGCTATTCCAACCTCCGGAATCACGCAACCAGTTTGAGCTGGTGACCAAGTTTCTGCGACTAGGGACTCTCTATCCCTCCAGGCTTTCAACAGATTAACGTGATATATCTGTTCGGGCTTTCGCCTTCCTGGTTGTCTGACCTTGTAATTCACTTCGCTCACTTTTTCCATTATCTCGTAGGGGCCTTGCCATTTGGCAAGGAATTTACTTTCAACCGTAGGGACAAGTACCAATATCCTATCCCCCGGGGAAAAGGTACGGGTCTTTGCTCCACGGTTGTACACTCTCTGCTGTGCCAACTGCGCTTGGGCCAAATGTTCCTTCACGATGGGCATTACCTGTGCAATTCGATCTTGCATCAGGGCGACATGCTCAATCACACTCCTGTGGGGAGAACTCTCACTTTCCCAAGTTTCCTTGGCAATATCCAACAGCCCTCTTGGGTGTCTCCCATACAGTAACTCAAAGGGGGAGAATCCCGTAGAGGATTGGGGCACCTCCCTAATAGCAAACATCAAATAAGGAAGTAGACAGTCCCAATCCTTTCCATCTCTATCCACCACTTTCTTCAACATTTGTTTTAGGGTTTTGTTGAATCTTTCAACCAGCCCATCGGTTTGGGGGTGATACACAGATGTACGCAATTGCGTCACTTTGAACAATTTACACAGCTCTTTCATAACCCGGGACATAAAGGGTGTACCTTGGTCCGTAAGCAGTTCTTTACAAATACCCACCCGGCTAAAAACAAGAGATAGCTCTTTGGCTATGGTTTTGGCCGAGGTATTTCTGAGAGGGATCGCTTCTGGATAACGGGTGGCATAGTCCATTATAACCAATATGTACTGGTGCCCCCTAGCGGACTTGATTATAGGACCTACCAAATCCATTGCGATTCTCTCAAACGGGACCTCAATGATGGGTAGAGGGACCAGCGGGCTACGGAAATGTGGCATCGGGGCCGACCTCTGACACACAGGGCAGGAGGAACAATAATTTTCTATGTCCTTCATCACCCCAGGCCAATAGAATCTCTGTAATACCCTCTCTCGGGTTTTCTCTGTCCCCAGATGACCTCCAAGAATGTGCCCATGGGCCAACTCCAACACCAACTTCCTGTAAGGTTTGGGCACCACCAGCTGCTCAACGGTTTCTTCTGCCCTTTTTGCCACCCGATACAGTAGGTCCTTCTCTACGCTGAAGTATGGGTAAGTGCAGGTATTATCTGGGTTCACTAACTCGCCATCTATTTCCACTACGTTTTCCCGTGCCTTTATTAGGGCGGGGTCTTTTAACTGTTCTGTGGCAAAATTTTCCCTGTGAACCTCCAGATCAGAAAACTCCACAGACGGTAGGTTTTCGTCTGAGGAGGTGGGCTCCTCTCCAGTTTCTTGAGTCTCCCCTGCCAATACTGACAAGGGAAATTCTGGAGAGTCCTCACCACTCTCAGAGGAGTTCTGGCTATCACATTCCTGGTACATAGGGGCACCAGTGGGGGGCTCAGGATCATCCCACAGTTCCCAGAACTTCGGAAAATCCCTTCCCACAATGGCGTCATGCGGTAACTGAGATACTAAGCCCACTGGATGAGAGAGGGTACCTTTGGGGGTCTCGAAACACACTGTAGTCACTGGATACTCTCGGGTGTCCCCATGCACACAAATAACAGCTACCTTGCTATTCCCAGAGACCTCTGTTTTAACTAACTCAGCCTTTATCAGGGTCACAAGGCTACCTGAATCCAACAATACCACAACATTTCTACCATTAACACACATTTTGCATAAATGTTTCTCAGTTCCTCGAATGGCAGTGCATGCGACTGTCGCACACAGCGACTGACGTCTGCCCGTCAGAAAGTCACACTGCATGGGTTCCTCCACAACCGGGCAATTGGCTGCAATATGTCCCGCTTGCCGGCAGCGGTAGCAAACGATCCTTCTTGCGGCCTCTTGAGCCGCTGATTTCCCAGGCTGTTCTCGCCAAACTTGGGGTAGAGCTCCCACCCTCTCACTCTCTCCACCCTCACCCCTTGGAATCCTCTTATCCGCCCCTGGGGATGGTCTGGTCTTAGGGTGGAAAGTCCGAGAGTCTCTGGAAGAGGCCGTCAGGTTCTCTGTAGCCAAGTATCTCTCTACACGATCCACAAGTTTACCGGCCGTTTCTGGGTCTCCGTGGCTTACCCACTTTTGAATGGCGGTAGGAAGAGCTCTCAAGAAACGATCCATCACAACACGTTCCACAATCTCCGGTGCGGACAAAGTCTCTGGCTGTAGCCACTTCCTGCTCAGGTGAATGAGATCATACATTTGAGACCTGGGGGGTTTTCCAAGCTGGAAAGTCCAGTTATGCACACGCTGAGCCCGGACAGCCAGGGTGACACCCAGCCTTGCCAATATTTCAGCTTTTAGCATCACATAGTCTTTTGCTTGGTCAGGCTCTAGGTCATAGTAAGCCTTCTGCGATTCACCAGTTAACAGAGGAGCCACCAGTCCAGCCCACTGCTCCTCAGGCCACTTTTCTCTTTCAGCAGTCCTTTCAAATGTGGTCAAAAATACCTCTGGATCATCCTCTCCAGTCATTTTTGTCAATAAACGACTCACCCCAAAGGACGCGGTATTAGTGGGACGGCTTTCCTCACTGGTCTGCGGACGTTGCTGCATTACTGCTTCCATTTGTTGTAGTCTCTGCTCTTGCTTCTGTAACAGGTCTATGAAGCGGGCCTCAGATTGCTGCTGGGCTTGTTGATGAGCTTGCTGCTGGGCTGCAAGGCTCCTTTGCAAACCTGCATTTGTCTGCTGTTGATTGGCATTTGCTAGAGCCAGCTGTTTCAGTATCTCCTCCATGCTGGCTTAAAAAAACTGCCACTGGTTCTCCACCAACTGTGAGGGGGTTAACTCGGTAGCGGGTGTGTGTGACCCCCTGGTTGGGCTCCCCACACAAAAACAGGGCCAGCAGACGGAGGTTGTGGTTTTCAAAATCAAAAGGTGCGGTTTATTTCTCTATGTACAGTGACAAAAACACAGCAAAGCCAAAAAGAAACAAACAAAATAAATCCTGGTCAGTTTGACCTCTGACTAAACATGCAGGTTTCCTAAACTAACAACTGGGATCAGCCTAGTGCTGTCCTAGTCCCTAAGTCCCTGGTTTAGTAAAAGTCCAAACAAATAGCCACACAGGCTTTGCCTCACCGCACAGGGGTTCACTCTCCCTAGACAGTCCACACAGGTCTGCTTCCAGGCATGAGCTAACATCTAATGAAGCTGGGAGTTTCTTATAGAGGCCTAAATGAGCTGACAAGGTTCAGCTGGTCTCATCAACTCCCTGTCTGCACGACGCCCAGCCCTCTCCCTAGAGGTATGAGTCATCCATGAGCCTACTAGCCTCAGCTGGGCTTATACAACTCTCCACCCTAGTTGTATAAATCGGCGTAAAGCCTGAATCTGGGCGAAATATATCTACCCCCCTGGATGCAACCAGGTGACTTTACCTTCCTGCTGTCACAAGGGTTTTGTGAAAACATGCATTGTGCAACTTTGCACTTGTTTATGAAACGCGTAAAAAAACTGTCTTGTTTTAGTGCCATTCAGTTAATGGCACCCCAAACACAAAAAATAAAAAAAAACTTGCGGGAAACATGCAACAAACGCGCCAAATCATGCATAACTCAAAAAAGTGCAACAACTACTTTGTCGCACTTGTTGCATGTAGGCAGCCCATGGAAATTAATAGGTAAAGACGCACAAATGTGTGGCATCTGGCATTGCACATCATAGTGTGAATAAGGCCTTAGGCTGAGTTCACATCAAGGTCTCTATTCATATATGTTGTCGGATCAACAGGTATTTTCTGTATTTACTGAATATATTACAAAAATTAGCTAATACAGCCACCACATCTGAGGACTGCAAATTGCGATTAATTACATTTTTGTTCTTTGGTTTAGTTATCCTTTAATTTTGTTGAATGTAGTCATACTAAACCCTGACCCGTAACATGGACCTGTTGTAAAAATGTACGGGTTCAAGTCAGAGCTTAGAACCACATTGTTGCTTTGGGTAAAAAAAAAAAACTTCTTTGTTGTCATGATTGAAAAACACTGTTACTATATAAAATAAGTTTGTAAAGAACTTAGCCTTTACACCTATGTATGTGAGCTTGTTGGATATCCCATCTCTCTCCAAAACTATGGGCAATAACACTAAGCACCCCCCCCCAAATAATAGTCTTCACTTTTCTAGGAAGCCTTTCCATAAGATTTGGGGGGATGTCTATGGAAATTTGTGCCTAGTCAGCCAAAAAAGACCATTTGTGACTTCAAATACTGATGTTGGACGCAGTGGCGGCTGGTGCTTCATATTTTTGGGGGGGCGCAAACAAACTGAAAAATACTGAAAAAAATCGAATGCTTCCACTGTGCCCATCGAATGCCGCCACTGTTCCCATCAAATGCTTCCACTGTGCCATCAAATGCTGCCACTGTGCCCATCAAATGCTGCCACTGTGCCCATCAAATGCTGCCACTGTGCCCATAAAATGTTGCCACTGTGCCCATCAAATGCAGGCACTGTGCCCATCAAATGCTGCCACTGTGCCCATCAAATGCTGCCACTGTGCCATTGAATGCTGCCACTGTGCCCATCAAATGCTGCCACTGTCCCCATCACATGCTGCCACTGTGCCCATCAAATGCTGCCCCTGTGCCATCCAAAGTTGCCACTATGCCCATCAAACGCTGCCACTGTGCCCATCAAATGCTGCCACTGTGCCTGTAATTTCACCAATCAGGTGGCGGGTAACAGTAACAGACCAGAGCACCTGATTGGCGGAGAGGCGGTTCAGTGTTAGGAAAGCGAATATTCATTCGCTGTTCTAAAACACCTGGGTGAACTGCGAGCGCCAAGCATGGGGCTCGCAGGTCACCTTTTTTGACGCCTATTAGGCTGTAATTCAGGCGCCGGCGCCTGAAAAGGGGCCGGGCTGATGAATAGGGGGAGGCAGCGGTGGCCATGGATGGATTCATGCAATGCATGAATCTATCCATTGGTCATAGAGGGGGTGGCTGGAGAGAGGGGAAGGTGCCCGTGCACCCTTATGGATGCACCACCACTGGTTGGATGGTAAGACCTTGCTTACAATTGGGTTTTTATTTCGGGTCGATTTTAAGTCACTTGAGTTCCTTCCCAACAAACTCATCATCACCATAGTCTTATGCCCCGTACAAAAAAACGTGGATTTTTTTCCGACGGAATGTTGGCTCAAACTTGTGTTGCATACACACGGTCACACAAATGTTGTTGGAAATTCTGACCGTCAAGAACGCGGTGACGTACAACGCGTACGACGAGCTGAGAAAAATTAAGTTCAATACCCAGTGCGGCTCTTCTGCTTAATTCAGAGTGTGCATGTTTTTTTCCGTCGGAATTGCATACAGATGATCGGAATTTCCAACAAGAACTTTTGCCGTCGGAAAAATTGAGAACTAGATCTCAAATATTTGTTGGCGGAAATTCCGACAGAAAAAGTCTGATGGAGCCCACACATGGTCAGAATTTCCGACCAAAAGCTCACATCGAACTTTTCTTGTCGGAAATTCCGACCATGTGTACAGGGCATTACTGTAACAGAAAAGGGTCTTCTCCTATTTGTTAGCACAAAGCTGGGAGGGCAGAGTTGTCTAAAATGTCTTTGTTTGGGGGTAGCATTAACAGTATTCCTCAGTGTGAACACCTGAACTCAACTATTTTCCATTTTGGAGGCCATTCACATACTTTAGGCTGTATAAGTTGGTGTGATGGTCAGGTGTCAACAAAGTTTTAGCGACATAGTACATGTGAGGTTTTCATAAAGTAGTACACAAGAAACCCGTGGGGTTCTTCTCTCCTCCACATAGAACATTGCTTGCTAGGGGTCGGAAGGGAGTGTGTGAACTCCTAAAGACTGAAGTATCCCAAAAGCAGGATCACGAGTAGTTTACAGAGACTAGGAATGAGCTTCGAGTTCGAGTCGGACTCATGTTCGAGTCGAACATTGCCTGTTCGTCAGTTCGCCAAACAGCGAACTATTTGGGGTGTTCGCTGCAAATTCGAAAAGCCGCGGAACACCCTGTAAAAGTTTATGGGAGAAATCTAAAGTGCTAATGTTAAAGGCTTCACTGATGAGCACTGATAATCAAGGCACTGATGACTACTGCCCTGATTATCAGTGTAAACAATGTACTGACGACCTTGACGGTTATCGGCTCTCCTTTCCTCAAACAGACACGATAACCTGGCAAGTCTGATTACATGTGACCAGCTGTGATTGGACAATCGCAGTGGCCCTTTACCCCGATCTGTGATCAGCTGTGTCTAAAGGACACAGCGGTCACAAAGCGCTCCCGATGTGACCACAGGGGGTAGGGTTCTTCGGTTCATGGACACCCTCCAAAAACTGGAGGACCGCGCTGTAGCTGTCTTTCGGGTATAGCTTGGTTGACAAGTGGTTAAATACAATGCAGGTGCATCAAAACAAAAGATATTACATAGTTAGTTAGTTACATAGTTAGTCAGGTTGAAAAAAGACACAAGTCCATCCAGTTCAACCATAAAAAAAAAAAAATATATCGTACAATCCCATATACCCAATTCTATACCCACAGTTGATCCAGAGGAAGGCAAAAAACCCCAGCAGAGCATGATCCAATTTGCTACAGCAGGGGAAAAAATTCCTTCCTGATCCCCCGAGAGGCAATCAGATATTCCCCGGATCAACTTTACCTATAAATGTTAGTACTCAGTTATATTATGTACATTTAAGAAAGAATCCAGGCCCTTCTTAAAGAAATCTACTGAGCTGGCCAGAACCACCTCTGCAGGGAGTCTATTCCACATTTTCACAGCTCTTACTG
The DNA here is from genome assembly GCA_029206835.1 of Rana muscosa. NCBI lineage: Eukaryota > Metazoa > Chordata > Amphibia > Anura > Ranidae > Rana > Rana muscosa. The sequence continues at coordinate 277,234,743 of CM055128.1, forward strand.
TGAAGAAGCCTTTCCGTATTTGGAGGTGAAATCTCTTTTCTTCTAGACGCAAATAGTGCCCCCTTGTCCTTTGAGTTGACCGTAAAGTAAATAACTCAACATCAAGTTCACAATATGGACGTCTTATATATTTGTACATGTTGATCATATCCCCCCTTAATCTGCTCTTCTCAAGAGAGAATAAATTCAGTTCCTCTAATCTTTCCTCATAGCTGAGCTCCTCCATGCCTCTTATCAGTTTGGTTGCCCTTCTCTGCACTTTCTCCAGTTCCCCAATATCCTTTTTGAGAACTGGGGCCCAAAATTGAACTGCATATTCCAGATGATTTGTACAGGGGCAAAATGATATCTCTCTCTCTGGAGTCCATACCTCTCTTAATACAAGAAAGGACTTTGCTCGCTTTGGAAACCGCAGCTTGGCATTGCATGCCATTATTGCCATTATATTCAAAAACTTGCATTTTTTTCTTTATAAAGCAGTCACAGCCTAAGTAGAAAAGCCTGTCCCCAACCAGCTTGCTATCTGTGTGGAAGCATTGGTCTCTCTGCAGAGCTCCTGACAAGACCGCTGCTGAGTCAGGCCTATAGCTCTGCAATCAACAAAGGCTATGGCTGCTTTCTAATGAAAAAGCCTTTGCACATACCCCCCAACCCGCACGGATTCTGCGGGTTTTACCCGCAGGGACACCAGTTTCCCGCGGTCCCGCGATACCTTGCCTTTTCCCGCACAGCAGGAGGCAGCTGAATGAGGAAGGAGGAGGTAAGAGCTGCCGCGCCTTGTGCTATGAGATGCCCGGCGAGATTGCGAGGCTTGGAATGCAGACGCGGCCAGACTTAGTGCGTGAGGGGAGTGGCAAGCTGGAATGTGGCAGATTTTGAATCTTATGTAAGTAGATGACAAACCCCCCCCCCCCCCCCGCTCAACAACTTAGATGCGATGTCCTGGAACAATTAAGCGACTGCCCTGCGGAACCCCCCCCCCCCCCCCCCGCGCTCAACAACTTTAGTGACACATGTAGTGAAATGTCCCGCAGTGGGTATTTTAAATGTTGGGAGGTATGCTTTGCACCTGAGGATTTTATGGCTATGACTAAGGCTACACGCCAAAACGCGTAAGCCCTGAATTTTTTTGTACCACATCTGGGTTATTAAATGTATTTATTGCAGAATGTATTCATTCGAGCTGCCAGCTTTCCCTTATCTACATAAAAGCCTTTGCACAACTGTTGTATTTAGCTGAATTAATCCCCCCCCCCCCCCTCACTCATGTAAGGGTAACAACAGTTTTCTTTAACACTAAGGATTGTAAAGTATTGAATATCATTATGAAGTCCTGTCATAGTTCAGTTTTGAACATGAATATGTAGTACTTAGTGTATTTCTTATTCACTGAGGTGGGTTGCATGAGTAATCCAAATGCATGTGTCTACATTAGCTAACTACAATTTTAGCACTCTATTGAGATGTGAAGAATAGTGTAAAATAGCAAACACATAAATATTCATTGTAACCAGCAACATAATGAAGCCCTCTGTCTATAGCATGAACTGCAAATGAGCAAGTCAAGAGAACTGGTGCTTTGCTGCCCCCTAGTGGCAAAGAACTATTCTAACATGAACAAAACTCATTGCAGAAACATCTGTTCCAAAAGCATCACGACTGTGTTTTGTAATGGTAATCCAGAAATCACAATGAGGGATTATGATTATGCATCCAAGTAAAAGGTTTAAAAGGACTAGATCCTCTGTGTATGTAGCTCTTGCTAACAGGATTTCATAAAAATGCTCATATTTAGAGCTGTCCTTGTGTGCTCTTTTGCCTCTGCCCTACATTGTGCAATACTAAGATGGAGGAAAAAAGGAAGATTTTAAACAAACACTTTTCCTAGATGGAGCATGATTGTTTTTACATTTTAAAATGTATATGTTTGTAAAATAGAAAAAATGTGGTACATCTGGGCAATACATGCACATTTCTTCCTGTTTTATCACTTTAACCACTTGTCTATCCCGCGGGCACTTTCACCCTCCTCCCGCCCAGGCCAATTTTCAGCTTTCAGCACTGTCACATTTTGAACAACAATTGCACGGTTATGCTACACTGTAACCATGTGGACAAAGATGTGAGCGGAGATCAGCACAAATTTTATTTGAATAAATATGGCAATAACATCCCTAGAAACTAGAAAGTAATTTGGTTGGAGATATAGGACTTTAAAGGTGCACCATATAAAGATTCACACAAATTTGATATAAAAAAAATATACAAATTATTTATTAAGAAAAGACATCATAAAAATAATGAGAACAGTATAATCATAGCCATAGGTGTACACAAACATCCTATTGTTGACGATGAGTTGCTGTAGTCACATACATATTCCACTTAATTCAACATGTTTCGCCGTAAAGGCTTCTTCGGGAAAAGGACGTATAGACTCATTTATTGGGTATAGAGGAACATTATTCAATCAGCTTTAGGTGTACATAAAAAGAAACAGAATTTTTTTTATATATCATAATGATACTTAGGCTTGTGCACAACGGAAAAATTCGTTCCGTTTCGGTTCGTTTCTTTCCGGTCCTGTTGATTCGTAATCATTCGTAATTTTGCTAGACGGGATTTTTCGTGTTCGGACTCATTCGTATTTTTGCAAGCGACATTTTTCGTTGAATTTTTTGTTGCTTTATAATTCGTACTTTCGGTAGAGTACGTTGTTTTTCGTTGATTCTGGACACAACTCCTACTTTCGTAACTTTTTTTGGGTTCGTTGATTCGTAATTTTCTGTGTCTCTCTCACGACGACGCTGACTATTATGCCTAATGTGCTTCGAATGGATTTGTACTTTTCTAAATACATAGCGGTTATTTGTAACGATTCGAAATCTCGTATTTTACTTTCGTTTTTTACATGCGGCTATAGCCTCCGCCCCTGTACACCATTTTGAGAGGGTTCAGCACGGTGAGGGAGAAGCAGAGAGCAGAGCAGAGTGTTATTGTGCTTCGAATGGATTAGAAATCTCGTATTTTACTTTCGTTTTTTACATGCGGCTATAGCCTCCGCCCCTGTACACCATTTTGAGAGGGTTCAGCACGGTGAGGGAGAAGCAGAGAGCAGAGCAGAGTGTTATTGTGCTTCGAATGGATTAGAAATCTCGTATTTTACTTTCGTTTTTTACATGCGGCTATAGCCTCCGCCCCTGTACACCATTTTGAGAGGGAGTTCAGCACGGTGAAGGAGAAGCAGAGAGCAGAGCAGAGTGAGTGTTATTGTGTTTCCAATGGATTTGTACATTCGTAAGTTTTTTCATAACGAATTATGCCGAAGACATTCGGGCATTCGCTATTTTGCGGTATAATTTATTTCGGATTCGGTTTTATTCGTAATTGCTTTGTTCGGAAATTCGAATGCTTCCGAATGTCCGAAAGTTGCTAAATTCGGACGAATTTCGATTCGTTACGAAACGAATTGCACAAGCCTAATGATACTTAATAAGTTAACTTTATAAATCTTATAGATGCATGACTGTATATATCAAACAGAACGGGTAGACCCCGATGTAGAAGAAACCCCTACCTCCAGTGCTGAGTGTAGGAGTTAATTCACACGAGGATTTTATCCTAAAATAGCACTATAACCCCTCAGCCAGATCCAGTCCAGAAAGTGCCAGATCACCTGTAGGGAGGGGCATATTACTTATCCCGGATGCTAATTTTCAAAGATGTAGCCTGCAATATACATTAAATATACATCACAAACATATGAATAGAGGTAGAGCATAAAAGTTCATAGCAGGTTCCAAAGCATGAACTTCACTCACCTGATTCACACCAATAATCTAGTGAATATACTGGGAGCTTGAACGGACGAGACAATGGCATCAGTGTCTATTGATGTACAGAGACGTCTGAAATATCATAACTTTATATATCAGGAAATATGTTAATTGCTTCCATCATGATGTTCAGGTCCTCCTTATTTATTAATTCTCACCTGTGTCAGCCCCAACACTCTCAACATTGATGCCCATCCAAGAATCTCTATACACTCCACACCAAAGCGGGGGGGGGGCACAGAGAGGGGGAGAGGGAAGCTGGTTCCCTTAGACTGCAAGCTCTGCACCTGTTCACAGATAAATATATAAAGCAAAGAGATATAAACCAAAAGGATTACGAAGACCACCACTTAGGCTCCACATAACTAAATCCAAGTCCACCCCCCCATCAATCAAACATCTACCTGTAATCTCGTCCCGATTCGTCACAAGCTCCCAGGGTCCCAACATGGCTTCCACCATGTGGGCCTTAAATACCCCTCCCAAATGCGTCAGAGCGTGTCGTATGATGTCACGCCGTAATGACGCACCGCGGACGCAAGAGAGAAGGGTCCGCGTGTCACAGACTGACACCCGGGAACCTGAAGTCCCGACGAACTTCCGGAACGTGCCCGCAAAGCCCAATGAGGCATGAGTGGTGTATGCAGCCAAGGATCAGGGACCTGTAAAAGGTCCCTCCCCCATAGGTGCAGATTAAAGTGGCCGCGTATAGTACATCCAGGAGGCCCTGACACAGAGGCACCTCAGGGCGGGTGTACACCGGGAACATCCCCCAAAAAAACACAATGATGCTTCGAGTAGGCGGTGGTACTGATAAGGAAGCATCAATATGCCACACTTATGGGCATTGATAGGTGGCACTGATATGTGCCACTGATGAGCACTGATAGGCAGCACTGATGGGTGGCACTGGTGGGCACTTATAGGTGGCACATATAGGCAGCACTGATGGGCACCGATGAGCATTGATGGGTGGCACTGATGGGCATTGATGGGCAGCACTGATAGGTGGCACTAATAGCCAGCACTGACTGGCATCACTAATGGGCACTGATTGCTGGCACTGGTGGGCATTGATTGCTGGCACTGGTGGCACTTTATTGTAATCAGGGCACTGATGATCAGTGCCCTGATTACATGTCTCGATGTCCCCAGTGAGGAGATGCCGCTGATCGGCTCTCCTCGCCACACACTGTCAGTGTGAAGCGATGAGAGACGATTACCAGCATCTCCGTATTTACATGTGACCGGCTGTGATTGGACACAGCCGATCGCAGGGTTAAAGACCCACGGCTCGTTACAGAGATTAAACGCGCGGAAGCAGCCGTTCTGGGAACGACGTCATATGATGTTGTCCCAGAACGAGAGCCGCACCAACCTCTGTCATTTGACAGTGGGCGGGCGACATACGGTTAAAACCTCTGTAAATACTAAATACAGAAAACTACCTTTTAATCCTGCCAGAAATCCTGTGTGCTACTAACTTCCTGTAGTGAGCTACAGGGCTTTTTTTCTAGTGGGAACGCGGGGGAACTTAGTTCCGACGCCTCCAGCACTGAATGTATCTAATGGCAAGGGGTGCTGGGGTGTGCTGGAGGGTCCATTGATGCTGGCTGCTGGAGGATCTATTGTTGCTTGGGGGGGTCTATTGTTGAGGGAGGGGTATATTGTTGATAGGGGTCAATTGTTGCTGGGCGGGATCTACTGTTGAGGGAGAGGTCTATTGTTGCTGGCTGCTGGAGGGTCTATTAATGCTGGCTGTTGCTGGTGGGGTACTATTTTTCCTGAAGTTGTTGTTAGTGGGTATTTTGTTGCGGGGGATCTTTTGTTGCTGCGGGGTCTATTGTTTCTGGGGGATCTATTGTTTCTTGGGGGGCTATTGTTGCTGGCCCCAGGGGATCTATTTTACTTGTTTTTATATTATCCTTAACAAATTTCATGCAAATTACTTAGCACCACAAAATGATACTTGGTTCTGTTTTCGCTAGAAGGGGTGGTATTGGGAGGTGGGTAGGGGGTGGAACCAAGGGACCGTGCTCGGTGGTGGGCAGGGCTGTCTTAATGAGAGGACACACCTGGGCACTGCCCAGGGGCCCCAGCTGCATAGGGGGCCCCTGCACTTTCCCCAAAGAAGCTGGTCCTTGAGCCCACGTTGCCCCAAAATTGGGGGCCCCATGATGGCACTGAGAGTGATGGATACACAGGAGAGGCAGGCTGGCAGTGGTGCGCCGTGCTGTGGAGAACGATACCTATTATTTCACAGCCAGCAGGGAGGGGCAGGGCCAGAGCGCCAGTGATGCTCTGACCCCACCCCATGCAGCTTGAATGCTCGAGACTCAAACGCTGCGGGGTAGGAGCTGGAGTGGGAGCTGCTGAGTCGGCAGCACTGAGAACCCACAAGAGGAAGTAGCATTGTGGAGGGTGTCATGGTGAGCCCAGCTGTCCAGCACGGTTTGCACCGAAAGGCTTGGAATGCCTGGAGGGATGCTCCCTCCTCCGCCCCTCCTTCTGCCTGCTTGATTGGCATAGGTGAGTGCAGTGCTGGAGGTGGGCACAGAGCCAAAAGTTTACATGCACTGTCTCTCCACTGGAAAAGGGGGTACTACATGGATGGAATAATGGTGCTGGGGGATATCAAGGGTGTATGGGGGAAAACAATGCTGAGGGGGGAACTGGGGTGTATAGGGGGTAGCAATGCTTGTGGTAGCTTTGGTGGCTATAGTGCTAGAGGCATCAGGGATGTAGAGAGGCCACAGTGGGGTCACAATACAAGGGGTATCTTATGGTATATGGTTACAGTGCTGGGGGGAATATCTAGGGTGTATATGGGTCAGAGTGCTGGGGGGATATCTAGGGTGTATATGGGTCAGAGTGCTGGGGGATATCTAGGGTGTATATGGGTCAGAGTGCTGGGGGGATATCTAGGGTGTATATGGGTCAGAGTGCTGGGGGATATCTAGGGTGTATATGGGTCAGAGTGCTGGGGGGATATCTAGGGTGTATATGGGTCAGAGTGCTGGGGGATATCTAGGGTGTATATGGGTCAGAGTGCTGGAGGATATCTAGGGTGTAGAGAGGTCAGAGTGCTGGGGGGGGATATCTAGGGTGTAGAGGGGTCAGAGTGCTGGGGGGATATCTGGGGTGTAGAGGGGTCAGAGTGCTGGGGGGATAGGATATCTGGGGTGTAGAGGGGTCAGAGTGCTGGGGGGATATAGGGGATGTAGAGGGGTCAGAGTTCTGGGGGGATACCTGGGGTGTAGAGGGGTCAGAGTGCTGGGGGGATATCTGGGGTGTAGGGGGGCCATAGTGCTGGGGAGGCATCAATCTAGCAGATATATTATATGCACAGGACAGCTTTGTTACTTTATGTATGTAGTATTTTCCCATTGTTTCTTTGCTGTACAGAATGATTGTTCATGTAGTTAATGCGGAGCTCCACCCAAAAGGGGAAGTTCTGCTTGTCTGCCTCCTACCTACTTGATGTCTGTTTACCTGCACTGTCTCCATTATAGGGGCCCCAGAGCATTACTTTGCCCAGGGGCCCATGATGCTATTAAGATGGCCCTGGTGGTGGGTAGGGGCAAAGATATGGGGTGGCTTGGAAGCGGGGAGTACCTGCACCTGAGAAAAAAAGCCCTGGTGAGCTGACAACACTGCCTCTGCTGCACTGGCATTTCAGGCAGTGTTGTCAGCCCAGCCCATGCCACCTCCTCCCCTCCTCTAATCTCCATAACATACAGGGGAGGTTTTCTGTAGTCCAGCTATGGAGAACTCCAGCAGAACTGACAACACTGGGTTTTCAGTGCTGTGTTGTCAGCTCACTACCGAAAGTTAAAAGATAACTGGAATTCTGGCAGAATCAACACAGGTATTTTTCTGTATTTGCAGCTTTTTTATTAAGACAAAACATGAAGAAATGTGCATGTATTCCAGAGATGTGCTGAATTTATTTTGGGAGGGGGGGTGAACTTTGCATAAACGGACATGTTAATGAGCATAGTAAGAAGAGTATTAGGTCCCATAGCAACCAGTCCAACAGAAGAGTAACTTGTGCCTCTATAAACCTACATACACATTGGGTACTGTTGCACAGAAATGGGCGATGAGCGAACGGTTCGGCCCGAGCATGGGTTCGGGCCGAACATTGGCTGTTCACACATTCACCGAACAACTGAATTATCAGGGTGTTCGACTGTTTGTTTAGCCAACCGAACAACCACAATGCACTGCGCCGCCGCACAGTGCATTGAAAGCCCTGATTGGCTGAAGCAATGAAATCTTTGCCCAATCAGGGCACAGAGCACTGTCAGGTGACTCTATCCAATCATGGCTCATTGCTGTCAGTCCCGCCCCACCCTATAAAAGTATTCTTTCAATTACGGCCATTTTCAGTGTGATATTGGCATGGAGAGAGATAGAACAGGGCTCTGTTCAGTGCTTCTAGACAGTTAGGCCTCGTACACACGACCGATTTTCTCGTCGTAAAAAACACGTCGTTTTTTTCGACGAGATTCTTGTTAAGCTTGTCGATTTTCTCGTCAAGCTTTCTATGCGTACACACTGTCATTTTCCAATTTCCTCATGGTTCTCTGCGCTCACGTCCAGCACGTACGACGGCACTATAAAGGGGAAGATCTTTTTTCTTGGCGCCACCCCTTGGGCTGCTTTTGCTGATCTCGTGTTACCGCGTGTGAAGTAAAAGTTTGGGAAGAGACGATTCGCGCTTTTCAGTCTTCGTACTTTTCAGATCGTTTTCTGCCGTTCAGTTTGTGCTTGTGGGTTCGTATCTTGACTTTCAGGGCGTCTAGGCAGGTCGTATCTGTTTTACAGTGCGTTCTTGCCTGTTCGTTTCTGAATTTCAGTTTGTTATTCATAGGCCTTGCTGTTCTAAAGTGCGTTCTGTTCTGTACGTTCTGATTAGACGACCGTTTCCTAGCCATGTCGCCTGGACGTTCTCGTCGTCGAGTTCGTGCTGTGCGTGCGCTTGGTGTTGGTCTGCTTGTTTTGGACCAAGACCAGTCCATGAATGGTGTGAGGAGGAGTTCATGGACCAAGAATTGGTTGCTCCAGCGGGACCAATTCTGCCATATGCCTCTGCTGCGGGAGATCGTCGAGAATAATCCTGAGGACTACAGGAATTTTCTGCGGATGTCTGACCCCGTTTTTCAGGAACTGTTGGCTTTGGTGTCCCCCTATATTACCAGGAAGGACACCGTTATGCGGGAAGCCATCAGTGCTGAGCAGAGGCTCATCGCCACGTTGCGTTACCTGGCGACAGGGAGAAGTCTTCAGGACTTGAAGTTCACCACAGGCATCTCCCCCCAGGCTCTGGGCCTCATAATCCCAGACACCTGTTCTGCTATTATACAAGTCCTGCAGGAGGACTATATTAGGGTAAGTTTTCTCCCTTAACATCACATTTTATGTATTACATGTATGCTAATGTATTGTATTTCTTTCATCCTTCCCTAATTACCATGAATGTAATATGCTGAGAATGTCCCCTTTGTCCCCATGCATGTTGGAAGCTTTAGATTGCCCCTTTTTTATCCTCCCTAAATATTTCCCCTCACTAACTTTTCCAGCAGGGGCGCCTGTTGCTCCAAATGTTGGGGGGTTCCAACCCCAATTTCGGAAATAAACTTCCTCCTTTTTTGCTCTGTTGCCTAATAAACGCCCCCAGTTGTCCCCTCCAATGCAGCCATTTAGTCCCCTCTAATGCAGCCAGTTTCCCCCCAGCCCTGCACTTACCTTCTTGTGGTCAGCGCCATCCTTCTTCTGTCCTTGATGTCTTCTCCTTCCCTTCATGTTGCATCAGCCAATCATGTTACCATTAAACAGACTTGGTGAACATGATTGGCAGAGCAGCCTGTCAGTGTTTACACAAGGAATGCCCCCCTCCTTGCGTCCCCGATTTTTCTTTGAGGAAGCCAATTACATCCCTCAGGTTGTAATTTGCAAGACTATTTTAATACCTGTTTCTGCTCTGCAATTTTAACCCCCTAAATGCCGCAATTATTCATATGTCGGTCGCTTTACAAGAGGCCATCCACCTGAATAGTGTGCGGCATAGACAATACATAGGTTCATGCAACGCATGAACCTATGTATTGTTCTGAGTGATGGGCACAGGAGAGAGGGGACAGTGCTCCAGCGCCCACTCTGGACGCACCGCCACTGCAATGCTATCCTGTGGCCAAACACATCTCCCCCCCCCCCAAAATAATTTAGTAATGGCCCATCAGAGGGGGTGATGAATATGATAAATGAGCCTTCCATTATACTTTTTTTACACACCTTAATAAACGTATAATTAGATTGATGTTGGTCTCTAATTTTTTGGGATAGAATTTCCTTGTAATGTATGCCTTTGTTTTTCTAATATTATTTCATCTTGTTTCACTCCACAGCTTCCTTCCACGCCACAGGAATGGCAGACTGTGGCATCGGAGTTTGCCACGCGGTGGGACTTCCCCAACTGCGGTGGTGCCATAGACGGGAAGCACGTCCGCATCGTGCCGCCACCCCGTTCTGGATCCTACTACTACAATTACAAGGGGTTTCATAGCATTGTGCTGATGGCGGTGGTGTCAGCACGGTATGAATTCCTCTATGTTGTTGATGTAGGGAAGAATGGCCGGATGTCCGATGGGGGATCCTTCATCCAGACGGAGTTTGCCCTCCGTCTCCAGAGTGACGACCTTGCATTGCCACCGGATGCAGGGAATATTGAAGGACTCCCCTTTGTTTTCTTGGCTGATGAAGCCTTCGGACTCGGACGGCATCTTATGAGGCCATTTCCACAGAGGACCCTGACCCCAGAGAAGAGTGTGTTCAATTACCGGCTGGCCAGGGCCCGAAGAGTCGTTGAAAATGCCTTCGGCATAATGGCCAGCCGGTTCCGCCTTTTTATGACTTCCATCCACTTGGCGGACTACAAAATAAACTATGTAGTGTTATGCTGCTGTGTGCTACACAACTTTCTGAGCCAAAAATCTAATTCCTATATGGCCTCAGTTTTGCCAGAGGCTGGACTTTCCCCTGCAAATCCCCTTCCGGGCCTGGAATCTGCCCGTCTTGGCTTGCCCCCCCAAAATGCCCGTGTGGTTCGGGACAAATACATGGAGTATTTCACGGGTAGGGGGGCAATTCCTATGCCAGCCTATGTCTAAGTATCCCAATAAAAATCTTGTTTAAACCTTTAATTATTTGTTCTTTCCTGTCTCCTAGTTTGTCTTTGTGCATTTGTAGTGGCAAGTGTATTTTACTTTAGTAAATAACAACCAATTTCACTATGTTACCTTACAAAAGAACCAAATAAGCTTAGAGAGTATTATAAAAAGAAGCTACACGTTGTTTGTGGTCAAATATTTTACTCTCTGCACATTTTTTTTTGTTTTACTTTGGGGTTGGCCTGGCCACAACCCGGCAAATTTTGGCTTATAAAAATACAAAAATACCACTTGCATTTCTAAAATGACAACATTGGATACCTCTGAGCAATCTGAGACATTCAGTTACACAAACTATGTCTCTATGTGCCCGTCCTAATATGGGGTCCTGCCACCCCTTGCCCAACCAAAAATTCAATATGCACACATTTTTACTTTTTTGCAAATAGGAAGTTTACAATCCTGATCCCTATTGTCAACATGTGCTATCTGCCATCAGGGGTGATCAATGGACGTGTTTTGGGGGTGCATCCCCTTCCTCAGTTCACCGACTTTTGATACGAGGAAGGGGTTGCACCCACAAAAGACGTACATGGATATCCCCTGATGGCAGATAGCACATGTTCACACACTGTGTGCATATTCAATTTTTGGCTGCTTTGTTACTCAAAAAATTAGAAAAAATATAAAAACAAACATGTAAAAACAAATGTGTTTGGATGGCTTATTGAATTCTCCCCAAAACATCGAGAATGTCTTTAAATGTTTGTTCAATCACATGGATTCTTTGTTTAATTAGGTCCAGTTCCGTGCTACATTCCATCACTTGCTGGATGAGGCGGAGGGCACTGTCAGCAGAGAACCGTGTGCTATCCTTCACAACATTTCCATCCCCTAAAAACCATTAAAAAAAATTAATAAAACTCTGCAGGCCTACCTCGCTTACCTTAAGCTGTGGTGTCAGATACTGACCTGTTGTGGTGACCAGATCCACAACGTCATCCACCTCTCCTTCCTGCACTTCTCCTTCCTCCACCTCAACTTCCTGCACATCTTTCGGTTGTGGATCTTTGGGAGTTTGGGGTTGCTTGGAAGTTGTGGGGTGCATGTGCTCCCTGGAGTGTCCTCCTCCCAGTCTTCTCTCCCCTATGAGAATAAAACCAAAGGTCTATTTATCACACTATAAAAATCTCATTGTTAAACTAAAAACAGGCTAAATTGTTTGGAAGTGGGGTACAAGTGTGTGTTTGTGCGGAATTTAAAGAAAAATGCATTATTTATGACCCCAAATATGTTTAGTATTCACATTTGGATGTAATTTTTTGGACATGGAGGCACCACAAATAAACTCTGATGCACCTGTGTGGGACACCCAAAAAAGGCGGGTCTGGTGGCCCACACTATTGTGCTCCAAAGTACAGATGTGGAAGCAGCTGCTGAGTGTCCTCTCCTTTACACTGATTAAAGTTTGCATTTCATTCTCCTTACAAACACATCATCTAGACTTAAAAATTATCCACAATACTTGATCAAAAATGGCAGATGTCGAATTACTTTTGTGGCTCTTAAATAAGCCAAAACCGCGGATAGTGGCCGAACGAAGTGTCGGTAACGTAACGAACGATTACTGTGCCCAACCTAGTTCAAAATATTACATTTTGGAAGGGAGTCCAATATGATAAAAAAAAAAAAATGTCAGTTTCTAAAAAGATTAATAGCAGAAAGGTCGTCATTTTACTTACTTTTAGCGAGCATCCTCTTTATGATCCTCAACTGGTCTGGCTCCCTCAGTTTGAGGTCTGACCACCTCTTTCTGAGCTGCTCATTTGAGCGTTTCACCCCGAACTTCGCCCTCAGACTCTTCACAACTTTAGTGAGGATTTTGGCCTTCCTTCTATTTGGTTTGCTATACGGCCCATGCTTGGCATCATAATCAGCCTTGACCAAGATGTCCACCATCTCCGCCATCTCCGCCAAAGACATATTCGATGCCTTGAATCTCCTCCTTGATCGTGATGTGTCCTCGGTCTCCGGGCTTGTCTCCTCGCTAGTTGCGGAATTATCAGACACCTGCTGTAACTCCGCCATATCTGTCTGCGCGCCGAAAGAGAAGGGGCGGGGAAAAGATGTTAGTTAGAACGTCATGGGCGGGCGACGTGTGCGGAGCGACGTGTTCGAATTTGGACGCATGCGTGGTGTGTATATAGCAAACACACATGTGACTATAGTACGTTCGGTGTGCGGAGAGAGGAGTTCAAGTGACGGACGTGCGAACGAAGGTATGTGATTTTGTGAGACTTGTACAAATTGTTGGCCTATACTGTCTTGAGATTGGTGGAGGATATATATGGTGACTAGGATGTGAAGGAGGTTAGACTGTTTGCCTCACATTATTTAAATATAATTTATTTTACTTGCAGATACAATATGAATGTCTTTATTAGCGACAAAGAGTTCCTGGCGGAATTTATTGACCGGGTAAGGGAGCTGCCGGCTCTGTGGGAGACGAAAAACCCCATCCATAAAAAAAAGGGGTGAGAAAAGCAGCGCTGGAGAAGCTGCTCCCATTTGTGCATACCAAGGTGCCCACAGCCACAGCAAAACAAGTGGACACTAAAATTGGGAGCTTGAGAGGTACCTACAGGACTGAACGCTCTAAGGTGCTGGCTTCTCAGAGGTCAGGAGCAGCAGCAGATGATGTTTATGTCCCGATTTTGTGGTACTTCCTGGATGACCACATTGAGCCAAGGCCATCACTCTCCACTCTTCCCCCCAGACTTCCCTGCAGCCAACCTGAGCCTTCTCTGGAGCAAGAGGAGGCAGCCATCCTGGATGATCCTGATTTGTCCATCTGGAGCCAGGTATAGTATTAACTGAAAATGTAGTGGGATAAAATTAATGTTTCCCAAATATGTCAGGATGAGAAACATACATTATTTTGTATTCCACAAGTGAAATCATGATCTGTAGACATTATTCTGCACTTAATTGTGTGGTAAATAGTCAAGCTGATGTAGTGGTAAATTTAAAGCAAGGATTTATGCATTTACATTCTAATTGCTTCCATCAGGATTACAAAGTTTGATGCAAAGATTAAACCAACATATTAAACTATGTTCCTTTTTCATACACAGGATGAAATCAGCCAGGAGGAGGGTCTGGAAACTGTCAGGCAGGAGGAGGAAGGGCCCAGTGGCAGCCAGGAGGTGGCAGGGCCCAGTGGCAGCCAGGAGGTGGCAGGGCCCAGTGGCAGCCAGGAGGTGGCAGGGCAAAGGAGAAGCACCAGATCCCAGGTGCCTCCCATCCGGCTTCACAAAAGAGGCAGGAGGGACAGGACCACCAGTGAGGCAGCAATGGCCCTTATTAAAGAGGCCCATGCCACCCTCAAGGAGCCCACATCCCCTGAAGAGGCCATTGCCGGCCTAGTGGAGGCTAAGTTCAAGGTGATGAGCATGGAGCAACGCCTCCTATGCGAGCCCCTGCTCATCACCTTGCTCAACAAGGGGGTGATGGAGCAAATTACCCCCAATACCGCCATATGTGAGGTGGCCCAACTGACCCAACCTCAACCTCCACCTCCACCTTCCTCTTCTGCCCCACCCCCTTCTGCTACACCTCCACCTTCTGCCCCACCCCCTTCTGCTACACCTCCACCTTCTGCCCCACCCCCTTCTGCTACACCTCCACCTTCTGCCCCACCCTCTTCTGCTACACCTCCACCTTCTGCCCCACCCCCTTCTGCTACACCTCCACCTTCTGCCCCACCCCCTTCTGCTACACCTCCACCTTCTGCCCCACCCTCTTCTGCTACACCTCCACCTTCTGCCCCACCCCCTTCTGCTACACCTCCACCTTCTGCCCCACCCCCTTCTGCTACACCTCCACCTTCTTCTTCTGCCCCACCCCCTTCTGCTACACCTCCACCTCCTCCTCCTGACAGGAGTACCCCTCCAGTGGGCCAGCCTCCAGCCAAACGAAGAAGGAAGGCTGCAGGAAAGGCTGCAGGAAAGGCTGCAGGAAAGGCTGCAGGAAAGGCTTCAGGAAAGGCTTCAGGAAAGGCTGCAGGGAAGGTTGCCAGGAAGAAGAGGA
Source organism: Rana muscosa (assembly GCA_029206835.1). Classification (NCBI taxonomy): domain Eukaryota; kingdom Metazoa; phylum Chordata; class Amphibia; order Anura; family Ranidae; genus Rana; species Rana muscosa. The sequence goes on from CM055128.1 coordinate 277,249,840, forward strand.
AGTGATGGCCTTGCTTCATTGTGGTTGGACAGAAGGCAGCCTGTTGTAGTACCACACACTTGGGACATATATCTCACCTGCTGCTGTTCCTGACCTCTGGGAGGCCAGCATCAGATTGTGTTCTGAAATGTGGGCCTTCTCAAGCTCCCAATTTTAGTGTCCACACAGGGTTGCTGTGTGCTCTGGGGTCCCTGGGATGCACAAATGGCAGCAGCTTCTCCAGCGCTGCCTTCTCTTTATTTAATTTATAAACATGAATAAATGTGTTTTTTGTTTAAGTTCATACTTGACTATGTGTATTTTTAAATAAAAAAAAACAAGCTTTGGAGTAAGCAGATACATTTGACTGACAATAAAAGGCACAGATATCACCCCCCCCCCCCCCCAAAAGAATAACTAAATCTGATTAGCTCAAAAACATGGTGTGAAATTTTAAAAATATAGATTCGAAAATTAAATGGGAGATCGCTATCAAAACATTGAGAAATTATAATTAACATCATTTTGAAAAATCTAACCATTTAAATTATTCCTAAAAACTTGCACGATATAATACACATAAATCTTATAAAGAGCAGCATGAAAAAGGTTAAAAATAAGGCAGAACTCTGTGTGAATATCAGCAGCAAAAGAAGGTCACTCGTTTTGATTAATGTAACATTCTAACGAAGAATTCAATGCAGAACATTTAAACGATGAAATATTTATGAGCGTGACGAATGTGCTCTCTCCATTATGAAGGCTTGTTTTACCAGAAGATGCGCTCCCGTCTCATAGTTGCTTGTGAGCATGCGCGCTTTTGGAAGAGTCGTAAAAGCATACACACGAACCATTTTCTCGTCACAAAACAGGCCGACGAGAAACACGACGAGGAAATCTGGAATCCTGACGAGAAAATAGAGAGCAGGTTCTCTATTTTCTCGTTGAGATTCTCGTCAAGTTTCTCGTCGTAAAACCATACACACGAACGTTTTTCTAGACAAAAAAACTCTCGCGGCACTTTTCTTGACTGTTTTGGACGAGAAAATTGGTCGTGTGTACGAGGCCTTAGTGTGCTATTGTGATTCTATTGTCAGTGTAGAATATCAGTTTAGTGTGAGTGTAGTGACCATCATTCATCTTTACATTAGTGTGAATGTAGGAATAGTTCAGTGTGAGTGTAGTGACCGTTTAACAGTATATTTCATTACTTTACTGCAAGTTTAACGCTGTATATTTCAGGGCATTGCGTGCTGTTTGACGCAGTAAATTTCTGTGCATTGCTGCACGCTTAACACAGTATATTTCAGTGCGTTACTGGAAGTTTAACATCGTACAGTTCAGTGTGTTACTGAAAGTTTAAAGCCGTATATTTCAGTGCGTTACTGCAAGTTTCACGCCGTACATATCAGTGCGTTACTGCAAGTTTAACGCCGTATATTTCTGTTTATAGCACTACTTCCGTAGGAGCTGCTGGTTATTTTTGGTCCTGCCGTTACCCCACAGTTCACCGTATCAAAACTTGCTTGGCTCTAAATTGGGCAATGTGCCCACAGATGCATGCACAAGTCACTTAGTCTTTTTCCAATGCTTATTTATTAAACACAACTTGCAGCAGTAGAGGGATGGAGGGTTAGGGGAATTAAGATACCTTGTGCAGATCACTGAGGAACTTGAGATCCTGGAGACAAGTACACTTGCTGTCAACGGATCTTGCTCACCCAAATAGTCCTCTCTCACCGACCTAGCAGCCGGAATGATGCACGGACAAAAGTCTCTGCCACAGACTTGATGATAATAGTAAACAGTTGAACAATCCTCTGTCACAGGATTTAGTAATCGGTAATTGACAAAGCGGACACAGCTACACAGTACCAAAGTCCTTTAAGCCATCTGGCAGTACTGTGAGGTAGATTGGTTAGGATGCATCCTCCAATGGAGTCACCGGGCTCTTTTTGAGATACCAGCCTTTTACTTGGTCCTCTCCAAGAAGAGTCCTCCCCTGGATCCTCCAATTGCTCGGCTTCTTCCCGCAGGCAAGACAGCACAGGACCATCCCTGAACCCCAGACAGACTTCCGGGCCGACTTACAGTAACGTAGCCTCGGGCCAGCAGGGCCCCGAGGCAGAAGAGGAGTTGTCACATACCTTAAGCCAGGCGGGCTATGAGGTCAGAGAGACAGAAAAATGGTGAAGGGAAACCCAATACACTTCAGCCTGTTGTATTTCCAACACTGGCCTGTGGTGACAACAACACCTACTGGCGACAGTGGGAAATGCTCCCAACACAGCCAAAGCTGGAGCAGAGGCTAATTTAGCCATAAACATTACATTCTGAACTATGTACAATTCAGATGACACACTAAATTTACATGATAGCGCCTGGTCAACAGGAGCAGGGCGCTACATGTGTGTTAGTGCACGCTTTTTAAATTTTTTTCATTCTTCAGGTCCGTCGTGATTGAAGATGGATGGACATCGTGGGACACGTTTTTGTTTCTTTTTTAATAAAAAAATTGTCAAAAACTGTCTGTGGTTTTTACTTTTTTACATGTTTTTTGGTGAATGGGTAGGGGTACAATGTACCTGATACCCATAAACATAGGGGGTGGCTGGAATTTGGGGGCCCCCTTGTTAAAGGGGGCTTCCAGATTCCAATAAGCCCCCCGTGCGCAGACCCCGACAACTAATAGCCAGGGTTGTCGAGAAGAGGCTCTTGTCCCCATCAACATTGGGAATTGGGACAAGGTGCTTTGGGGTAGAGGGTGCAGAGCCCCCCTGCCCCAAAGCACCCACCCCCCCATGTTGAGGGCATGTGGTCTGATATGGTTCAGGAGGGGGGCGCTCCCTTGTCCCCCCCCCCCCCATCCTGACCTCCAGGCTGCATGCTCAGACAAGGGTCTGGTGTGGATTTTGCCAATTTTTTTTAAATTTTGGCGTGGAGTTCCCCTTAATATCCATACAAGACCCGAAGGGCCTTGTATAGACTGGGGGGGACCCTACGCTGTTTTTTTCCTTGATCTTTCATCTACATTGGCAGGAGCCGGCAATACATTACAGCCACGAGCAAGTTTAAATTACATTTTTTGCTTTAGAAATTTCATTATTGCTGCAGCACTGTTCTACACATGGCACAGATGTGCCACTTTACAAGCATACTATAGACACCCCCCCAGGCATGATATTTGAAGGAATATTTCACTTTTATTGTTTCACTTTAAGCATTATTAAAATCACTGCTCCTGAAAAAACTATAGTTTTAAAAACTTTTTTTTCATTGATACATGTCCCCTGGGGCAGGACCCGGGTCCCCACACACTTTTATGGCAATAACTTGCATATAAGCCTTTAAAATTAGCACTTTTGATTTTTCATGTTCGTGTGAACTTCTTGCCTGTTTGCGGTGTTCTGGTGCGAACCCAACCGAGGGGTGTTCGGCTCATCCCTAGAGGTCAATTATCACAACAGAGGTTACCCATCACATCAGAGGCCCCCCATTACATCACAGTCACCCTTTACATTGCCTGGCTATATATGATTCCTCCAATCATTTCAGAGTCCTCCCATCACAGAGCTCCCCAATCAAAGTGCCCCCATCCCACAGTCTCCCCCCATCATAGAGCACTCCATTCACACAGTCCCCTCTTCCAACAGCCCTACCTTTTGCCTCCAGTAGCATTGCGGGGGGCGAGAAGACGAGGTCTGGACGAGGCAGACTTCCATCATCCCCTGAATGCTGGGGGCAGTTGTGTATGTCGCCTGCCCTAAATCAGAATCATGCGTTGTCATGGTGTAGGTGAACCGGTCTCCATCACCATAGAAACGAATGATGCCATGTGTCTTAGACTTAGGAAATTACTGGTAGTTATGGTGCTGGAAGCCGACCCGCCTGCACTGCGCCAACTCATGATGCAGATCCAAGGCAAACTGAGTCCCATGCTCGCGGCACGAAACACTGAGCTAGAGTTCTGCTTTGATAGCACTATTGATAATTGGGGCATCTAGAATGCAGTCTGTATTAGGGCCGGTGTTCTGTCGAGAAGTGCCCGGCTATCGAATAGTGCCCGGGTGGAACTGCGCATACGCCGAACGGAGCCGCAGAACAGCTCAGTTTACAATCAACTGTTGTCTCGCGTGGCCGAGGCATGTTCATGTAGGTGAGGGGCGGATATTTACATGAAGTGGTCGAATTTCTCAATGATGGGCAGTGCTGGGGGCGGAATTTTTATCGATGGCCAAACAAATCTGCAAAATGAATCTTTATCTGCTGTTCATTTTGAACGGTTGCGGGGCGTGTTTAGTCAATTGAAGGGCGGCTTTTTCTATATTAGATAAAGATTTCTTTAGCAGATTTGTTTGGCCATCGTTAAAAAGCACTACCCATCATGTAAATATCCACCCCCTTCATGTAAATATCCAGCCCTCACCTGCATGAACCTGCCTCGGTCACGCTAGACAACAGCTTATCGTAAACCCAGCTAGGCTGAGGCTCCATTCTACGCATGCGTGGCGCATGCGCAGTTCCGCCCGGGCATTTTTCGATAGGGGGCATTTCTCGACAGGACACCGGCACTATGAGAAGCAGATTTGTTGTAACAAAACTCCTCTATGAATAGAATATTAATATATTTAGTATTCTCTTCTTGTTTCCTAACACTCCTATTAGAGTAATTACAGTATGCGTATGTCCATGACATGTATCAAAAGTTTATCTTGAATAATAGAACTGAACGTTTAGTACTTCAGGATTTTCATTAGCATAATATGAGTGTTGGCTTCCACACTGTCAGGGAAGGTTCCATCCACTGGTGGCATTTATTATTTATCTTGCAGTACTGTGGTCCACCAGCAGGTGTCTCCTGGCAGTTTGTAACTGTCAGGAGAATCTTTCCCTGCTGGTGTTGTATTATCTTTTGGACGCAGTACTGGTTTCCACCAGCGGATGGATCCTGGCAGTGTGGAGCAGACTGCCCTCCCTCCGATCAGGTGTGACCTGAAGCTAATCAGGCATTCCTATAAATACCCGGCAGGTGTATACACACACTGCCCTGGTATCGTCCTCGTGCCCTGACCTGTAGCCTGTCTGCTTGAACCTTGATCCCTGTATCCTGATCCCTGTAACCTGAACCTGAACCTGAACCTGAACCTGTAACCTGATCCTGAACCTGTTGTGTCCGTCCTTATCCCTGATCCCTTCTCTGCAGCCTGGTTGCCCCCTGCTTAATCCTGTCTCCCTGTCCTGATCCATCCTTACCCCATCTGCTGATCCCCCTGTGTATGACCTCGGCCTGGCCCTGTTTATGATTCTGGTTCCCCCATTACTTGTACATATTTGTCTGTTACTGTTATTAATTGTGGGTTCTGTTTGGTATTGGTTCTTGTGCACTGTGTGGTATTGGAGGTGGTTATATATATATATATATATATATATATATATATATATATATATATATATTGTGACAGCAGGAAGGTAAAGTCACCTGGTTGCATCCAGGGGGGTAGATATATTTCGCCCAGATTCAGGCTTTACGCCGACTTATACAACTAGGTGGAGAGTTGTATAAGCCCAGCTGAGGCTAGTGGGCTCATGGATGATTCATACCTCTAGGGAGAGTGTGGGGCGTCGTGCAGACAGGGAGTTGATGAGACCAGCTGAAGCTTGTCAGCTCATTTAGGCCTCTATAAGAACTCCCAGCTTCATTAGGTGTTAGCTCATGCCAGGAAGCAGACCTGTGTGGACTTCCTGGAGAGAGTGAACCCTTGTGCGGTGAGACAAAGCCTGTGTGGCTATTTGCTTGGACATTTAAAACCAGGGACTTAGGGACTAGGACAGCACTAGGCTGATCCCAGTTGTTAGTTAGGAAACCTGTATGTTTAGTCAGAGGTCAAATTGACCAGGATTTATTTTGTTTATGTTTCTTTTGGCTTTGCTGTGTTTTGTCACTGTAAATAGAAAATAAACCGCACCTTTTTTTGATTTTGAAAACCACAACCTCCGTTTGCTGGGCCTGTTTTTGTGTGGGGAGCCCATCCCGGGGGTCACACACACCCGCTGCCGAGCTAACCCCCTCACAGTTGGTGGAGAATGCGGGCAGAAGAAACCGTTGAGCAGCTTGTGGTGCCCAAACCTTACAGGAAGTTGGTGTTGGAGTTGGCCCATGGGCACATTCTTGGAGGTCATCTGGGGACAGAGAAAACCCGAGAGAGGGTATTACAGAGATTCTATTGGCCGGGGGTGATGAAGGACATAGAAAATTATTGTTCCTCCTGCCCTGTGTGTCAGAGGTCGGCCCCGATGCCACATTTCCGTAGCCCGCTGGTCCCTCTACCCATCATTGAGGTCCCGTTTGAGAGGATCGCCATGGATTTGGTAGGTCCTATAATCAAGTCCGCTAGGGGGCACCAGTACATATTAGTTATAATGGACTATGCCACCCGTTATCCAGAAGCGATCCCTCTCCGAAATACCTCGGCCAAAACCATAGCCAAAGAGCTATCTCTTGTGTTTAGCCGGGTGGGTATTTGTAAAGAACTGCTTACGGACCAAGGTACACCCTTTATGTCCCGGGTTATGAAGGAGCTGTGTAAATTGTTCAAAGTGACGCAATTACGTACATCTGTGTATCACCCCCAAACCGATGGGCTGGTTGAAAGATTCAACAAAACCCTAAAACAAATGTTGAAGAAAGTGGTGGATAGAGATGGAAAGGATTGGGACTGTCTACTTCCTTATCTGATGTTTGCTATTAGGGAGGTGCCCCAATCCTCTACGGGATTCTCCCCCTTTGAGTTACTGTATGGGAGACACCCAAGAGGGCTGTTGGATATTGCCAAGGAAACTTGGGAAAGTGAGAGTTCTCCCCACAGGAGTGTGATTGAGCATGTCGCCCTGATGCAAGACCGAATTGCACAGGTAATGCCCATCGTGAAGGAACATTTGGCCCAAGCGCAGTTAGCACAGCAGAGAGTGTACAACCGTGGAGCCAAGACCCGTACCTTTTCCCCGGGGGATAGGATACTGGTACTTGTCCCTACGGTTGAAAGTAAATTCCTTGCCAAATGGCAAGGCCCCTACGAGATAATGGAAAAAGTGAGCGAAGTGAATTACAAGGTCAGACAACCAGGAAGGCGAAAGCCCGAACAGATCTATCACGTTAATCTGTTGAAAGCCTGGAGGGATAGAGAGTCCCTAGTCGCAGACACTTGGTCACCAGCTCAAACTGGTTGCGTGATTCCTGAGGTTGGAATAGCAGCCACCTTGTCACAACCCCAACAACAGGAGGTTAAGGAGTTTGTGCTTCGCAAAAAGGAGGTATTCTCTGAGCTGCCGGGACAAACATCTGGGGTAGAGCATGACATCATTACCCCGCCCGGTGAAAGGGTGAAGTTAAAACCCTATCGGATCCCAGAGGCCCGACGGGAGGCAATACGGGAGGAAGTACAGAAAATGCTGAACTTAGGGGTGATAGAGGAGTCCCAAAGTGATTGGTCTAGTCCCATTGTGTTGGTGCCTAAACCGGATGGGAGCTGGCGATTTTGTAACGATTTTCGTCAGTTAAACAAAGTTACAAAATTTGACACCTACCCCATGCCACGTATAGATGAGTTGATCGACCGGCTGGGAACAGCCCGATACATGACGACTCTTGACCTCACAAAAGGGTATTGGCAAATCCCCCTGGCCAAATTGGCCAAAGAGAAAACCGCATTTGTAACCCCAGACGGGGCGTTCCAATATAAAAGAATGCCGTTCGGGTTACAGAATGCGCCGGCCACATTCCAGCGGAAAATGGACCAGATGCTGAGGCCCCATCGGAAGTATGCTGCGGCTTACCTGGATGACGTAATTGTCCATAGCACAGATTGGGCCTCACATCTGCCAAAAGTGCAAGCAGTCCTGGACTCTGTTCGGGAAGCGGGGTTTACGGCTAACCCCAAGAAGTGTACCATTGGGCAGGAGGAGGCCAAATATCTTGGGTACACCATTGGGAGGGGAGTAATAAAACCCCAACTCAACAAAGTCGAGGCCATCCAGAGTTGGCCACGTCCCAACAGCAAGAAGCAGGTACGAGCCTTTCTGGGAATCGCTGGGTATTATCGGCGATTCATTCCCCACTTTGCTTCTAAGGCTGTGCCCCTAACCAACCTAACGAAGGGGAAAGGGTCGGTCATGATTAAATGGACCCCCGAGGCTGAGGCAGCATTCCAATTCTTGAAACAAGCCTTATGTAGCCAGCCAGTGTTGTACTCACCCGACTTCTCTAAAGACTTTGTCGTACAAAGTGATGCGTCAGATGTGGGGTTAGGAGCAGTATTGTCCCAGGTCTGGAACGGGGAAGAGCACCCAGTCATTTACCTCAGCAGGAAGTTGAAGTCCCATGAGGTAAATTACGCCACCGTTGAAAAGGAGTGTTTAGCGGTGAAGTGGGCTCTAGATTCCCTTCGGTACTACCTGCTAGGTAGGCACTTTGACATGGTTACGGATCACGCTCCGTTAAAGTGGATGGCTCAAAACAAGGAAACAAATAGAAGAGTGAATAGGTGGTTCCTGGCCCTCCAGGAATTCAACTTCACAGTAAAGCATCGCCCTGGCGTTCAAATGGGGAATGTGGATGCTTTGTCTCGAGTACATGAATGCCTGATTGCTGGTGTTCCAACCCCGAGGTTAAAACAAGAGGGGGGGGTATGTGACAGCAGGAAGGTAAAGTCACCTGGTTGCATCCAGGGGGGTAGATATATTTCGCCCAGATTCAGGCTTTACGCCGACTTATACAACTAGGTGGAGAGTTGTATAAGCCCAGCTGAGGCTAGTGGGCTCATGGATGATTCATACCTCTAGGGAGAGTGTGGGGCGTCGTGCAGACAGGGAGTTGATGAGACCAGCTGAAGCTTGTCAGCTCATTTAGGCCTCTATAAGAACTCCCAGCTTCATTAGGTGTTAGCTCATGCCAGGAAGCAGACCTGTGTGGACTTCCTGGAGAGAGTGAACCCTTGTGCGGTGAGACAAAGCCTGTGTGGCTATTTGCTTGGACATTTAAAACCAGGGACTTAGGGACTAGGACAGCACTAGGCTGATCCCAGTTGTTAGTTAGGAAACCTGTATGTTTAGTCAGAGGTCAAATTGACCAGGATTTATTTTGTTTATGTTTCTTTTGGCTTTGCTGTGTTTTGTCACTGTAAATAGAAAATAAACCGCACCTTTTTTTGATTTTGAAAACCACAACCTCCGTTTGCTGGGCCTGTTTTTGTGTGGGGAGCCCATCCCGGGGGTCACACACACCCGCTGCCAAGCTAACCCCCTCACAGTTGGTGGAGAATGCGGGCAGAAGAAACCGTTGAGCAGCTTGTGGTGCCCAAACCTTACAGGAAGTTGGTGTTGGAGTTGGCCCATGGGCACATTCTTGGAGGTCATCTGGGGACAGAGAAAACCCGAGAGAGGGTATTACAGAGATTCTATTGGCCGGGGGTGATGAAGGACATAGAAAATTATTGTTCCTCCTGCCCTGTGTGTCAGAGGTCGGCCCCGATGCCACATTTCCGTAGCCCGCTGGTCCCTCTACCCATCATTGAGGTCCCGTTTGAGAGGATCGCCATGGATTTGGTAGGTCCTATAATCAAGTCCGCTAGGGGGCACCAGTACATATTAGTTATAATGGACTATGCCACCCGTTATCCAGAAGCGATCCCTCTCCGAAATACCTCGGCCAAAACCATAGCCAAAGAGCTATCTCTTGTGTTTAGCCGGGTGGGTATTTGTAAAGAACTGCTTACGGACCAAGGTACACCCTTTATGTCCCGGGTTATGAAGGAGCTGTGTAAATTGTTCAAAGTGACGCAATTACGTACATCTGTGTATCACCCCCAAACCGATGGGCTGGTTGAAAGATTCAACAAAACCCTAAAACAAATGTTGAAGAAAGTGGTGGATAGAGATGGAAAGGATTGGGACTGTCTACTTCCTTATCTGATGTTTGCTATTAGGGAGGTGCCCCAATCCTCTACGGGATTCTCCCCCTTTGAGTTACTGTATGGGAGACACCCAAGAGGGCTGTTGGATATTGCCAAGGAAACTTGGGAAAGTGAGAGTTCTCCCCACAGGAGTGTGATTGAGCATGTCGCCCTGATGCAAGACCGAATTGCACAGGTAATGCCCATCGTGAAGGAACATTTGGCCCAAGCGCAGTTAGCACAGCAGAGAGTGTACAACCGTGGAGCCAAGACCCGTACCTTTTCCCCGGGGGATAGGATACTGGTACTTGTCCCTACGGTTGAAAGTAAATTCCTTGCCAAATGGCAAGGCCCCTACGAGATAATGGAAAAAGTGAGCGAAGTGAATTACAAGGTCAGACAACCAGGAAGGCGAAAGCCCGAACAGATCTATCACGTTAATCTGTTGAAAGCCTGGAGGGATAGAGAGTCCCTAGTCGCAGACACTTGGTCACCAGCTCAAACTGGTTGCGTGATTCCTGAGGTTGGAATAGCAGCCACCTTGTCACAACCCCAACAACAGGAGGTTAAGGAGTTTGTGCTTCGCAACAAGGAGGTATTCTCTGAGCTGCCGGGACAAACATCTGGGGTAGAGCATGACATCATTACCCCGCCCGGTGAAAGGGTGAAGTTAAAACCCTATCGGATCCCAGAGGCCCGACGGGAGGCAATACGGGAGGAAGTACAGAAAATGCTGAACTTAGGGGTGATAGAGGAGTCCCAAAGTGATTGGTCTAGTCCCATTGTGTTGGTGCCTAAACCGGATGGGAGCTGGCGATTTTGTAACGATTTTCGTCAGTTAAACAAAGTTACAAAATTTGACACCTACCCCATGCCACGTATAGATGAGTTGATCGACCGGCTGGGAACAGCCCGATACATGACGACTCTTGACCTCACAAAAGGGTATTGGCAAATCCCCCTGGCCAAATTGGCCAAAGAGAAAACCGCATTTGTAACCCCAGACGGGGCGTTCCAATATAAAAGAATGCCGTTCGGGTTACAGAATGCGCCGGCCACATTCCAGCGGAAAATGGACCAGATGCTGAGGCCCCATCGGAAGTATGCTGCGGCTTACCTGGATGACGTAATTGTCCATAGCACAGATTGGGCCTCACATCTGCCAAAAGTGCAAGCAGTCCTGGACTCTGTTCGGGAAGCGGGGTTTACGGCTAACCCCAAGAAGTGTACCATTGGGCAGGAGGAGGCCAAATATCTTGGGTACACCATTGGGAGGGGAGTAATAAAACCCCAACTCAACAAAGTCGAGGCCATCCAGAGTTGGCCACGTCCCAACAGCAAGAAGCAGGTACGAGCCTTTCTGGGAATCGCTGGGTATTATCGGCGATTCATTCCCCACTTTGCTTCTAAGGCTGTGCCCCTAACCAACCTAACGAAGGGGAAAGGGTCGGTCATGATTAAATGGACCCCCGAGGCTGAGGCAGCATTCCAATTCTTGAAACAAGCCTTATGTAGCCAGCCAGTGTTGTACTCACCCGACTTCTCTAAAGACTTTGTCGTACAAAGTGATGCGTCAGATGTGGGGTTAGGAGCAGTATTGTCCCAGGTCTGGAACGGGGAAGAGCACCCAGTCATTTACCTCAGCAGGAAGTTGAAGTCCCATGAGGTAAATTACGCCACCGTTGAAAAGGAGTGTTTAGCGGTGAAGTGGGCTCTAGATTCCCTTCGGTACTACCTGCTAGGTAGGCACTTTGACATGGTTACGGATCACGCTCCGTTAAAGTGGATGGCTCAAAACAAGGAAACAAATAGAAGAGTGAATAGGTGGTTCCTGGCCCTCCAGGAATTCAACTTCACAGTAAAGCATCGCCCTGGCGTTCAAATGGGGAATGTGGATGCTTTGTCTCGAGTACATGAATGCCTGATTGCTGGTGTTCCAACCCCGAGGTTAAAACAAGAGGGGGGGGTATGTGACAGCAGGAAGGTAAAGTCACCTGGTTGCATCCAGGGGGGTAGATATATTTCGCCCAGATTCAGGCTTTACGCCGACTTATACAACTAGGTGGAGAGTTGTATAAGCCCAGCTGAGGCTAGTGGGCTCATGGATGATTCATACCTCTAGGGAGAGTGTGGGGCGTCGTGCAGACAGGGAGTTGATGAGACCAGCTGAAGCTTGTCAGCTCATTTAGGCCTCTATAAGAACTCCCAGCTTCATTAGGTGTTAGCTCATGCCAGGAAGCAGACCTGTGTGGACTTCCTGGAGAGAGTGAACCCTTGTGCGGTGAGACAAAGCCTGTGTGGCTATTTGCTTGGACATTTAAAACCAGGGACTTAGGGACTAGGACAGCACTAGGCTGATCCCAGTTGTTAGTTAGGAAACCTGTATGTTTAGTCAGAGGTCAAATTGACCAGGATTTATTTTGTTTATGTTTCTTTTGGCTTTGCTGTGTTTTGTCACTGTAAATAGAAAATAAACCGCACCTTTTTTTGATTTTGAAAACCACAACCTCCGTTTGCTGGGCCTGTTTTTGTGTGGGGAGCCCATCCCGGGGGTCACACACACCCGCTGCCAAGCTAACCCCCTCACAATATATATATTATTTCCCTTATCTTTAATAAATCTTTATATTTCACTTATACGTGTTTGGTGTTCCTCTGTTGCTAGCTGCACAGTTCTGGTCACACTTGGTATGTGACAGTATACCAGGGCCATTAATGATCAGAAGTAGCTGCACAGAGGACCCATTTTGGTTCTGTTACTCTGCTAAAATGAACTCTGATATGATTCCTTATTATACTCTGCTGGCGTCAGAGAGTGGTGAATATCTCCGTCAGACACTGAAAGAGTGGACCAGTGATCAGCTGCTAGAGATTATTCGTTTAGCTCACTCCTGGGTTGATCAGGGCTGTATGATGTTTGGGGATGTTCAACCTTTAATTAAAATCTGCACAGAGCTGGCTTTGCCTTGTATCCCAGAGGGCCATGATGATTTTTCTCCCCCCTTTAATGTTAATCAGGTCGTATCTTTGGTTTGGCTTCTGGAGGATGACTCCCCATACTTTTTTGAACATTACACAGCTTGTTCCCAACAGAAAATAATAGAGTGTGTTGATTGTGTACAATCCCTTGTCAGACAGGCAGAATGTAAACTGCAGTTTGTGCAGCCACTACTCTCAGCATGGTCTGATATTTTATACTTTGTGTGTTTTGCAGTCACTTTCAAAGTCCCACCTCTGAGGGGGTTTTTTGTTTTTTAGATATTTTGCAATCGGCCCCAGCCAGCCCACAAAAAAACATCTCTGCTGCCAGACGCCTGCCCAAGAGTCTATTTCTCCATCACCCATGGCAACCCCAGTCGCAGTTCAGTACACACTACTTCCCACCAGGTATCAATATCCAGTCTCTGCTCCCTGCACCTATCCTGCATTCAACCCACCTGCCTCTTCTCAGCTGCCTGCAAGCCCACAAGAACCTCCTCCAGCCACTGTCCCCGTATCCCTGCCATATTCTTCCATTTGCTCGATTCCATCTTTTCCATATACTCCCCCCGTTATGTGCAAACCTGCAGTAACCAAATCTAAAAAGAAGCGGAAGTATTTCCCTACCCACACAATCCAACCAGTAATCCCACCTTCCTCCACACCCACCAACCTGCTCCAGCCTGTAATCCTTGAGCCAGCCTTCCAGCCTGCGGTCCTTGAGCCCGCCTTCCAGCTCGCAGTTTCAGAGCCAGCCTTCCAGCTCGCAGTTTCAGAGCCAGCCTTCCAGCTCGCAGTTTCAGAGCCAGCCTTCCAGCCTGCAGTTTCAGAGCCAGCCTTCCAGCCTGCAGTTTCAGAGCCAGCCTTCCAGCCTGCAGTTTCAGAGCCAGCCTTCCAGCCTGCAGTTTCAGAGCCAGCCTTCCAGCCTGCAGTCCTTGAGCCAGCCTTCCAGCCTGCGGTCCTTGAGCCCGCCTTCCAGCCTGCAGTTCCAGAATCAGCCTTCCAGCCTGCAGTCCCAGAGCCAGCCTTCAAGCCAGCCTTCCAGCCTGCAGTTCTCAAGCCAGCCTTCCAGCCTGCAGTTCTCAAGCCAGCCTTCCAGCCTGCAGTTCTCAAGCCAGCCTGCGGTCCTTGAGCCAGCCTTCCAGCCTGCGGTCCTTGAGCCAGCCTTCCAGCCTGCGGTCCTTGAGCCAGCCTTCCAGCCTGCGGTTTTCGAGCCAGCCTTCCAGCCTGCGGTTTTCGAGCCAGCCTTCCAGCCTGCGGTTTTCGAGCCAGCCTTCCAGTCTGCGGTTCTCGAGCTAGCCTGCCAGCCTGAAGATCCTGTACCAGCCTGCCAGCCTGAAGACCCTTTACCAGCCTGCCAGCCTGAAGACCCTGTACCAGCCTGAAGACCCTGTACCAGCCTGAAGACCCTGTGCCAGCCTGCCAGCCTGAAGACCCTGTGCCAGCCTGCCAGCCTGAAGACCCTGTGCCAGCCTGCCAGCCTGAAGACCCTGTGCCAGCCTGCCAACATGGAGTTCCCGTGCCAGCCTTCCAAACTGAAGCCCTGATGACAGTGTCCCAGTCGGAAGATCCGGTGCCCGTTTCCCGGCCTGTGGTTGTGGTGCCCGTTTCCCGGCCTGTGGTTGTGGTGCCCGTTTCCCGGCCTGTGGTTGTGGTGCCCGTTTCCCGGCCTGAGGTTGTGGTGCCCGCTGCAGTGCCCGTTCCCTGGCTTGAGGTTGTGGTGCCCGTTTCCCGGCTTGAGGTTGTGGTGCCCGTTTCCCGGCCCGAGGTTGTGGAGCCCTTTTCCCAGCTCAAGGGTATGTCGTCTGCTGCCCAGCCTGAGATGATCCCGTCTGCTGCCCAGCCTGAGATGATCCCGTCTGCTGCCCAGCCTGAGATGATCCCGTCTGCTGCCCAGCCTGAGATGATCCCGTCTGCTGCCCAGCCTGAGATGATCCCGTCTGCTGCCCAGCCTGATGATCCGGAGCCTGCTGCCCAGCTCGATGACCCGGAGCCTGCTGCCCAGCTCGATGACCCGGAGCCCGAGGTGTTTCTGCCTGCTGCCCAGCTCGATGACCCAGAGCCTGCTGCCCAGCCCGAGGTGTTCCTGCCTGCTGCCCAGCTCGATGACCCGGGGCCTGCTGCCCAGCCCGAAGTGTTCCTGTCTGCTGCCCAGCTCGATGACCCGGAGCCTGCTGCCCAGCCCGAGGTGTTCCTGCCTGCTGCCCAGCTTGATGTGATTGTCTGCCCGGATGTGACTTTGCCTACTACCCAGCTGATTGCCATGAACTTTCTCCGGCAACAGCTAGTTGGAGTGTCCGGAGGCCGCTCCTTTGAGGGGGGGTACTGTCAGGGAAGGTTCCATCCGCTGGTGGCATTTATTATTTATCTTGCAGTACTGTGGTCCACCAGCAGGTGTCTCCTGGCAGTTTGTAACTGTCAGGAGAATCTTTCCCTGCTGGTGTTGTATTATCTTTTGGACGCAGTACTGATTTCCACCAGCGGATGGATCCTGGCAGTGTGGAGCAGACTGCCCTCCCTCCGATCAGGTGTGACCTGAAGCTAATCAGGCATTCCTATAAATACCCGGCAGGTGTATACACACACTGCCCTGGTATCGTCCTCGTGCCCTGACCTGTAGCCTGTCTGCTTGAACCTTGATCCATGTATCCTGATCCCTGTAACCTGAACCTGTAACCTGATCCTGAACCTGTTGTGTCCGTCCTTATCCCTGATCCCTGCTCTGCAGCCTGGTTGCCCCCTGCTTGATCCTGTCTCCCTGTCCTGATCCATCCTTACCCCATCTGCTGATCCCCCTGTGTATGACCTCGGCCTGGCCCTGTTTATGATTCTGGTTCCCCCATTACTTGTACATATTTGTCCGTTACTGTTATTAATTGTGGGTTCTGTTTGGTATTGGTTGTTGTGCACTGTGTGGTATTGGAGGTGGTTATATATATATAATTATTTCCCTTATCTTTAATAAATCTTTATATTTCACTTATACGTGTTTGGTGTTCCTCTGTTGCTAGCTGCACAGTTCTGGTCACACTTGGTACGTGACACACACAACTAAGTGAGACTCTAGTGAACCCTATGACTTAAAGCAGAACTCCAGTCCTGAAATAGCTTACTCTGATTTCACTGCATACTGTGAGCTTCTCACAATGTGCAGTAGAAGCTGCAGCAAATCAGATAGAGCTTGCCTTATTTCCTGGCTGGAGGACACCCAGCATCCTCTAACTCTTCCCTGAGATTTACTATCCCTCGACTGGCCCATTAAGCAATTACATTTTATTTCTTTCAGTTATGGAGGTTTCGGCATCCCATGTGTTCAGCTTCAAATGAAAGTTCTTGTGTTGCACTAGTGTGGTGTGCGCTCTTCTATTATGTTTTACTTTACTGTACACCATTAGAGATTAATGGAGACTGCCATTGCTGACCTCTCCTGGGAATCTCACTTCTCTGGCTGTCAAGTTGATGCTAAAGTTTCAGAGCTGTGATAACGAATTATAAAAAAAATTGATGCACAGTCACAGCATGAGTGTTCTGTTACCCAAAAGTGTTATAGCCAGACGCAGCCAGGCAACTAGCATTTTTCATAAGGACGCCAGTAATCTTGGTTCCCATACTTTTCATAAAACAGACTTCTAAGAGGTTTAGTATTTATACAAGGGTGCCATCTAGTGGAATATATTGTGTATGACAGCCATTGAAAAAATCTAAAAAAATCTCTTCTTGCGAACACAATAGCACTGGAAAATATGTACTGTATTGGAAGCAGCATTAAAACAGAACTATTGTCAATGATTTTTTTTCTAATCCAGCACTGCTTATGCACTTTCAGAAACCACCCAACACAGAAAATACACTTTAAACCCTAATGGTGGACATACACGCTTTGATAAATGATCAATTTCTATTCTGATTGATCTTCTTTACTAGGAATAATCAATCTATAGACGACAACCCTTTCAATCAATATAACACATTTGGGGAAGTTGATTTCAATAGAAAAGATACAATTATAATAGATGATAAATACAATCAAATGCAATTCTGCTTCCATCATGTAATCCCATAATCTGATTGGTCACAATAGTAGAGTGGGAGTGATTTAGATCCCTCTGACAAGTCTTTATCACTGTCTGGGTCCCCATTGTGGAGATTTACTCCTCACTTCCTCCAGGGTCAGAAGGACAGGAAGTGAGCAGAATCTCTCCCATAGTTACCCAGACAGTAATAAATAAGGGGATAAGGAGCATATACTGTACACACGGTACCCAATGAGAATTGCAGAGTCTCTATCCAGGGATGAATGCTTTAGGGAACTACTAGGATTCCCCCAAATGGTTAGAAGGGAACCCATCCTGAGAGAAATATGAAGGTGTCCATTGTTGACCATCCTCTGAAAATGCTAGACTCCTGGCTGGCTCTGGCTTTCATGCTTTCTTCATCACTGCATGTTTATTCAGAACGTCTGTTCTTGTTCCCAATCAGTGATGGAGAATGAACAGAAACCAATGGGTCAGGATAACAGCCAGGCAACTAGTATATTCAGAAGGATAGAGAGCAAGGAAATTGCCGCTCTAGGCAGGTCTAGTTGGCTGTAGTCTTCTTCTCAGGAACCAAGGGTGCCAGCAATGCACGTAGCAATCAGAACAAAGAAATGTATTGGACAGCCGCACTCCAAACCAACGTAGCTTTATTCAGTAAAAAATTAAAAATAAGCACTACAAGCCACAGCAACGGAAACCAGGACAGCTGACGCGTTTCACACTAACTTAGTGTTTACTCACAGCTGATTGTCACAGAAAATATTACTAACACATATACCAATCCTATCTAAATATGTGATCAAAAACATGTGATGAATATAATTCAATTAGCGGGTGGATAGCGAGTGGATCATTAGTGGCTGATGATTAATGAAACCAATTGTGATCAGGGTCTGAAAGATCCTATAGTGATCCAATGAAAATGCAAGCATTAGAATCTGGGAACACCCAAGAAGATAGTATGTGACCGGTCAAAATATTTGAATGCATTAAAGTGTCTGTTCACCAATGCCAGAAGTCTGCCAAGCAAAATAGGTGAGTTGGAAGCTCTGGTGCATGAGGAGAGCTATGATGTAATCGGTATTGCTGAAACTTGGCTTCATTCCTCACATGACTGGGTAGTAATATTCCTGGCTATGCACTCTTTCGGAAAGACAGGGTAAAAAGGAAAGGTGGAGGGGTCTGTCTCTATGTGAGAAGTGATCTCAAAGCGAGTGTGAAAGAGGACCTGGTTGATGGAGAGTGTGATGAGGCTGAAGCATTATGGGTGGAACTGCATACAGATGTGCGTAGTTCAAAGCTAATCATTGGAGTTTGTTATAGACCACCCAATGTTAATGAGGAGGTGGAGACTCTGGAAAGGGCTGCAAGGGCTGGGACAGTGATAAAAATGGGGGATTTTAACTACCCAGAAATTGACTGGAGTAATGGAACTGCTGGGACAGTTAAAGGGCAAAAATGTATAAACCTATTGCAGAACAATTTTATGGTCCAGTTTATTGAGGCCCCAACTAGGAATGATGCTCTGTTGGACCTGGTAATCTCAAACCATGCAGAGCATATTACTAATGTTCAGATAAAGGAACACCTGGGTAGCAGTGACCATAACATGATTTCATTTGATGTTAGTTGTAAGCAGAAATCACATACGGGAAAGATAAAAACACTTAATTTCAAGAGAGCAAATTTTCCAAGGATGAGCGCTGCTCTCCAGGACTTAGACTGGGAGGGAATATTGGCATCAATGGGCACAGAACAGAGATGGGAATTCTTCAAAAAGACTGTTTGTGAACTCACTGCAAAGTATATTCCCATGGGCAATAAGTTTAAAAGGCTAAAAATAAAACCTATGTGGCTCACTGCCAAAGTTAAAAAAGCTATAAACTATAAGAAAAGAGCTTTTAAAAAATATAAAAATGAGGGAACACTAGTGTCATTTAAATGTTACAAAGAATATAACAGGATATGTAAAAAGGAAATCAAGGATGCAAAAATTCAAAATGAATGACAGATTGCAAAAGATAGTAGGACAAACCCCAAAAAATTCTTCAAATATATTAATAGTAAAAAGGTCAAGTCTGAGCATGTAGGCCCTTTACAAAATAATCTAGAGTGGGTGACTGGGGACAAAGAGAAGGCTAATTTATTAAATACTTTCTTCAGTTCTGTGTATACAAAGGAGCATGGGGGAGCTCATGTCCAAAATGGGGGTGGTAATGACACAGCCCCAAATCCACAATGGCTCAAAAGTGATATGGTCCAGAAATATTTAGGTGGAATAAAGGTGGATAAAGCACCTGGACCAGATGGCATACACCCACGGATCCTAAAAGAATTGAGCTCTGTAATTTCAAAACCATTGTATTTAGTTTTTAGGGACTCATTAATGACAGGAATAGTACCACTGGATTGGCGCAGGGCCAATGTGGTGCCTATATTTAAAAAGGGAACAAAGTCTTTACCAAGTAACTATAGACCTGTTAGTTTAACTTCTATAGTTGGGAAGATACTGGAGAGATTAATAAAAGACCACATAGATGAGTTCTTGCTGGAAAAAAACTATTTAAGCAACAGACAGCATGGATTCATGAAAGACAGAAGTTGTCAGACAAACCTGATTTCTTTTTATGAAGAGGTAAGTAAGACCCTGGACAGAGGGGTGGCTGTGGACATGGTATACTTGGATTTTGCGAAAGTGTTCGATACAGTTCCGCACACACGGCTCATGTGTAAGGTAAAGTCTACAGGATTGGAAATATCAGTTTGTAAATGAATAGAAAACTGGCTAAAAGACAGAATTCAGAGAGTAGTGGTTAATGATTCTTACTCTGAATGGTTTAAGGTTATCAGTGGTGTACCCCAAGGTTCAGTGCTGGGACCCTTACTTTTTAATATCTTTATAAATGATATTGGGTCTGAGATCAAAAGTAACATTTCTGTCTTTGCAGATGACACCAAGCTATGCAGTGGAATAACGTCCTTACAGGATGTCTCCAATTTACAAGCCGACCTCAATGCTCTGTCTAATTGGGCGACTATGTGGCAGATGAGGTTTAATGTTGATAAATGTAAAGTTATGCACTTGGGGAATAAGAATATGAATGCATCATACATACTAGGGGGAGTAAAACTGGGGGGGTCCGTAGTGGAGAAGGATCTGGGGGTTTTGGTAGATCATAAGCGCAATAATAACATGCAATGCCAAGCTGCAGTTTCCAAAGCGAGCAAAGTCCTTTCTTGTATTAAGAGAGGTATGGTCTCCAGAGAGAGATATATCATTTTGCCCCTGTACAAATCATCAGTAAGACCTCATCTGGAATATGCAGTTCAGTTTTGGGCCCCAGTTTTCAAAAAGGATATTGGGGAACTGGAGAAAGTGCAGAGAAGGGCAACCAAACTGATAAGAGGCATGGAGGAGCTCAGCTATGAGGAAAGATTAGAGGAACTGAATTTATTCACTCTTGAGAAGAGGAGATTAAGGGGGGATATGATCAACATGTACAAATATATAAGGGGTCCATATAGTGAACTTGGTGTTGAATTATTCACTTTAAGGTCAACACAAAGGACAAGGGGGCACTCTTTGCGTCTAGAGGAAAAGAGATTTCACCTCCAAATACGGAAAGGTTTCTTCACAGTAAGAGCTGTGAAAATGTGGAATAGACTCCCTCCAGAGGTGGTTCTGGCCAGCTCAGTAGATTGCTTTAAGAAGGGCCTGGATTCTTTCTTAAATGTACATAATATAACTGAGGACTAACATTTATAGGTAAAGTTGATCCGGGGAATATCCGATTGCCTCTCGGGGGATCAGGAAGGAATTTTTTCCCCTGCTGTAGCAAATTGGATCATGCTCTGCTGGGGTTTTTTGCCTTCCTCTGGATCAACTGTGGGTATAGAATTGGGTATATGGGATTGTACGATATTGGGTATATGGGATTGGCTGAACTGGATGGACTTGTGTCTTTTTTCAACTTGACTAACTATGTAACTAACTAACTATGTAACATTTGTGGAAATAAATGGATTACAAAAAGTGAAGAATAGAAAAATAGAAAAAACACAACACAAAATATAAAATATAAAATATGTATCTGTGTACACATGTCACATAAGTGCACTATAAATGTCAATGTAAATAATAAAACTAAGTTTCAATATATGGTGTTAGAATATGTGTGAAGAATAATCAATAAACTTGTGTACACAAGTGTTGTGTTTGACTATCAAACATAAATGATGTGTAGGGCCATGACTCATGGCGCTTGATGTAAACTTGGACATAATAATACAAAATAATAATAATAATCCAAAAGAAGTGCAGAAGATGGAATAGTAACAAATGGTAATGTGTGCTATATATGCTAAATAAGTATTGTGAGGGGGTTAGCTCGGCAGCGGGTGTGTGTGACCCCCGGGATGGGCTCCCCACACAAAACAGGCCCAGCAAACGGAGGTTGTGGTTTTCAAAATCAAAAAAAGGTGCGGTTTATTTTCTATTTACAGTGACAAAACACAGCAAAGCAAAAGAAACATAACCAAAATAAATCCTGGTCAAGTTGACCTCTGACTAAACATACAGGTTTCCTAACTAACAACTGGGATCAGCCTAGTGCTGTCCTAGTCCCTAAGTCCCTGGTTTAGTAAAAGTCCAAACAAATAGCCACACAGGCTTTGCCTCACCGCACAGGGGTTCACTCTCCCTAGACAGTCCACACAGGTCTGGTTCCAGGCATGAGCTAACATCTAATGAAGCTGGGAGTTCTTATAGAGGCCTAAATGAGCTGACAAGCTTCAGCTGGCCTCATCAACTCCCTGTCTGTACGACGCCCAGCCCTCTCCCTAGAGGTATGAGTCATCCATGAGCCCACTAGCCTTATACAACTCTCCACCTAGTTGTATAAGTCGGCGTAAAGCCTGAATCTGGGCGAAATATATCTACCCCCCTGGATGCAACCAGGTGACTTTACCTTCCTGCTGTCACATACCCCCCCCTCTTGTTTTAACCTCGGGGTTGGAACACCAGCAATCAGGCATTCATGTACTCGAGACAAAGCATCCACATTCCCCATTTGAACGCCAGGGCGATGCTTTACTGTGAAGTTGAATTCCTGGAGGGCCAGGAACCACCTATTCACTCTTCTATTTGTTTCCTTGTTTTGAGCCATCCACTTTAACGGAGCGTGATCCGTAACCATGTCAAAGTGCCTACCTAGCAGGTAGTACCGAAGGGAATCTAGAGCCCACTTCACCGCTAAGCACTCCTTTTCAACGGTGGCGTAATTTACCTCATGGGACTTCAACTTCCTGCTGAGGTAAATGACTGGGTGCTCTTCCCCGTTCCAGACCTGGGACAATACTGCTCCTAACCCCACATCTGACGCATCACTTTGTACGACAAAGTCTTTAGAGAAGTCGGGTGAGTACAACACTGGCTGGCTACATAAGGCTTGTTTCAAGAACTGGAATGCTGCCTCAGCCTCGGGGGTCCATTTAATCATGACCGACCCTTTCCCCTTCGTCAGGTTGGTTAGGGGCACAGCCTTAGAAGCAAAGTGGGGAATGAATCGCCGATAATACCCAGCGATTCCCAGAAAGGCTCGTACCTGCTTCTTGCTGTTGGGACGTGGCCAACTCTGGATGGCCTCGACTTTGTTGAGTTGGGGTTTTATTACTCCCCTCCCAATGGTGTACCCAAGATATTTGGCCTCCTCCTGCCCAATGGTACACTTCTTGGGGTTAGCCGTAAACCCCGCTTCCCGAACAGAGTCCAGGACTGCTTGCACTTTTGGCAGATGTGAGGCCCAATCTGTGCTATGGACAATTACGTCATCCAGGTAAGCCGCAGCATACTTCCGATGGGGCCTCAGCATCTGGTCCATTTTCCGCTGGAATGTGGCCGGCGCATTCTGTAACCCGAACGGCATTCTTTTATATTGGAACGCCCCGTCTGGGGTTACAAATGCGGTTTTCTCTTTGGCCGACTTGGCCAGGGGGATTTGCCAATACCCTTTTGTGAGGTCAAGAGTCGTCATGTATCGGGCTGTTCCCAGCCGGTCGATCAACTCATCTATACGTGGCATGGGGTAGGTGTCAAATTTTGTAACTTTGTTCAACTGACGAAAATCGTTACAAAATCGCCAGCTCCCATCCGGTTTAGGCACCAACACGATGGGACTAGACCAATCACTTTGGGACTCCTCTATCACCCCTAAGTTCAGCATTTTCTGTACTTCCTCCCGTATTGCCTCCCGTCGAGCCTCTGGGATCCGATAGGGTTTTAACTTCACCCTTTCACCGGGCGGGGTAATGATGTCATGCTCTACCCCAGATGTTTGTCCCGGCAGCTCAGAGAATACCTCCTTGTTGCGAAGCACAAACTCCTTAACCTCCTGTTGTTGGGGTTGTGACAAGGTGGCTGCTATTCCAACCTCAGGAATCACGCAACCAGTTTGAGCTGGTGACCAAGTGTCTGCGACTAGGGACTCTCTATCCCTCCAGGCTTTCAACAGATTAACGTGATAGATCTGTTCGGGCTTTCGCCTTCCTGGTTGTCTGACCTTGTAATTCACTTCGCTCACTTTTTCCATTATCTCGTAGGGGCCTTGCCATTTGGCAAGGAATTTACTTTCAACCGTAGGGACAAGTACCAATATCCTATCCCCCGGGGAAAAGGTACGGGTCTTGGCTCCACGGTTGTACACTCTCTGCTGTGCCAACTGCGCTTGGGCCAAATGTTCCTTCACGATGGGCATTACCTGTGCAATTCGATCTTGCATCAGGGCGACATGCTCAATCACACTCCTGTGGGGAGAACTCTCACTTTCCCAAGTTTCCTTGGCAATATCCAACAGCCCTCTTGGGTGTCTCCCATACAGTAACTCAAAGGGGGAGAATCCCGTAGAGGATTGGGGCACCTCCCTAATAGCAAACATCAAATAAGGAAGTAAACAGTCCCAATCCTTTCCATCTCTATCCACCACTTTCTTCAACATTTGTTTTAGGGTTTTGTTGAATCTTTCAACCAGCCCATCGGTTTGGGGGTGATACACAGACGTACGCAATTGCGTCACTTTGAACAATTTACACAGCTCTTTCATAACCCGGGACATAAAGGGTGTACCTTGGTCCGTAAGCAGTTCTTTACAAATACCCACCCGGCTAAAAACAAGAGATAGCTCTTTGGCTATGGTTTTGGCCGAGGTATTTCGGAGAGGGATCGCTTCTGGATAACGGGTGGCATAGTCCATTATAACTAATATGTACTGGTGCCCCCTAGCGGACTTGATTATAGGACCTACCAAATCCATGGCGATCCTCTCAAACGGGACCTCAATGATGGGTAGAGGGACCAGCGGGCTACGGAAATGTGGCATCGGGGCCAACCTCTGACACACAGGGCAGGAGGAACAATAATTTTCTACGTCCTTCATCACCCCCGGCCAATAGAATCTCTGTAATACCCTCTCTCGGGTTTTCTCTGTCCCCAGATGACCTCCAAGAATGTGCCCATGGGCCAACTCCAACACCAACTTCCTGTAAGGTTTGGGCACCACAAGCTGCTCAACGGTTTCTTCTGCCCTTTTTGCCACCCGATACAGTAGGTCCTTCTCTACGCTGAAGTATGGGTAAGTGCAGGTATTATCTGGGTTCACTAACTCGCCATCTATTTTCACTACGTTTTCCCGTGCCTTTATTAGGGCGGGGTCTTTCAACTGTTCTGTGGCAAAGTTTTCCCTGTGAACCTCAAGATCAGAAAACTCCACAGACGGTAGGTTTTCGTCTGAGGAGGTGGGCTCCTCTCCAGTTTCTTGAGTCTCCCCTGCCAATACTGATAAGGGAAATTCCGGAGAGTCCTCACCACTCTCAGGGGAGTTCTGGCTATCACATTCCTGGTACATAGGGGCACCAGTGAGGGGCTCAGGATCATCCCACAGTTCCCAGAACTTCGGAAAATCCCTTCCCACAATGGCGTCATGCGGTAACTGAGATACTAAGCCCACTGGATGAGAGAGGGTACCTTTGGGGGTCTCGAAACACACTGTAGTCACTGGATACTCTCGGGTGTCCCCATGCACACAAATAACAGCTACCTTGCTATTCCCAGAGACCTCTGTTTTAACTAACTCAGCCTTTATCAGGGTCACAAGGCTACCTGAATCCAGCAATACCACAACATTTCTACCATTAACACACATTTTGCATAAATGTTTCTCAGTTCCTCGAATGGCAGTGCATGCGACTGTCGCACACAGCGACTGACGTCTGCCCGTCAGAAAGTCACACTGCATGGGTTCCTCCACAACCGGGCAATTGGCTGCAATATGTCCCGCTTGCCGGCAGCGGTAGCAAACGATCCTTCTTGCCGCCTCTTGAGCCGCTGATTTCCCAGGCTGTTCTCGCCAAACTTGGGGTAGAGCTCCCACCCTCTCACTCTCTCCACCCTCACCCCTTGGAATCCTCTTATCCGCCCCTGGGGATGGTCTGGTCTTAGGGTGGAAAGTCCGAGTGTCTCTGGAAGAGGCCGTCAGGTTCTCTGTAGCCAAGTATTTCTCCACACGATCCACAAGACCATCGGCCGTCTCTGGGTCTCCATGGCTTACCCACTTTTGGATGGCAGTAGGAAGAGCTCTCAAAAACCGATCCATTACAACACGTTCCACAATCTTTGGTGCGGACAAAGTCTCTGGCTGTAGCCACTTTCTGCTCAGGTGAATGAGATCATACATTTGAGACCTGGGGGGTTTTCCAAGCTGGAAAGTCCAGTTATGCACACGCTGAGCCCGGACAGCCTGGGTGACACCCAGCCTTGCCAATATTTCAGCTTTTAGCATCACATAGTCTTTTGCTTGGTTAGGCTCTAGGTCATAGTAAGCTTTCTGCGATTCACCAGTTAACAGAGGAGCCACCAGTCCAGCCCACTGCTCCTCAGGCCACTTTTCTCTTTCAGCGGTCCTTTCAAATGTGGTCAAAAATACCTCTGGATCATCCTCTCCAGTCATTTTTGTCAATAAACGACTCACCCCAAAGGACGCGGTATTAGTGGGACGGCTTTCCTCACTGGTCTGCGGACGTTGCTGCATTACTGCTTCCATCTGTTGTTGTAGTCTCTGCTCTTGCTTCTGCAACAGGTCTATGAAGCGGGCCTCAGATTGCTGCTGGGCTCGTTGCTGAGCCTCCAGACTCTGTTGCAAAGTTGCGTTTGTCTGCTGCTGGGCTGCAAGGCTCCTTTGCAAACCTGCATTTGTCTGCTGTTGATTGGCATTTGCTAGAGCCAGCTGCTTCAGTATCTCCTCCATGCTGGCTTAAAAAAAACTGCCCGCATTCTCCACCAACTGTGAGGGGGTTAGCTCGGCAGCGGGTGTGTGTGACCCCCGGGATGGGCTCCCCACACAAAACAGGCCCAGCAAACGGAGGTTGTGGTTTTCAAAATCAAAAAAAGGTGCGGTTTATTTTCTATTTACAGTGACAAAACACAGCAAAGCAAAAGAAACATAACCAAAATAAATCCTGGTCAAGTTGACCTCTGACTAAACATACAGGTTTCCTAACTAACAACTGGGATCAGCCTAGTGCTGTCCTAGTCCCTAAGTCCCTGGTTTAGTAAAAGTCCAAACAAATAGCCACACAGGCTTTGCCTCACCGCACAGGGGTTCACTCTCCCTAGACAGTCCACACAGGTCTGGTTCCAGGCATGAGCTAACATCTAATGAAGCTGGGAGTTCTTATAGAGGCCTAAATGAGCTGACAAGCTTCAGCTGGCCTCATCAACTCCCTGTCTGTACGACGCCCAGCCCTCTCCCTAGAGGTATGAGTCATCCATGAGCCCACTAGCCTTATACAACTCTCCACCTAGTTGTATAAGTCGGCGTAAAGCCTGAATCTGGGCGAAATATATCTACCCCCCTGGATGCAACCAGGTGACTTTACCTTCCTGCTGTCACAGTATATATATATATATATATATATATATATATATATATATATATATATATATAGTAGCATGATAGACAGTGTAATAGACAGTATATCGTATTAGGGTGCAAGTATGGATATAAACATCCTGGTGATTTGTTTAAAGCCATTTACGATAGCTATAGAGACTTGAGAGTGAAATTTTCATGATACACATGTTTGCACGGTTGCACCTATTGAGGGTTCTGCTTATCTTATACTCTTCCAGGTCTTCTTCTGTCCCATCAAAACTGTCCCATCAAAAACTAGCCCATCAAAATTGCCCCATCATATTGCCCCATCAAAAATACCACCATCAAAACTGCCCCATCATATTGCCCCATCAAAAACTGTCCCATCAAAAACTGTCCCATCAAAACTGCCCCATCAAAATTGCCCCATCAAAATTGCCCCATCAAAAACTGCCCCATCAAATTGCCTCATAAAAACTGCCCTATCATACTGCCACAATCATATTGCCCCCATCAAATCTGCCCCATCAAAATTGCCCCATCCTATTGCCACCATCAAATTTGTCCCATCAAAACTTCCCCATCAAATTGCCCCCATCAAATTGCCCCATCAACGTTGCCCCATAAAAACTGCCCAATCAAAAACTGCCCCATAAAAATTGCCCCATCATACTGCCACAATCATTTTGCCCCATCAAAATTGCCCCATCCTATTGCCCCATCAAAAACTGGCCCATGAAAACTGTCCCATCCTATTGCCCCATCAACAACTGCCCCATCAAATTGCCCCATCCTATTGCCCTATCAAAATTGCCCCATCAAAACTGTCCCATCCTATTGCCCTATCAAAAACTGCCCCATCAAAACTGCCCCATCATACTGCCACAATCATATTGCCCCCATTAAAATTGCCCCATCAAAAACTGGCCCATCAAAATGGCCCCATCCTATTGCCCCATCAAAAACTGCCCATTCAAAACTGCCCCATCATATTGCCACCATCAAAATTGCCCTATCATACTGCCACAATCATATTGCCCCCATTAAAATTGCCCCATCCTTTTGCCACCATCAAAATTGTCCCATCAAAATTGCCCCATCCTATTGCCCCATCAAAACTGCCCATTTAAAACTGCCCCATCATATTGCCACCATCAAAATTGCCCTATCATACTGCCAGAATCATATTGCCCCCATCAAATTTGCCCCCATCAAAAACTGCCCATCATATTGCCCTATCCTATTGCCCCCATCAAAACTGTCCCATCTAATTGCCCCCATCAAATTGCCCCCATCAAATTGCCCCATCAAAATTACCCCATCAAAACTGCCCCATCCTATTGCCCCCATCAAAACTGTCCCATCAAAAACTGTCCTATCCTATTGCCCCCATCAAAAACTGCCACCATCAAACCTGCCCCATCTTATTGCCCCCTCATAGTCCTCTATTATAAATGATTAGTAATGGCGTGTCTGTCCCCTCCCCCCCTTTGTATGTAATCAGAGATGAGATTCTCCAACCCCTCCCCCACAGCCCATCACTGTGTATAAGAAGCGTTGGTAACCATGGCAACAAAAGCCTGGTTACCCTTTTTAAACATGGTGCTGGATATGCATCACGTCATTTCCGGTTTGCAAATAACGCAATGTTACAGCCCAGCAATGCCCACTGATGACACACATCTCCCAGGAGGCATTGCAAACTGGAAATGAGGCAATGGGCCGCGGCCAGAGAGGAGGAAGTGATTAATGAATACAGCAGATATACAGGAGGTGCTGAGAAAAAAAATATCCAGAGCACAGATTAGTGAGGGGTGCTGAGGAGATGAAAATGTGGGAGGAAATCCACTTTAAGAGGAAAGTTCTGTGCAAATAAACAGAGCTGACTCTTCCAGCCTGTGCAGTGATTACAGAAAGATTACATAATGTTAGAAGGCCCAAATCACAAAAGATTTTTATTTAAAAAAAATCAAATTAAAAAAGTCAACTCTAAAAAAAAGTAATGTGACTGCAAACATTGTATAAAGTAGCACAGTGCTGAATATAAAAAAAATTAACAAATCTCCCGGTCATGTAGAGGCTAAAAACCTAACATTTTTGTAATTTGATTGCAGGTTACAGGAATCAAATCATAAGGGTTTTTTTTGTTTTGTTTTTTTAAAACTCAACCCTAAAAAAACATATTTTTTATCATGTGACGTCAAATGTTTTTGAAACTAGTCACATGTTCAGCCATGTGACTTCAAATGTTTTTTTTTAAAAAACGCAGAGGTGATCAAATACCACCAAAAGAAAGCTCCATTTGTGGGAAAAAAAGGACACCAATTTTGTTTGGGAGCCACGTCGCACGACCGCGCAATTGTCAGTTAAAGTGACGCAGTGCCGAATCGCAAAAAGGGGCCTGGTCCTTTAGCTGCAAAATAGTCCGGGGCTTAAGTGGTTAAGGTAAAAAAACATATTTCTGTTATTTTCGATATAATTGTAGCACTACCCCCAGTTAAGAGAGCTGCTGATTTGGTTCTGTACTGTTCTGCTATCAACCCCAATAACTTGGCTCTAACCCTCCCTCGTCACAACTGGTAGGCCACGGGATTGTGGAACCCACTGGCAACTGGGGACCACAATGCCACACAAACAATACAATTGCAGGTTGAAATCTGTTACCTGTATTGGCTGCCCCCTTGTGGTAATATAACACTCCACACAGTATCCTGCTTAATCAAAGATATTCTTTACTTAGTAATTAAAGGGTAGCAGAATTAAACAGAGGTACAGTAGACTGTTGCAGGGCCCTGCAAAGTCAATAATATAGCTGGAGGACAACAATAATATCAAGTTTCTATACTTAACTTCTATATGAATAAGAGACCTATGCTCGCGAGCTCCCCCTTATGGGCAATATCACCCCCGTGTCCTGTCACTATCAGTTCTAGTCAAGCCTGACTAAGATCAGTGTACAGTTTCTTGAGTAGAAGGAGTCTTCGCTAGCAATCGTTGGTGCACGTAATATTTGTAATCCAAAAGGGTGTTAAAGAAATAACTGAACTCCCGCAATGCTTTTGGGAGTGAAACTCTCAGGCAGTGCAATGCCAAACTTGAACTACGCAGCTACCAGACTATGCGTTATATCCTGGTGTGTGGCGCACTACTCTGATGATGGTGGGCCTTCAAAAGACACGGGCCTAATAAACAGTTATGAATTCTGGGCAGGTGCCCTCTCACCCGAACAGGCCTAGTCCGTCCGGTAGGCTCCGCTGTTGATGCTCCGGTACACAATCTCTCCGCTACTCGTAGTCTCTGGTCCCTCAGACAACCGTATGGAAGTCGATAGATGGGCGACTCTTGGATACTCCGAGATGACCGCTGGGCTTCCCAGATGAGATTCCTCTCCTATAACAGGCAGGCTTCTCCGAACACGAGGGGCCCAGGCTTTCCGGCCTACACAAACACAGCAGGCCTCGACAAAGGCTCCGGCTTGCTAGGAGGGCGACGTCCCGAGAGACCGAGCGTAGCTCCTCCTCCCCTTTAAGTAACCGTCCCCAGCAGACCTTGCGCCGGGCAATGCACTTTTGGAGCACAGCTGCACTTTGGGTACTATAGTCTATTTGATGCCCATGGCAATGGAGTCCATTTCTCCCTGTACCACAAGTTCCACAATGCACCATTCTTCCAGGTTAAATAACAGTTAACACATTATCACAATAGAACTCTGGAGGGAGCTGGGTTCACTTGTATAACTGTAGTCTTCCCGCTACATAATAATAGTCCATCGGTTTTTTTTTCCCATCACCTCCTGCCCCCGCCACCTCCTGCCACCATCACCTCCTGCCCCCACCACAATCACCTCCTGCCCCCACCACCTCCTGCCACCACCAGCTCCTGCCACCATCAACTCCTGCCACCACCATCTCCTGCCACCACCAGCTTCTGCCACCACCACCTCCTGCCCCAAACACCTCCGGCTCCAAATACCTCATGCCACCATCACCTCCTGCCACCATCATCTCCTGCCACCATCATCTTCTGCCACCATCATCTCCTGCCACCACCAGCTCCTGCCTCCACCAGCTCCTGCCACCACCAGCCCCTGCCACCACCAGCTCCTGTCAGCTCTTGCCACCATCACCTCCTGCCCTCACCACCTCCTGCCACCACCACCTCCTGCCCCAAACACCACCACCACCTCCTGCACCCACCACCACCACCTCCTGCCACCACCAGCTCCTGCCACAATCACCTCCTGCCACCACAAGCTCCTGTCAGATCTTGCCACCACCACCTCCTGCCACAACCACCTCCTGCCACCACCAGCTCCTGCCACAATCACCTCCTGCCCCCACCAGCTCCTGCCACCATCACCTACTGCAACCACCACCTCCTGCCACCATCACCTCCTGCCACCATTAACTCCTGCCACCACCAGCTTCTGCCACCATCACCTCATGCCCCCACCACCTCCAACTCCTGCCACCATCACCTCCTGCCACCACCAGCTTCTTTATTTATTACCTTAAAGCAAGGAAGTCTGAGAATGCAGGCTTGCCCTGAGCTGGTCCGCTTGTGCTCTGGATGCCTGGGCAGCTGCTGGGCTGGGCTACCACTGGATTGTCTGGACAGACCACCACCGGCACCATGAAGGCAAGCCTCCTCCATTCTACCTGCTCAGCTCCTGCCTCCTGGTGACTATTTTTAAAGGCTGCCACGCCTGGCGGGATGCGCCATGACATCACTCCCATCGCCGCCAGTAGCGCACCGCACAGCCTCTGTCAAAACTTGCCCCCGCGGCCCAGATCGGATCAGCTTGGGAGTCGGGCAGCTCGCCGCAACTGCGCATGCGCAGTTCAAAGCCGACCAGGTCACGGCTATTTTTTATGGGCACTTTTGCCCTATCACGGACATTTATGGACAGGGGAAAATTGGCTTGTTTTTACGGGCTGCCCATAAAAATATGGGCGGTTGGCAACACTGGCGACGATCAGATTGACTTCAGAACCGATCAGTCTGCAGGCCCAGGCCAATGATCTTTGGTCTGGACATGCTAATCGGTTCTGGCAAATGCCAGACAGTCCACTGCCTTAGTAATGTAAACACAGGCAGAGGAAGTGCTGTCATCTCCCCTTGTGGAGTCCTTTTCGGTTCCAGTGTGAGAGGAGAGGACATCTCACTGTGAGTACACCAACACTACACTGACACCAGTACACGTAGGCACACTTTTTACCCCCCCGATCACCTTCCAGTTAACCCTTTCACTCCCTGCCACAGTGCCACCAAGTGCAGTTTTCACTGATCACTGTACTGGTTCATGCATTTCAATGATAATGAACTCTGTCATCCTCGAGGTGACCCTGGATTCCATCGGCTCTACAACAAAATTCGTAAACCACTTCAACCAACAGTTTGCAGACTTGTTTATTCCTGATGAAGTCGTCTGCATTGATGAGTCCCTGATTAAGTTTTCTGGCCGCCTCTTATTCAAACAGTATCTTCCCAGCAAGCGTGCCAGATATGGGGCCAAGTTGTATAAGCTTTGTGACAGGGCAACAGGCTATACATATAGTTTTATGATTTACGAGGGAAAAGACAGCACTGTGGAGCCCCCCAACTGCCCAGACTATATAGGGAGCAGCGGTAAGGTTTTTTGGGACTTGGTGTCACCCTTATTCGGAAAGGGGTACCACTTGTACGTAGACAATTATTACACAAGCGTGCCACTTTTTAGTCACCTTTTTGATTCTGGAATTGGCACCATGCAATCTACTCACCAAGGCTTCCCCCAACAGCTTGTAGAGTCCCCACTTAGATGGGGGGGGGGGCGAGAGTCTGTTTGAGATGTAATAATTTGCATGCAGTGAAGTGGAGGGTGTCATGGAATTATTGGTTGTTTGCAGAGCACACAGCCCATAATTCCTGTGCTATCTAAGCACACATCAGATTTCATCTTTTTGCAATAATGCTATCTTTAGGCTAAGATCCACTCACCGTTCATTCCATCATTCATTCAAGGAAAGCACCAACACAGATCTTATCGTCAAGTCATCTCAGAGCAGAGTGTCTAGCCGACGCCCCCTCAAGGATTTTTATTAGCCTCAAAAGATCTCAGACAGGAGGTGATTGGCTGCAGCAACCAATCCCCTCCGCCATGGGCGGGGACATCACAGGATGTCCCTTCCACACAGGAAAATGGCAATACAAGGACATCCCTTCCAGCAGGAAATGCCGTACATGAATCCCACTCAAGAAATATAGCTTAAAGGATTCAATACAATAATACATACAATGAATACAATAACGTATGATGGCTAAAGTTACCGTTGATAGGAATCCTTATTCTGCGCTATTCCATAGAATAACGCATATTCAGATTATACTATTATTGAATGGGGAGGGAGGCTATCTGCAGACGCACGCTACGAATCCCAACCAATGTTGATCAGACACAGCAGAGACAAGAGCGCGCATCCGCCTATAACCAATGATGTCGTTGCAGAGCGAGCATATCCCCTCCTTAACGATCGTCCGTGCTAATGCACAGAGGGCCTCCGTTGGCGGACATATCCGCACCCTGCAAACATCACACTCCAACCTCAAGACGTTTTCCCCTATCAGACGGGATTCAACCAGCCTCAGACTACCCCAATCAGCTCTTTTAGAGCGGGTTGCGGAAGTACTAACACTGGGTGACACTATGACAATACATATTAAATACATCTCCATAAAAATCTCCACAACAGTCCTCCTTTTTTGTCATATGCCCCCCATGTCCATCGATGAAACTTGATTGGCTTCTTACACCTGGAAATGAATCAGTCCTTAGTCCATAAAAAGGAAAACACGGCTTGACATGTAGACTCTACTCTTCAGGGGCATGACTTATAAAGGAGGACACGACATGGTGAGCTGTAGTAATCGCCGATCGGTCTGTGATCCTCTGTGTCTTGTATGTGGATCCGGCTTCGGGGCGTCTCATCAAGGAAACTCTGGTCACGCGTCAAATCAGGCAACAGGAGCACCTCGTCACGACATAGAAAGAATAGAAATAAAAACGACATGAGTATATATATTCCCACTTCCTTTAACCACGATCCGCTGTAAAATAAAAATTAGATCCCCAAAGATCCCCAGACCCTTAAAAAAGGACTCCCAACCTTCACTTAGCTACAGCTCTGGCTTCAACAGTTACATGAAGAACCCTATCCTTAACGGATGAGAATTGTTCAATCGTATCCCAAGCTCGAGCCCCCCCCACCTTGTACATCCAGGACCCCATGCCCAGACCTGGTCGGGGTTGGTGAACAAATCCCTTCTAGCTGTCCCTGCCATTCTTAATTTCTCGCGCCATCAGATCCTTGCGATTGGCCACGAGATAAGGTGCTGGGACAGCTTCACCATCACGCATGAACCTCTTGCATTGGGGGAATTACCTTTATAAGCTGCAGATCCACATGAACACCAAACTAAAGTTCAAACACACTTGTGGGCTGCCTAGATACCCAAACCGACAAGAGGCAGAGCCATTAAAACTAACCAATTTTACCCTCTAAAAATGCATCGTTAGATTCCATTGACAAGTGTCTGTTTGGAGTCTTCACTAGTTTGTCAAAACTCCTCATACCCATAATAACATCATAAATGGCATGTACCGCTGTCATCGCTGGGGACTAAAACTTGGTGAAGACTCAGAACAGACCATCGGTCCTGTTCGCTTTCTGAGCTAGTCAGGTAATACACTTTACATAATAACTTGGGATGCTTTATAGTTACCCTCGCTATAATTTACTAAACAACCAAAATATAAATAAACAAAGATACTCCTCATTCTTTGGTGTGGTTGAGCCGCTTCTTGCAGTGGCTGGCGTGGTCTCATCCCTCAAGCTTCTTTACAACGACCCAGTCACCTGGTTGGAAAGAATGTAAACTGATTATTGAGTCAGGGTCCAGGAGGGACTCGTGAACCCTGTAGTGGACATTTTGAAGTTCATGTCACAGCGATCGCCCCTCCCCCATCAGCCGAGAATATAAGTGACAGCTAATGAGGAAAGTACAACTCTGGTTTTGATTGACCTCCAAACAACCCTTATTTGACAATAACCCAGACATCGGGACTGTGGTCACTGCGTAACCTGTGCGTGGCTTACAATACCTGGAACCATTGACAAAAGGTTATTAGCCTCTGGGATGGGAACCTACTTCACCAGACTGCTGCTTGCCGATTCAAATTCTATCAAAGAAAGACAGTCTTGGCACAAACTTGGTTAGAATTACAGAGGTTAACATTATTCGTTTGACAAAAAAAAAAACTGTCATTCTTACATTTATCATTCTCCCCCCTTTTCTTCCTCATTACAGACTGAAGGAAGAAATGTGTGGTGCAGGAAAAAAGAAACAATGAAATAGCCTATGATACTTTTACCTCCTTAGACTCATATTTATCCATATGTACCGCTGTCTACATACACCTGTTCTCTATGTACAAACTCCTTGGACCTGAAAAATACTTAAAAGCAAAATCATTACTCTATTCTTCATATTTAACCTGCAAAGAATGGTAAAACAATAATGACATTCCTGTACATTGGTAAATTGTCAATGACATTCTTTCAAAACCGATTCAAACAAAACCCTCTGTAACCCTTACTTTTCCCGTTCCTACAAAAATACAACAGCCGCGACACATCGGAGGATCGCCGCGGTAAGTTCGAACATATTCACGTTACTACATACAAACATTCAGATACAAACGTGGGGGAGATACTTCATAGTTTCCAAAACCAAAAATGAAAAAAACAAAAACAGCCAGAATTCTCCCTTTATTCTTTCAGCAATAGAAAAAAATACAATGGGACAACCATGAGAGAAGCTCGAGAACCTTCATGGACCAGCCATACAAAGTTCAAACAAACGGGCATGAGAATTTAACCTCCATCAACACTCATTATTACAGATTTCTGAAGCCGCAGCTGAACTACATCCATTCCAGAGGGATACCCAAAATAGTATCCTTGGACCACCTATGTTAATCTTTTTGGGGTTCAAAGGCCTTTGCCCCAAAACTAGGCTTCGTGCACTGTGTGACCGTCTGACTGTGGGAAGCCTCCATTCCTTCCCTTTACACAGACCTCCTTGTGTCCATGGCGATTCGAATCGGCTTATCGTCTTAAACCTGCGTCCAGGTTAAACCGTTGCACCCATTTTCGGAAAGCACCGCCCGGTGTCTTCTTATACGGTGGATTGAAGACTAAAACCAATATATGGTCAAGTCCTCCAACTAGAAACCCTAACTGAGGCGTCAACTTTATGGCTTGTTGTCCAAACACTTTTGGAACTACAGAACAACCACAGATCAACCCCGAATTAGGCCTCTACCCCTCACAGTGCATGCATACACAAGCATTTTCCGCTATACACCTATACACCCATACACTGCGTTGTCAGACTGAACCACACAGAACCACACAGAACACTTACGCCAGTTTACCACCTGCAGAACAATGTGGCTTCTCTCTGTATCTAGATGATAAAACAATGGTGATGCCCCCCTGTTTTTCTCTCTACCCAAAACTGTATTACAGTACAAAACTTCACAAAACTGGAACAAAATATAAAACACTTTAAAACGCAAAAATGCTTTCCATTTTCCCTCCAAGCACAAATCTCATTGCTCACCTTTAAAAACCCCAAGCTCCTCCCACCAACTTTCTGCTGATATATAAATGCTGAAAATAAACTTCTGGTTATGCTCAGCTACTTAAAAAACCAAACTGGTTTATTTACATATCAATTGTTCAGGAAGAGGGAGGGGGAGACCTAGCCCTAATCGCCTTGTCTATCGAGACTCCAAAAAATCCATGGCCACACATTATATATTTCAACAATTTAAAACCTTGTCAAGAAAATGATGGAATAAAACCCCCCTTTGCAAATGGGAGGGAATCGCCCCCTGACCCCCACATCCCCTGCAAGCAAAACCACAAGTTGAGGCTCAAATACAAAACTCCTGCAAAAAGATGGCTCTAGGAGTTTCAACCAAACCCCCACTCCTCCTCTACAGGCTATACAATACAAGCTTCAAAACATATGAATTGCCTTCTGGGAAACTCCCAAATATTTAAACATAAAAACACATCATTGTACAAAAACTGTTAGTCTTACAATCTATCAAAATTCAGTGTAAAGTGAAGTTTTTATTAAAAACAAAATCCAATACAAAAAAAACGCCGCTCATATACTGCAAAGTCAGCTGACCCTGCAATAGCTTACATTCACTTAAATGAAAACAGAGAAATCCCCATCCTAACATCACCTGCATGGAGTTTGCATGTTCTCCCTGTCTCTGCGTTGGCCTCCCCCCACACTCCAAATGCTGGTAGGTCAGCCAGATCCCATCCATAAATAGGCCCCAGCATGTGCGTGTGTCCGCAAGCACGTTGTGGCCCCTTGGGGTAAGACCACGCTATCTCAAGATACCACTCTACTCAACTCAAAAGGTGATGCTTAGAAAAACTATTTAATCTAGCAAATTTAACATTAAACAAAAAGAGCCTCTCAGTATGTCGCCGTGGTGTCTCACTACTCTCCCCAGCAGTGCACAGGTCAAACTGTAAACGCATAGAACAGAAGAAAACTGCGCCAATCAACAAATGTTAATATAGCATCCAGGGGACGATGTGCAAAAAGCAGTGCACACTCAGGTACTAGCCACTAGATACCAAAAAATAATGTCCAATGATTTGAAAACATTTAATGATAAAAGTCCAGATGAATGCCCAGATGATGCAATAAAACCCCAAAAAATTAAACCACAATACTGAATTATAGAACTAAAAATGATGGATTAATAGTCCCATTGCAAAGGCATAAATCCTGCAAAATCACAAGCTGAGATCAGTAGATGATTATGCAACACCCAGTGACATCAGCAAACAAAGGTAAGGTAACAGCTTACCAGAGGCAAGCCCATGAATGGTGGATGAACCATCGCAAGCCTCATGGGCAACAATTTTTCCCGCCAAAACCAGCATGGGACGTCACAATGAACACCACATGGGTTCCCCCACACAAAGAAAAACACAAATGGCCTCCACCAGGTTCCAACGAAGAAAAGACCGCACTACATTCGCACCAAACATCAAAATCTGCCCCAAAAGCTGAGAAATTCCACCAGCAAGACAGCTGACGAATGCCACAGCATGGTCACATGATATCACACCCAAAGGAAAGGTGGCTGCACCTTCCCTTATAGGATACCCACAGGCTAAGGAAAAACTGTGCCTCAAAATGGCAGACAAACCTGCAAGGCTAATCAAAAGCCAAGAATGAGGCCATTAACACATCTATTTTTTCCCGCCAAAACCAGCATCTCTTTAAAAGAAAATCAAAAATGTTTTTCTCCACAAAGACAGACTACACCATTGAGATTTTTCTAAATGATCATCAAAATCCACTGAAAAATGTGTGTCTTGAGTCACCTACACTCCACAAGGCTCATGCCATCTCCACAAAGCCTCACACCTGAGACACCACATGACCACTAAAACATTTTAAAACCCTTTGGCCACTAAACAGCACATTCAATAAATATAAGTTACATGACAATATTAAAAACATATCCATTTCTCTACCTAAAGTTCACACACACAGTGGCCTCAGTTTTCATAACAAGCCATCGCAGAGACATACTATTGTCTGCCTTCTAGCAATGCCTGGCCACTTGGATATGCGGCGGGAACTTTCAACTCAAAAACCAAACACTTTACTTAAAATATTTTTACACTTATGGGGACATGTGTCTTTGTCCCCTACAAAAGGTAGAAATCACAATTTATCCATTTCTATTTTTCATAAAAATCTCAAACACTACACACATACAGTATATTGTTGCTTGTACATCAGATTATCTCTCAGGGCGTATCCCCTACATGCTATTTACAGAGAGTCACCAACTTCCACCATTGTAACTGATAGATGCTGGCTGCCCCTCCCCCACTAAAGCACATGGCTTATGGCTCAATGCAGCAGCCATCAATAACAATGCAGCCAAACAATCTAATCACATACAGTCTATATTTCTCATTTCATACACAATATACAGTTTCCATCAGCATTCACACAGGCACAAACACTACACACAACTTTGTTCTGAAAATTGGAAAGTCAATAGATACACAACTTTCAAACATGTTGGCAGTGATAGCCATGCTGCCTGCCCCTCCACCACTAAAGCACATGGCTTATGGCTCAATGCAGCCAAACACTCTTACAGCAAACAGCTTACCCACACAAACACCCAGGCACATGCAGGCATACGATCTCTCTCCCAACAAAATCACACACACACACACATCTCTCAGACATACAGCATTATTTCAAAAAGACAAAAAAAATTGTTCTTTTACAAAGTACAGCCTCTTCACGCATCACATCATACAGCCATACTCCCCCTCTGCTGATGTGAAGCTCAAAGAGGCTGCAATCAGTCCCACCGTGAGTCGCCATTTGTCATGGAATTATTGGTTGTTTGCAGAGCACACAGCCCATAATTCCTGTGCTATCTAAGCACACATCAAATTTCATCTTTTTGCAATAATGCTATCTTTAGGCTAAGATCCACTCACCGTTCATTCCATCATTCATTCAAGGAAAGCACCAACACAGATCTTATCGTCAAGTCATCTCAGAGCAGAGTGTCTAGCCGACGCCCCCTCAAGGATTTTTATTAGCCTCAAAAGATCTCAGACAGGAGGTGATTGGCTGCAGCAACCAATCCCCTCCCCCATGGGTGGGGACATCACAGGATTTCCCTTCCACACAGGAAAATGGCAATACAAGGACATCCCTTCCAGCAGGAAATGCCGTACATGAATCCCACTCAAGAAATATAGCTTAAAGGATTCAATACAATAATACATACAATGAATACAATAACGTATGATGGCTAAAGTTACCGTTGATAGGAATCCTTATTCTGCGCTATTCCATAGAATAACGCATATTCAGATTATACTATTATTGAATGGGGGAGGGAGGCTATCTGCAGACTAGGGATGAGCTTCGTGTTCGAGTCGAACATACGTTCGACTCGAACATCGGCTGTTCGATCGTTCGACGAAGATCGAACGATTTGGGCCGTTCGCGCCAAATTCGAGTGACGCGAACGGCCCACAATGCACTACGCCATCGCAGTGTCATCCAGGCGCTGTGATTGGCCAAGCATGCACTGTGACCCCGCATGCTTGGCCAATCACAGCGCCGGCAGCGAGGAGAGCAATGATTGGCCACAGGCAGGATGCCTGTGGCCAATTATTGCTGAGGGTGTTTAGTACACGCCCCACACTATAAAAGGCCGCCAGCACGGCGGCCTAGTGTAGTGTGTTCCGGAGCAGGGATAGAGCAGCATAGGCAGGGACAGTGACTGTTATTTCTTTCTTGCTTAACCTGGATTCCTTTAGTTTAGGGAAAGAGAAGGATAGGTAGGGAGAGTGTCAGTGTGTTTTGTGCTTGTGCTATATTGTGCTTAAAAAAAACATTTTTTCTAGGGACAGAAAACTGTAGGTAGGGAGAGTGTGTCAGTTTCTTTCACTGTCAAAGTCCTTGTTTCCAGGGACCTGGAAGGACAGTGAGTGAATTCTCCTTGTGCTAAATTGTGCTTAAAAAAAACATTTTTTCTAGGGACAGAAAACTGTAGGTAGGGAGAGTGTGTCAGTTTCTTTCACTGTCAAAGTCCTTGTTTCCAGGGACCTGGAAGGACAGTGAGTGAATTCTCCTTGTGCTAAATTGTGCTTAAAAAAAACATTTTTTCTAGGGACAGAAAACTGTAGGTAGGGAGAGTGTGTCAGTTTCTTTCACTGTCAAAGTCCTTGTTTCCAGGGACCTGGAAGGACAGTGAGTGAATTCTCCTTGTGCTAAATTGTGCTTAAAAAAAACATTTTTTCTAGGGACAGAAAACTGTAGGTAGGGAGAGTGTGTCAGTTTCTTTCACTGTCAAAGTCCTTGTTTCCAGGGACCTGGAAGGACAGTGAGTGAATTCTCCTTGTGCTAAATTGTGCTTAAAAAAAACATTTTTTCTAGGGACAGAAAACTGTAGGTAGGGAGAGTGTGTCAGTTTCTTTCACTGTCAAAGTCCTTGTTTCCAGGGACCTGGAAGGACAGTGAGTGAATTCTCCTTGTGCTAAATTGTGCTTAAAAAAAACATTTTTTCTAGGGACAGAAAACTGTAGGTAGGGAGAGTGTGTCAGTTTCTTTCACTGTCAAAGTCCTTGTTTCCAGGGACCTGGAAGGACAGTGAGTGAATTCTCCTTGTGCTAAATTGTGCTTAAAAAAAACATTTTTTCTAGGGACAGAAAACTGTAGGTAGGGAGAGTGTGTCAGTTTCTTTCACTGTCAAAGTCCTTGTTTCCAGGGACCTGGAAGGACAGTGAGTGAATTCTCCTTGTGCTAAATTGTGCTTAAAAAAAACATTTTTTCTAGGGACAGAAAACTGTAGGTAGGGAGAGTGTGTCAGTTTCTTTCACTGTCAAAGTCCTTGTTTCCAGGGACCTGGAAGGACAGTGAGTGAATTCTCCTTGTGCTAAATTGTGCTTAAAAAAAACATTTTTTCTAGGGACAGAAAACTGTAGGTAGGGAGAGTGTGTCAGTTTCTTTCACTGTCAAAGTCCTTGTTTCCAGGGACCTGGAAGGACAGTGAGTGAATTCTCCTTGTGCTAAATTGTGCTTAAAAAAAACATTTTTTCTAGGGACAGAAAACTGTAGGTAGGGAGAGTGTGTCAGTTTCTTTCACTGTCAAAGTCCTTGTTTCCAGGGACCTGGAAGGACAGTGAGTGAATTCTCCTTGTGCTAAATTGTGCTTAAAAAAAACATTTTTTCTAGGGACAGAAAACTGTAGGTAGGGAGAGTGTGTCAGTTTCTTTCACTGTCAAAGTCCTTGTTTCCAGGGACCTGGAAGGACAGTGAGTGAATTCTCCTTGTGCTAAATTGTGCTTAAAAAAAACATTTTTTCTAGGGACAGAAAACTGTAGGTAGGGAGAGTGTGTCAGTTTCTTTCACTGTCAAAGTCCTTGTTTCCAGGGACCTGGAAGGACAGTGAGTGAATTCTCCTTGTGCTAAATTGTGCTTAAAAAAAACATTTTTTCTAGGGACAGAAAACTGTAGGTAGGGAGAGTGTGTCAGTTTCTTTCACTGTCAAAGTCCTTGTTTCCAGGGACCTGGAAGGACAGTGAGTGAATTCTCCTTGTGCTAAATTGTGCTTAAAAAAAACATTTTTTCTAGGGACAGAAAACTGTAGGTAGGGAGAGTGTGTCAGTTTCTTTCACTGTCAAAGTCCTTGTTTCCAGGGACCTGGAAGGAC
The DNA here is from genome assembly GCA_029206835.1 of Rana muscosa. NCBI lineage: Eukaryota > Metazoa > Chordata > Amphibia > Anura > Ranidae > Rana > Rana muscosa. The sequence goes on from CM055128.1 coordinate 277,292,045, forward strand.
AGTGAGTGAATTCTCCTTGTGCTAAATTGTGCTTAAAAAAAACATTTTTTCTAGGGACAGAAAACTGTAGGTAGGGAGAGTGTGTCAGTTTCTTTCACTGTCAAAGTCCTTGTTTCAAGGGACAGAGAAGGACACCTGAAGGTAGCCCTTATTGCTTTTTTCCCATCTCCCTGCAGGCCATCTATTAGAATGTCTGGAAGGCAAACAAGGAGAGGCAGACAGTCAGGAGGCAATAAAAGAGGGCAAGCAGGCTCTGTGTCTGGGGGCAACAGTGCTGGTCGTGGACGCGGTGCATTGTCATCAGCACATGGCCATGGGACACGCTTGTCCTTTTCGGCAGCTGGACATGTTGAGCCACATCATGCCGAAGACTTGGTAGAGTGGATGACCAAGCCCTCCTCCTCCTCCTCATCCTCTCTCACCCAGGCTCAGGGTACTGGAAAAGCAGCTGCCAAAGCGTCCTCTTCCCTGGTATCAATGTCAGACTCATCATCAGTCACTCCTTCCCTAGACCCACCATGTCCTCCTCCTGAGGAGTCCCCCGAACTGTTTCAGCACAGTGTTGGGTACATGCTCCAGGAGGATGCCCAGCGTTTCGAAGGGTCTGATGATGAAACCCAGCTAGAGGAAGGCAGTAGCGTGAGAGCAGACAGAGGGGATGCTCAAGAAGGACACCAATCTGGCAGTCATGTTCCAGCAGCTGCAGCATACTGCCAGATTGGCTCCAGTGATGAGGAGGGAGGTGATGATGAGGTCACTGACTCCACGTGGGTGCCTAATAGGAGAGAGGAGGAGGAGGAGGATGAGGAGGAGGCACATCTCCAACGAGGCAGGATGCCCTTTGGTGGCCAGCGTAAGGGCAGTACACCGACGGAATCACACCGCAGAGCTCCGCCTGTGCAGGGCGCTGCCTCTGCCCGTCATTCAAAAAGTTCTTTGGTGTGGGCCTTTTTTGAGGCTAGTGCATCAGATCGCACAGCTGCTGTTTGCAACATATGTCTCAAGCGTATATCGCGTGGCCAAAACATCAGCCGCTTGGGTACCACATGCCTGACCAGACATATGTTGACCTGCCATGCAGCTCGTTGGCAAGCCTACCTGAAAGACCCACACCAAAGAACAAAGCGGACCTCTCCTTGCACCGCATCAGCTGGGATCTCCAACCCCACTATAACTTCAGTCCTCTATGAAACATGCACTGAGAGGAATGAAGGTGTAGAATTAGGTGTGTCACAGCCAAGTACTTGCGGCCACTCTGCTAGCAGTACACCGACGTCCGATTCTAGCAGGCAAATTTCCCTGCCCCAGCTGCTGGACCGTCGAAAGAAGTTCACTCCCAGCCATCCACATGCCCAGCGGTTGAATGCTAGCTTGGCTAAATTGCTAGCGCTTCAACTGCTGCCTTTTCAGTTGGTAGACTCGGCCCCCTTCCGTGAGTTTGTGCAATGTGCGGTTCCTCAGTGGCAGGTTCCCAAACGCCACTTTTTCTCACGGAAGGCTATTCCGGCTCTCTACCGGCATGTGGAAGGCAATGTCTTGGCCTCGCTGGACAGGGCGGTCAGCGGTAAGGTGCATATTACCGCTGACTCATGGTCCAGCAGGCATGGACAGGGACGTTACCTTTCTTTCACGGCCCATTGGGTCACTCTTTTGGCAGCTGGGAAGGATGCAGGACAAGGTGCAGTAGTGTTGGAGGTTGTCCCACCGCCACGCCTCCAAAATGCTACTACTGGTTGTGACACACCTCTCTCCTCCACCCCCTCCTCTTCTTCTTCCTCCATGGCCTCTTCCTGTGGTTTGTCCTATGAACCAGCGGTGCTCCGTAGCCGTTCACGGGGCTACGCAAGTACGCAGGCAAAAAGATGCCATGCCGTGCTTGCGCTGGTGTGTTTGGGGGACAGAAGCCACACTGGGGCAGAGGTCCTGTCTGCTCTGCAGGGCCAGGCCGAGAGGTGGTTGACGCCACGCCAGCTTAAGCCAGGAATGGTGGTTTGCGACAATGGCACCAACCTCCTCTCCGCCCTCCGACAGGGACAACTGACCCATGTGCCCTGTGTGGCTCACGTCCTTAACCTGGTGGTGCAGCGGTTCTTGGGCAGGTACCCGGGCTTACAGGATGTCCTGAGGCAGGCCAGGAAAGTCTGTGTGCATTTCCGCAGATCTTATAATGCCAGTGCTCGCCTGGCTGAGCTGCAAAAGGAGTTGAACCTGCCCAAGAACCGCCTTATATGTGACATGCCCACCAGGTGGAACTCAACGTTGGCCATGCTGCAGCGGCTGCACACGCAGCAGAGGGCCATCAATGAGTACCTGTGCGACTACGGCACCAGGACAGGGTCAGGGGAGCTTGGTTTTTTTTCTCCACGCCAGTGGGGCATGATCAGGGATGCATGCACTGTCCTGGCACCATTTGAGGAGGCCACGAGGATGGTGAGCAGTGACAGTGCATGCATCAGTGACACTGTACCTCTTGTCCACCTGTTGGAGCACACGCTGTGTGGAATAATGGACAGGGCACTTGAGGCAGAAAAGAGGCAGGAAGAGGAGGACTTCCTTGCCTCTCAAGGCCCCCTTTACCCAGACAGTGTTCCTTCTGTCCCACCCATCGCACAGGAAGAGGAGGAGGAGGAGGAGGAGGAGGAGGATTGTGTCAGCATGGAGGTGGAGGCTGGCACTCAGCATCATCAGCAGCAGTCTTTTAGGGATGATTTACAGTCCCAAGAAACCAGTGGACTTGTACGTGGCTGGGAGGAGGTGGCTGCGGATCATGTCGTCCTTAGTGACCCAGAGGACTCCGGACCAAATGCCTCAGCAAACCTACGCTGCATGGCCTCCCTGATCCTGCAAAGTCTGCGGAAGGATCCTCGTATTCTTCGGATCAAGGAGAGGGACCATTACTGGCTGGCCACTCTCCTTGATCCACGGTACAAGGGTAAGGTTGCGGACCTTATGTTACCGTCGCAGAGGGAGCAGAGGATGAGACAACTCCGGGAGGCCTTGCAGAAAGGTCTGTGCAACGCGTTCCCAGAGACTGGGAGGTTACAAACTCCTGGTCCTGGACAACGAGTTGCTGAGGCTTCGGCCAGTCAAAGAAGGAGCGGTGGGGAAGGTGGCCGTCTGACCGATGCGTTCAGACAATTCTTTAGTCCGCAGCCCCAAAGTATGATCGGTTCCAGCAACCATCGCCAGCGTCTGATAAACATGGTGCAGGAATATCTAGGGGCAAGGTCAGACTTGGACACCTTCCCCACCGAAAATCCTCTGGCTTACTGGGTCTTGAGGATGGATCACTGGCCAGAGCTTGCACAGTATGCAATTGAGCTACTGGCCTGTCCTGCATCCAGCGTTCTTTCGGAACGCACATTCAGTGCTGCTGGAGGATTTGTCACGGATCACAGGGTGCGCCTGTCCACCGACTCGGTTGATCGACTGACTTTCATCAAGATGAACCAGTCTTGGATCACCACCAGCTACCACACACCTGATGCTGATATAACAGACTAATTGATTTTAACATGTCACATCCCTTCAAGACTGATGCTGATGCTGAGTGCCTGTGCTGTTATGTTGACTGGCTATCCTCCTCCTCCGAGTCCTCAATGATACGATTGATGATGATAGCTTGGAAGATCATTTTTGTTTATGGGTGCCGCCACCAGTGGCTAAGGCCCAATTTTTCAGCCCCTGTTTTACAGGGGCGTGTAATTACAATTTTTTTAGCAATAATTTGCCATAGGGCTCATTGCTGTGCTCCAAGTACAGTATCTGTGAGGGGTTGGAGTGTTGTGGCACCAGTGCCTAAGGCCCAATTTTTCAGCCCCTGTTTAACAGGGGCGTGTCATTACAATTTTTGAAGCAATACTTTGCAACAGGGCTCATTGCTGTGCTCCAAGTACAGTATCTGTGAGGGGTTGTAGTGTTGTGCCACCAGTGCCTAAGGCCCAATTTTTCAGCCCCTGTTCAACAGGGGCATGCAATTACAATTCTTGATCTAATAATTCACAGCAGGGTCCATTGCTGCACCCACCAAGAGTAACTCTGAGGGCTTACAGTCTTGTGGCAACGCCACCACCACCACCACCACGAAAGGCCCAATTTTTCAGCCCCTGTTCAAAAGGGGCATGTAATTACAATTCTTGATCTAATAATTCACAGCAGGGCCCATTGCTGCACCCACCAAGAGTAACTGTCAGGGCTTACAGTGTTGTGGCACCAGCACCACCATCAAAGCCCCAATTTTTACTACCACTGTTCAACAATTATATGTAATTAAAATTCCTGATATAATAGTTGACAGCAGGGCGTTCCAGCACCAACCAAGAGTAACTGAGTGCTTACAGTGTTGTGCCAACACCAACAACTAAGGGGCCTATTTCTGCAGAGTATATACGGCAGGTCCCTACTTTCAAACATCCAACTTACAAACGACTCCTACTTGCAAACGAAAGAAGACAACAGGAAGTGAGAGGAAATCTACCCCTAGAAAGGAAAATTCTCTCCTGTAAGAATAAATATGGGAGAAATCCTTGTTTCAAGAAAAACACCACATTTCAAAAACAGTTGTCATTGGGACGGAAAGTGAGGTGAAATGTTCTGAACAGGGGCACAGACAGCAAAACAAATGTTACAGGGGTGATAACCCTTACCTATGTTTCCCAAAAAGTTTAAAAATAGATTTTTGGGCTGGAGCTACACTTCAACAATGTACCTGTTCAAAATTGCAAACAGATTCTACATAAGAACAAACCTACAGTCCCTGTCTTGTATGCACCGCCTGTATACGGCTGTTCAGAGTATATAGGGCCTTTTTTATTTTATGTGCGGGGTTCCCCTTAATATCCATACAAGACCCAAAGGGGCTGGTAATGGGCTGGGGTAGGGGGGGGGTCATGGGGTAGCTATGCCATTTTTCTTAAAGAATTTCATCCATATTACCGGGACCAGACATTACATTAAAGCCGCAAGCAGTTTTAAATGGCTTTTTTTTCCTTTAGAAGTGTCATTTTGTGCAGGGACAGTTCTAAACACGGGAAACACGTGGCACTTCACAGGCATACTTTAGACACCCCCCAGGTACGATATTTAAAGGAATATTTGACTTTTTTTTTTTCACTTTATGCATCATTAAAATGACTGCTCCCGAAAAACGACCGTTTTTAAAACTTCTTTTTGCATTGATACATGTCCCCTGGTGCAGAACCCGGGTTCCCAAACCCTATTTATGACAATAACATGCATAATAGTTGTTATAATTAGCACTTTAGAATTCGAACGTTCGCATCCATTGTATTTAATAGGGTTCTAATGTTCGTTTCGAACTTTCGGTCCGTTCGCGGGTTCTGGTGCGAACCGAACCCGGGGGTGTTCGGCTCATCACTACTGCAGACGAACGCTACGAATCCCAACCAATGTTGATCAGACACAGCAGAGACAAGAGCGCGCATCCGCCTATAACCAAGGATGTCGTTGCAGAGCGAGCAACGATCGTCCGTGCTAATGCACAGAGGGCCCCCGTTGGCGGACATATCCGCACCCTGCAAACATCACACTCCAACCTCAAGACGTTTTCCCCTATCAGACGGGATTCAACCAGCCTCAGACTACCCCAATCAGCTCTTTTAGAGCGGGTTGCGGAAGTACTAACACTGGGTGACACTATGACAATACATATTAAATACATCTCCATAAAAATCTCCACAACAAGGGACACACGGAATGTTTTCGTTCTGTCCTCCATTCACTCAGATACGACATTTGAAATTCCAACGGCGACTGGTGTTGTTGAGAAGCCCCTCTGTGTCCATGAATACAACCTTAACCATGGGAGGGGTGGACTTTAATATCCAGATGAGGGCGCCATACTCAATTGCTGTAGGGCCAGAGGCTGGTATAAAAAAGTGTCTGTATACTTATTTCAATTGGCTCTGCTGAATGATTATGTGCTATACAATATGAAAATTAGGGGGAACTAATGCGCAAACCAACAAGGGAGTGGGGTGGAAGGAAAAAAACGAAACAGCAGCCACATAGTAAGTGTTCACACACTAATAGCAAAATTAATAAAAGAAGAACATTTCTACAAGTGATCCACAGCAATGTGCATAAAAGTCCAAAAATAGTGCAAGTCACAGGTAATCCAATTCCAATTGCAGTGTCATACAAAAAGTGCAAGTGCTGATCCTCCAGTAAGATTGGAGGGATCTTTAAAAGGAACACAACAGAAAGGCTTATTTTTAAGCCTATTAAGGTGAGAGGCTGGGGGAAATGATTGGCACCAGCACTGGAGGATCAGCACTTGCACTTTTTGTATGCACCTTTTATCTAAATTATATAGTAATTTTAGAGTGAGCACCCTTATACCCCCTCCTTTTATTCATGTGCTATACAAGGCGTCAGGACGAACTGGATCCTTCCTCAAATTCCAGGAAGAGATCATCACAGCCTATCTGTTTCCAGACAGTGCTGTGCCCCAACTTCCCAATCCAAATGCAGTGAGCCGACTGCATGAGAGGCACTTTCCAAAAGCCCTCCGTGGTACTTCTATTTAAAAAACACCCCAAAGAAGATGTTGTGTCTGCAGAAAACATGGATATAGGAGTGATACCCGCTCTTATTGTCCCTACTGTCCTGACCAACCTGGTCTCTGCGTCTGTGACTGCTTCCATCAATATCACACACTAGGTGATGTCATGGATATGCATTAATGTCTGTCTGCCATCTTACCTTCCTCCTCATGTGTTCATCTAGAGACCAGACCTCCTTCACCTGGCTTCCTTTATAATCTCCTCCCAGCCTGACTCCACCCCAGGCCCTATCACAGAACACTATATTAACCTGTGCACTGCAAGCCTGCTTTGCTGATCAACGTGTTTGTTAGGCATTGTGTGTTTGGGTTCCTGCCTGCCGTGTGCTACGTCTGTCTCTCTGTTACGTTATTGGCTTGTCCCCGACTATCCCTGTCTGCTCGTGACCCTTGACCTTCGGCTCGTTCTTCGTTATCCTTATCTGCTTGTGGCCCCTGACCTTCAGCTTGTTATTCGGTTCTCTCTTATCGTGTGCTGCTGCTTCCCCTCTTTTCCCCTTATCCTACGGGGCGTGAGCTAGGAAACTCCAGGGGCCGCGACCTGGTCCCAGCCTGCAGCATAACATCCTCACCACTAGAGGCCCTGGAGAAGACCAGCTGGGTCTTAGACTCCGCGCCCTGGGGAATCTTGGCTCTAGCTCCAGTTAGGATCCCGGTTGTGCTCCTCTGGTCCCGCTTTCCACAACCACCCAGTTTCCTATCCGCAGAAGCCAGCCATAGGGTTCACTACCTCGCGGTGCACTCCTGTCCCCCTACGGTGTGCATCTGTCACCTGGCCACAGGTGACCCTGACAGTTTGATCAGCCATGAACCCGGCTGACATCCCGCTTCCCGCGGATGATCCATTGCAGGGCATAGTTCGCAGACTTGAGACCCAGGAATCAAATCAGACTCAGGTGATGCGATTCCTCCAGGATCTGGCTTCTCGATTCGAGCAGCTTCAGGTCTCCTTGGGAATCCCGAATCCGCAACCCCAAGTACAACCAGCGGCTGTACCTATCGCACCAGTCGCAGCCTCACACTCACTAAGATTGCCAGCTCCGTTCCGTTTCTCTGGGGACTCCAAGGCCTGCAGGGGGTTTCTCACCCAATGCACAATTCATTTTGAGCTTCAGCCTCAAAGCTTCCTGTCTGACCGGGCTAAGGTAGCCTATATCATTTCCCTCCTCTCCGGTGAAGCTTTGGCCTGGGCTGCCCCCCTGTGGGAGAGGAACGATCCGGTGGTTTCCAGTCTGTCCGATTTCTTGAAGCTCTTTCGTAACATCTTCGAAGAGCCGGCTCGGGCTTCTTCAGCGGCTAGTGCTGTCTTACGTCTTCGCCAAGAATCTAGTTCAGTGGGGCAATATGCTCTTCAGTTTCGTATCCACACAGCTGAATTGAGCTGGAATAATGAGGCCCTGGTCGCTACCTTTTTACATGGCCTCTCTGACCGAGTGAAAGACGAATTAGCGGGAAGAGCCATTCCCGTCGGTCTGGACGATGTAATTTCATTATGCAACCAGATCGACATTCGTTTTCAAGAGAGGTCCTTAGAAAAAAGATGCCAGCACTCTCTGGGTCCTAGCCAGTCTGAGCTCCCCTCCCTTCATTCCGTGGAGCATCCTCTACCTGCTGAAGAACCTATGCAGCTGGGCCGGACCAGACTAACCCCCGAAGAACGTGCTAGGCGCAGAACTCTGGGCTTGTGCCTCTATTGTGGGGGCAAGGGTCATTTTCGTGACTCCTGCTCGCTTCGTCCGGGAAACGCTCGGGTCTAATACATTTGGAAGGTGGAGTATTGGACCCAGAAACATCACCTTCTCGCCTGCTCTTGCCGGTGTTCCTTCATGTAGGCACTTCTCCTCAGTCAACCCTTGCATACCTGGATTCCGGGGCTTCCGGCAATTTTATGGATTGGAGAACTGCTTCTTCTATGAAGCTTACCCTTTCACCTCTCACTACCCCATTGGTAGTCTTGGCAATTGATGGCACTGTTCTCCCAGGGGGCCCTATTCGCTTCCAGATGCTACCCATTAGGATGTCGGTAGGGATTCTCCACCAGGAGTGGATATCCTTTCTTATTCTACCCAAGGCCTCTACCCCAGTTGTATTGGGCCTCCCTTGGCTACAGCTCCACTCTCCACATGTGGACTGGGTCTCTGGGCAGATCCTGGCCTGGGGTTCCTCATGTTTCTCGTCGTGTCTTCTCAAGGTGACCCCCAAGGAGAGTCTTCCGGTTGCTGCCACTTCTGTTTCTTCTGATCTTCCTGCTGCATACAGCGATTACCGGGATGTGTTCTGTAAGAAATCAGCTGAGGTGCTTCCTCCCCACAGGTCTTTTGACTGTGCTATTGATCTTGTCCCCGGAGCAACTCTACCCAGGGGTCGTACCTACCCTCTGTCCATCCCAGAGACCCAGGCCATGTCGGAGTATGTCGCAGAGAATCTGGAGAGAGGTTTCATCCGGAAATCCTCATCGCCTGCAGGGGCAGGGTTCTTTTTTGTTGCCAAAAAGGATGGTACCTTAAGACCCTGCATCGATTATCGGGGTTTAAATGCGGTTACTATTAAAAATCGATACCCCTTACCCTTAATATCTGAGCTATTCGATAGGTTGAAGGGTGCCTCCATTTTCACCAAGTTGGATCTCAGAGGCGCGTACAATCTCATTCGAATACGGGAGGGTGACGAATGGAAGACTGCATTCAACACTAGAGACGGGCATTACGAATATCTGGTGATGCCTTTTGGTCTGTGTAATGCTCCAGCCGTGTTTCAAAATTTGTCAATGAAATCTTCAGAGATCTGCTGTACCAGTTTGTTGTCATCTATCTGGATGACATTCTGATCTTTTCTGAAAATCTGCTCGTCCACAGAAACCATGTCCGCACTGTACTTCAACGTCTTAGAGAGAACAATCTCTATGCCAAGCTGGAGAAATGTTCCTTTGAATGTTCTGAGGTCCTGTTTTTGGGGTGCTTCGTCTCATGTTCGGGTCTTCGTATGGACCCTGGGAAGGTCTTGGCTATCACCAACTGGCCTCTTCCTGCTAGCCTCAAGGCCACACAGCGCTTTCTTGGCTTCACTAATTATTATAGGCAGTTCATAAGGAATTACTCTTCCATTGCCGCGCCTATTATCGCTTTGACCAAGAAGGGTGTGAATGCCAGAGACTGGCCTCCCGAAGCTGTCTCTGCATTTCACAACCTGAAACAGGCCTTTGTTTTTGGCCCCCTCTTGAGGAGACCAAATCCTGGGAATGCATTTTTTATTGAAGTGGATGCTTCCTCAATGGGGGTGGGAGCTGTGCTTCTTCAAATCTTTGAGAAGAGACGCCAACCATGTGCGTTCTTCTCCAAAAAAAATTCTCAGGCAGAGAGGAATTATGCCATCGGTGATCGGGAACTTCTCGCAATTAAATTGGCGTTAGAGGAGTGGCGTCATCTCTTGGAGGGTTCCCCTCACTCCATAACGATCTTTACCGATCACAAGAATTTACAGTATCTACAGAATGCTAAACGTCTGAATCCTAGACAGGCCAGGTGGAGTCTCTTCTTTGCCCATTTTAATTTCACGATTACCTACAAACCTGGTTCCTGCAACGGTCGGGCTGATGCGCTCTCTAGGTCATTTGACACTTTGGACGAGGAGTCCGCCCCTGAACCTGAGCCGATCATTCCCACCTCATGCATTGTTGCCCACTCTACCACCCTGAAGTCAAAAATTCCGCCTGGTAAGACCTTTGTCCCCACTGAGCTAAGAGCTAAGATCCTTCGTTGGGGACATGATTCCAAGGTGGCAGGGCATTCTGGATTCCTCCGATCCTTCCTACTCATCAGTCGTCACTACTGGTGGCCTAATCTCCGCTCAGACGTCAAAGACTACGTTAAAGCTTGTCATGTCTGTGCTCAGTCCAAATCCTCCACACAAGCTCCTGCTGGTCTCCTCATGCCCTTGCCCATTCCTAAGGAACCCTGGGCCCATATTGCCATGGATTTTGTCACCGATCTCCCACTGTCTGAGAATAATACAGTCATTTGGGTGGTAATCGATCGATTCTCCAAGATGGCTCATTTTGTTCCTCTTCCTGGTCTTCCTTCTGCCCCTGCCTTGGTTCCCATTTTCATTCGGGAAATTCTCCGCCTACATGGGGTCCCTTCTCATATTGTTTCCGACAGGGGAGTCCAATTCACGTCTCGTTTTTGGAGAGCCTTTTGCAAATCCCTCAATATTGTCTTGGATTTTTCTTCTTCTTACCATCCCCAATCCAATGGACAGACTGAGAGGGTTAATCAGGAGTTAGAGGTCTTTCTTCGCACCTTTGTGTCTTCTCACCATGACGATTGGTCCTCTCTACTCCCGTGGGCAGAATTCTCCCATAACAATCATGTGAATACCAGTTCGCAGAAGACACCCTTTTTCACAGTTTATGGAAAACACCCTCAACTTCCTCTTCCCATGATCTGTTCTCCAGACATTCCAGCTTTGGCTTCGGTTCAGGAGTCTCTCAATTCCGTTTGGGGTCACGTTCATGATTCCCTCCGGGCAGCTGCTGAAAAATTCAAAGGCTTTGCCGACCGCCGCAGGCGTAAACCGCCTTCTCTTCAGCCAGGGGACAAAGTCTGGCTCTCTACCAGGAACATCAAGCTCCGAGTTCCTTCTCTGAAGTTTGCTCCACGATTCATCGGTCCATACACGGTAATTGCTAAACTGAATCCGGTTTGTTTCAAACTCCAGATTCCTAAGAGCCTTAAAATCACTAACTCCTTTCATGTTGCTCTTCTAAAGCCTTTAGTCCTCAATAAATTCTCTCGTCCTCTCCCTACCGTGGCGCCTGTCTCTGTGGATAATCAGGAGTACGAGATCAGTCAAATTCTGGACTCCCGACTCTGTAAAGGCGTTCTTCAGTACCTCGTTCATTGGAAAGGGTTTGGTCCTGAGGAGAGGTCTTGGATCACTGCATCTGAAGTCTTTGCACCTCGTCTGTTAAAGGAGTTTCATCTGAAGTTTCCCTCTAAACCTGGGCCCAGGCGGGGAAGGGGGAGGCCTCGTAAGAGGGAGGGTACTGTCATGGATATGCATTAATGTCTGTCTGCCATCTTACCTTCCTCCTCATGTGTTCATCTAGAGACCAGACCTCCTTCACCTGGCTTCCTTTATAATCTCCTCCCAGCCTGACTCCACCCCAGGCCCTATCACAGAACACTATATTAACCTGTGCACTGCAAGCCTGCTTTGCTGATCAACGTGTTTGTTAGGCATTGTGTGTTTGGGTTCCTGCCTGTGCTACGTCTGTCTCTCTGTTACGTTATTGGCTTGTCCCCGACTATCCCTGTCTGCTCGTGACCCTTGACCTTCGGCTCGTTCTTCGTTATCCTTATCTGCTTGTGGCCCCTGACCTTCAGCTTGTTATTCGGTTCTCTCTTATCGTGTGCTGCTGCTTCCCCTCTTTTCCCCTTATCCTACGGGACGTGAGCTAGGAAACTCCAGGGGCCGCGACCTGGTCCCAGCCTGCAGCATAACATCCTCACCACTAGAGGCCCTGGAGAAGACCAGCTGGGTCTTAGACTCTGCGCCCTGGGGAATCTTGGCTCTAGCTCCCGTTAGGATCCCGGTTGTGCTCCTCTGGTCCCGCTTTCCACAACCACCCAGTTTCCTATCCGCAGAAGCCAGCCATAGGGTTCACTACCTCGCGGTGCACTCCTGTCCCCCTACGGTGTGCATCTGTCACCTGGCCACAGGTGACCCTGACAGGTGAGTATTAGCGTAGGGTACAGAACGGCACAGTCCTAGGGCACACTTACACAGGGTCTCGAAAGATGTTAGATGACCATCACATTTTGAGAGACCTTAACCTGGAACGTTCAAAGTTATAATAAAAGTGTATTTTTTTTAAAGTAAATAAATAAAATAAATTTAAAAAAATAGTTTTCGTTTTATTGTTCTTCTCTCTCTATTGTTCTCGCTCTATTGTTCTCTTTCTATTGTTCTCCTCTGTTTTACTGTATTTTAGGATATACTGTAATGTTTTATTGTACTTTGTTTTATTGTGTTTTCTTTTCAGGCATGGTATGTCTTACTGTTATACTGTAATTTTACTGTGTTTTATTGTTAGTCATTATTGGCTTTGCAGGTATGCCATTCAGCTGCAGTACAGATTTATTTATTTTGACACTAACAGGGTTTGCTCTCACGATACATAAATCTGTGACTCCAGCGCTGTAGGAGGTGATTTAACCACCACAGTTAAAAAAATAACATATATACCATATGCCATTAAGCTGCAGCACTGATTTATTTATTTTGACAGCAACATGGTTTGCTCTCACGATACGTAAATCTGTGACTCCAGCGCTGTAGGAGGTGATTTTACCACCGCAGTTAAAAAAAGAGCATATATGCCGAAGCATAGGGGCAGGGGTGGACATAGGGGTGGATCGCATATATTTTTATATTTATTGTATGCCCATCATTAGAAGTGGGTGGATGCAGGGCGGTATTCTAATGGTGGGCATACCACCGATCAATCGATTTGAATGGAGAAATCTGTTAGGTTCTCTTTTTTCGTTTAGCCCACAGGCTGTATGAAAAAAAAGTACATTACAATATATGCTCAACAAGGACCAGCGACGTACTGGTATGTTGCTGGACTTTGAGTGGTTAAACCAGAATGATGCCTGCAGGTTTAGGTATGATCTTGGTATCGTTTTTTTTTTTCAGCCGGCCGTCAGCTTTCATGTAAAAGCAATCCTAGCGGCTAAATAGCCACTAGACTACTTTTTTTACCAGCAGTGGGAGGGAACGTTCCCCCCCCCCTCGCCGTCTTCCATGGTTTTCTCGGGCTCTCCTGTTTCACCGGGGAACCCAAGAATGCAGCCGGTGGTGCCGCCAGCTGACCATAGAGCTGATTGGAGACCAGAACGGCTCCAATCAGCTCTATGGCCTATTAAACCGAAAGCTACGAGCATTTCATGACTTCGGTTTTCGGTTTCGCCGGATATAAACAGCACCATTGGGAAATTTGGAAAGCATCTTATTACACTGATATTGGCGTGGTCAGATGCTTTGAGGGCAGAGGAGAGATCTAGAGTCTAATAGACCCCAATTTTTTCAAAAAAGAGTACCTGTCACTACCTATTGCTATCATAGGAAATATTTACATTCCCTGTGGTAACAATAAAAATTATAAATAAAAAAAAAAATTTTAAAAATAAAGGAACCATGTAAAAATAAAATAAAAAAGCAAAATAAATAATAGGAAAAAAAATTAAAGTATCCCTATCACCCCGTGCTCGCGCACAAAGGCGAACACAATTGTCGGTCTCGTGTCATATGTAAATGGCAATTGCACTATGCATGTGAGGTATCACTGCGAACGTCAGATTGAGGGCAGTAATTTTAGCAGTAGACCTCCTCTGTAAATCTAAAGTGGTAACCTGTAAAGGCTTTCAGTCTTTTTAAAATGTATGCAGTTTGTCCCTGTTGCACGGTTGTGAGTAATTTTAAAGCATGTTGTGTTTGGTCTCTCTGTACTCAGCATAAGAACATCTTTTATATTTTACCAAACATTTGATCAATATAGTGTAGTCTTAGTGCAGTAAAATTCAAAAAAGTGATTTTTTCCCCAACAAATTGCATTTGAATAATCGCTGCGCAATTACTTTCTGAAAAAAAATTGCAACACCCACCATTTTAATCTGTGGGGCATTTGCTTTAAAAAAAATATATTATGTTTGGGAGTTCAACGTAATTTTATAGCAAAAAAATATACATTTTTCATGTAAACAAAAAGTGTCAGAAACGACTTGGTGGTTCAAGTGGTTAGAAGAGTGGGTGATGTGTGGCATAAGCATAAAATGCCAGGACAGTTCAAAAGCCCCCAAATTACCCTTTTTTGGAAAGTAGACACCCCAAGCTATTTGCTGAGAGGCATGTTAAGTCCATGGAATATTTTATATTTTGCCACAAGTTTTGGGAAAATTAAAAAAATATATTTTTTTTTTTTTACACAAAGTTGACGCTTTTATATTTTGTCACACATGGCATGGGTATATGTGAAATGAAACCCCAAAATACATTTTGCTGCTTCTCCTGAGTATGGGGATACCACATATGTGAGACATATACGCATCCCATGGGACTGCGACATTGCGGCGGACAAATCTGACCCCAAATTACACTTTTTGGAGACTAGTGACATTATTACATTGATCAGTGCTATAAAAATGCACTGATCAATGTAAAAATTACACTGGCAGGGAAGGGGTTAACACCAATGGCATCCCTAGGGGGGGACCAGAGGGGGCCCTGCCCCCCCCCAACATTATGCTGTGCCCCACCATGTGCCCCCCCAAAAAAAAAGAGAGGGAGAGCGTCCCCAGTCAGCTCCTGCGGGGATTCCTCCCCCCTCCCTCTGCTCGCTGACACTGCATAATGCGAGCGCTCACACAACCACAGCCGCCCGATCTGCTCCTTTCCCTGCATCCTCATTGGCACGAAGAAGAGCGAGTTGCAGGAAGGACTCCACGAGCACTGTGGGAGGGGGGGAGAGGGGGGCCCAAGCCTTCATCTCAGTTACTGAAAAAACAGACTGATTTCTCCCGTCCTTAGGACAGGAGAACCAGCCTGTAAATTCCTAGAATGGTGACTGCAAGCTGAGCCGAGTGTCAGTCTATGACACTCTTTCACAGCCCAGCGAGTCCAGCCACCCCCCTCACTCTCCTCACATACGAGCAGGGAGGAAAACAGCTCCTCCTCCTCCTTCCAGTCCCGCCCACACTATCCCGGCGTGCTGTATCTGAAGAGAGGGGATGTGTGGGCGGGAAATATGAAAATCAGCAGCATTCCTTGCTGTGTGTGAATGATGCCTGAGATTCTAGCCTGGACCGTGGGTAAGTGTGTGCACTGCAGACTGCAGTACACTGTAATCACTGAACTGCATTATCTCCATCCCTTCTCTCCCCCATCTGTCTCCCTCCCCCTCTCCTGTTCTTTCAAGACATTCACAATTTACTTTCACTTTCAGTTAGGCAGGTAATAGACGGTGCACATTTCTTTCCTGCATCCACAGATTGCAGGAAAGAAACTTGCATAATTCCCCCATCAACACAGACAGTGCTGACAGGGGAATATCTCTCCTGCCCAGCAATTGTATTCTCCCGACAAACAGTGATTATCACTAGTGGCTATAGCAACCACTAGTGATAATCATAAGAGAATCTGCTCATTAATGGTTCGAATCTCAGCCAGTTCCTGCTGAACCAGCTGAGATTTAAACTGTCTATGGCTGGTCTTAGCTCTTAGGCCCCTTTCACACAGACACGTTTTTCAGGCGGTTTAGCGCTAATAATAGCGCTGCTATACCGCCTGAAAAAATCGTGCCCTGCAGTCTTCAGTGTGAAAGCCCAAAGGCTTTCACACTGAAGCGGTGCGCTAGCAGGACCGCTCCAAAAGTCCTGCTAGCCGCATCTTTACAGCGGTGAAGGAGCGGTGTGTTCACCGCTCCTTTACCGCTGCCGCCCATTGAAAGCAATGGGAGACCGCAGTAATACCGCCCGCAATGCGCCTCTGCAGAGGCGCATTGCGGGCGGTATTAACCCCTTTTTCGGCCGCTAGCGGGGTTAAATTCACCCCGCTAGCGGCCGCATACCGTGGTAAAAACAAAGGTATAGCAGCGTTAAAAATAGCACCGCTATACCCACAGCGCACCTCCCGCCCCAGTGTGAAAGGGGCCTTAGGCAGCCCATACATTGATCACTTTTTTTCATTCAACTATTAGGTTGAATGAAAAAAAAAAGGAAATGATCCAATTACTCCATCTACACATTATAGGTGGATGGGGGAATGTTCCCAGTGTGGACCAGTGCTGGAGCAACCAGAGTTGCTGTCCTGTCCCGGCTATTCACAGCGCTGGTCTCTGGCTCCATGGTAGCGGCGGCAGCACATTGGAACCCAGTGCTGGTTACTTTATGGGGCTGATGTACAGGAGGGCCAGCACAATTTGTTGTTAAAGATGGGCTGGGCATGTTCAAAATTCCACATGCCAGAGCCTGCCAGGAAGCCCACACTGCACAGCGCTAATCACAGGCAATGGGACATTTCCCGGTCCACAGCTCCACAGATCAGGAAATGTCTCACTGGCTGTGATTAGCACTGTGGAGTGTCGGCTTCCTGGCGGGAGATCGGGCATGTGGGATTTCAAACACACCCGAGCCCATCTCATGCACGCATAATGTCACCAGCACAAAGTCCTAATAGACTGCTGCCGGTGCCAAGGAGACAGATGCCAGACCAGCGCTGTCAATAACAGGGACAGGACAGCTGGGAAACCCCACAGTGGCAGAACACCAGGGCCCGGTGGCAAGACAACCTTTGCAACCCTGATAGTTCTCCCACTGCTTTGGACCCTTATATTTTCTTGGTGTGCTGGTGACATATATCTCTTGTTTTCTGCCACCCTGGTGGGGCCCCAGTATAGTACGAAGGGAGCTCACTGCAGAACATGTGAAAGGGCCCATTGTGGGATCGTAGTAAAGGGCCCCAGGATATATATATATATATATATATATATATATATATATATATATATATAATTGCATTTTATAGTTGGCCCCCCTACTTTTGTCTCTGTCCCCCCATGTGCCCCCCTAAATATGAAAGCTGGAGACGCCACTGGTTAACACTAGGGGCGATTAAGGGGTTAAGTGTGTTCCCTAGGTGGGTTCTAACTGTAGGGGGGATGGGCTACCAGGGACATGACAGAGATCACTGCTCCAGATCACTGGGAACAGAACATCTCTGACATATCCCCTGTCAGAACAGGGATGCGCTTGTTTAAACTGGCAGATCCCAGTTCTGCCTCTGTACTAGGCGATCGCTGATCACCGGCGGACATCGAGTCCCCCCCGACCCGTGCAATGAGAGTGCGCCGCCGCCGGCGTGCACCCGCAACTGCGCCCGCGTGAGCCGCTATGCAGGTACAGCGATTCGCGCAGCGCTGCCAACCTGCCACAGTATATATGCGTGAGCTGCTCGGCAAGTGGTTAAACAATGTATACATTTTTTGGTTATCAAGGTGGAACTACACTGTATCTGAGCACCACAAAGCAAAAAAAAAAAGGTACTTAATTCATTTTTTATATTCCAAGAAACCCCCCCCCCCCCCCCCATCCATCCATGTCTCTATGCTTTAGTTGCAAAATCACTTTGAAAAACATCCTCCTACCATTTTTTGCCGTGGATATCTTGAGCAACGGCAGGTAATTCACGTATTATTTACTTCTTGGGATCCATCTGCCCTTAGCTCGGGCATGCAGACAGGAGGGTGTACTTAGCTGAGAAAAGTACTCCTCCCCTCCTGAAGACTCCTGGGATGTTTGACATAATTTGCCTAGGCCAGAAACCAGGAAATAACTGAAGAATTTTTTTACAAAAAGAAGAACAGCGTAAGGATTATAAATAGTCATTGAGTGAGTGAAGTTTCATTTTAACAAAAAAAATTTAAGCATACTCACAGATGTATGGACCCCATGATTTCAATATGCTCACCCCACACTTTACTCTGTACTGAGAATCTAACCATCCTATAGAGCAAACATCCTTATTATGGGGGCTAATAAACAAGAAAAACTGCGCTTAGATGTAAAAGCAAAAAAAGGCAGCAGCATTGGTGGGATAAAATACAAATAAACAAACTAGAAAATGGAGAGCTGCGCCAATGAAAAGTCACATGATAGCATTAGCATCCAGAGGCTGATGTGTCAAAACCGGTGCACACTCTACAAACAATGCGCACTCAGCAAACAAGTTGAAAGTGTCCAGACTGATTTGACACAAATAATCACCAAAGTGAAGAAAATTTAATCCCAATAAATGGCAACCAGATTGGAGGAATGCACAAACTGGTCATCAAATAACTGGATCGATAAAATTATTCTAAGGTGATAACATAGTCCACAATGATGATATTAAATGGCAGGTTCATGTAGGATGTATCAAACGAAAAATCTGAAGAAGATTAATTATCTCACATCCTTCAGTTATTGCTGCTTACTTCTTTATTACATTGGATAACAATTAAGTGCACCACCTTACACCTCAGGACTAGGGATGAGCTCGGTGTTCGACTCGAACATCAGCTGTTCGACCGTTCGGTGAACATCGAACGATTTGGGCCGTTCGCGCCAAATTCGAGTGAGGCGAACGGCCCACAATATACTGCGCCATCGCAGTGTAATCCCGGCGCTGTGATTGGCCAAACATGCACTGTGACCGCGCATGCTTGGCCAATCACAGCGCCGGCAGCTAGGAGAGCCATAATTGGCCACAGGCAGGTTGCCTGTGGCCAATTATAGCTCAGGGGGTTTAGCACATGCCCCACACTATAAAAGGCCGCCAGCGCGGCGGCCTTGTGTAGTGTGTTCCGGCGCAAATGGGAAAGAGGATAGGCAGGCAGGGACAGTGTGATATTCTTTGTGCTATTCTTGTGTGCAGGGAGAGAGAAGGATAGGCAGGGAGAGTGTCAGTGTCATATTCTTTGATAAACCTTGTGTGCAGGGAGAGAAAAGGATAGGCAGGGGGAGTGTCAGTGTCATATACTTTGATAAACCTTGTGTGCAGGGAGAGAGAAGGATAGGCAGGGAGAGTGTCAGTGTCATATACTTTGATAAACCTTGTGTGCAGGGAGAGAGAAGGATAGGCAGGGAAAGTGTCAGTGTCATATACTTTGATAAACCTTGTGTGTAGGGAGAGAGAAGGATAGGCAGGGAGAGTGTCAGTGTCATATACTTTGATAAACCTTGTGTGCAGGGAGAGAGAAGGATAGGCAGGGAAAGTGTCAGTGTCATATACTTTGATAAACCTTGTGTGTAGGGAGAGAGAAGGATAGGCAGGGAGAGTGTCAGTGTCATATTCTTTACTAAACCTTGTGTGCAGGGAGAGAGAAGGATAGGCAGGGAGAGTGTCAGTGTCATATTCTTTGCTAAACCTTGTGTGCAGGGAGAGAGAAGGATAGGCAGGGGACAGTGTCAGTGTCATATACTTTGATAAACCTTGTGTGCAGGGAGAGAGAAGGATAGGCAGGGGACAGTGTCAGTGTCATATTCTTTGATAAACCGTGTGTACAGGGAGAGAGAAGGATAGGCAGGGAACAGTGTCAGTGTCATATTCTTTGATAAACCTTGTGTGCAGGGAGAGAGAAGGATAGGCAGGGAGAGTGTCAGTGTCATATTCTTTGATAAACCTTGTGTGCAGGGAGAGAGAAGGATAGGCAGGGGACAGTGTCAGTGTCATATTCTTTACTAAACCTTGTGTGCAGGGAGAGAGAAGGATAGGCAGGGAGAGTGTCAGTGTCATATTCTTTGCTAAATCTTTTGTGCAGGGAGAGAGAAGGATAGGCAGGGGACAGTGTCAGTGTCATATACTTTGATAAACCTTGTGTGCAGGGAGAGAGAAGGATAGGCAGGGAGAGTGTCAGTGTCATATACTTTGATAAACCTTGTGTGTAGGGAGAGAGAAGGATAGGCAGGGAGAGTGTCAGTGTCATTGTTGCTAAGCCTCCTGCACAATATACACCTGAAGTTAGCCCGTATTGCTGTGTTTTCCTGGTGTGTTACACCAACGGGCATTTGCAGCACTTACAGCGGGCGGAGTGTGCCTCCTGCACATTATACACCTGAAGCTAGCCCGTATTGCTGTGTTTTCCTGGTGTGTTACACCAACGGGCATTTGCAGCACTTACAGCGGGCGGAGTGTGCCTCCTGCACATTATACACCTGAAGCTAGCCCGTATTGCTGTGTTTTCCTGGTGCCGCTTTAACCACTCCTCGCCCCCTTACATGCCACATTTGGCATGTAATTTTTTTGGGTGGGGAGAGCGGGATTTGTTAGGAGTGGGACTTCCTGTCCCACTTCCTCATTCCGCCCAGAGACCGCTTAGGCGACCCGTCATATCGCCTTAGGCGGCTCCTCCCTGTAGGCGATCACCTGGGACACGTGACAGGTCCCAGGCGATCGCCTGTCCACTCCTAGGGCGCTGCGCGACTCGCGCATGCGCAGTGAGTACCCGGTCGTGAAGCTGAAAGCTGTCACGGCCGGGTGCCCACAGTTTGAATAGAGGCGCCGGTGGAGAAGGGGGGAGAGGAGCGACGCTCTGGGCGGCCGCGTCGCTGGACAGTGGAGCAGGTAAGTGTCTGTTTATTAAAAGCCAGCAGCTACACTTTTTGTAGCTGCTGACTTTTAATAAACATAAAAAAGGCTGGAACTCCACTTAAAGTGGTTAATGCATTGTATGTATGAAGATAAAAAAACATTCTCTGTGCAGAAGCCACCCCAGCCCCTCCTAATAGTTACCTGAGCCCCCTCTCGATCCAGCGATGTCCACGAGAGCCTTGCCTTTTACTGGGGTCTCGCACTCCTGATTGGCTTTTGGCAGCAGCGGGAGCCATTGGCTGTCAATCACAGCTGTTGAGCCAATCAGGAGACAGCGGGGGCGGGGGCAAGGTGCAGCTCTGTGTGCGAATGGTGCTGCTTGCTGTGGGTGCACCCGGCAGGTGGGAGGGGCCAAGAGCGCCGGCGGGGGATTCGAGAAGAGGAGGATCTAGGCTGCTTTGTGCAAAACCACTGTGCAGAGCAGGTAAGTATGACATGTTTGTTATTTGAAAAAAAAAACAAGGCTTTAATATCGCTTTAGGGGAATGGAACCAAAGGGATGAAGTAGTGGGGCTGACATCTAGCGCCCCTTGCAGGACTTACAATGCTAAGGGTTTCATTACACTTGCGGTTGTCATTGCCGCCTCTTGGTGGATCCCTTTTTTTAGAGGCATTTGACAGACAACTCAGAGACGATGTGTTGCCTCCTGGATGCCTGTTTAAACCCGTAAAAGCCTGTAGCACTGCATGCATTAAACAAGGTTGCAGCACAGCCCTAATCATTTAAATAGGTCATGTTTGCTGGCAACACTGCCTACTGAATTTATCATTTATTTATTTCAGGCACTTATATTACGCTGTCAATCTACACAGCACTTTACATTTGTATTATACATTCACATCAGTCCCTGATTCACATCAGAGGAACTGCAGTCTGCTCATATCATTTGTAAAAAAAAAAAACTTTGCCATTCTGAAGCTTCCCTCCAACCACTTTGCATATTATTTTATATATATACTGTGATTCTGTACTTGCCAAATATGCTGCAAAAATCTCCCTCCACTGAGTCTGGCTGCAGCCATTTTAACTGTGGGCAGCTGAAGCTGCTGCCTGTTCACTTCCTGGATTTACACAGACACACAGAGGCACACCTCCAGCTCTGCAGCCCTGCAGCTATCATTGGCCCTCTTATGACTCACCCTCCCCTCCCTTCCTGGCAAACTCTCACGAGAGTGAGAGAGAGAGCTGTGCATGATGTCATAAGCCTAGGCTAATGACCAGACAAGAAAGAGGAAGTGGGCTGTATTGCCTCGTACATACGACCGGTTTTCCCGTCGGGAAAACTGCCATGACAGCTTTTGGCCGGGAAAACCGGCCGTATGTATGCTCCATCGCAGTTGTCCTGACAGGAAAACTGCGGGGAAAAAAAGAGAACCAGCTCTCTTTTTTCCCGTCAGGAAAAAATCCTGCTGAGAAAACCGGTCGTCTGTATGCTTCCCCGAGGGGGAAAAAAAAACGCGCATGCTCGTAAACAATTTGACGCATGCGCGGAAGCATAGAACGTCATTTTGTCGGCTCGTCGTAGTCTTTGACGTCACCGCGTTCTTGGCATTCAAATGTTCAGCGGTCTTTTGTGTGACAGTGTGTATGCAAGGCAGGCTTGAGAGGAATCCCATTGGGGAAAGTGTCGTTTTTTTTCCTGCCCGGAAAACCGGTCGTGTGTACGAGGCATATAAGGTATTTACTGGCAGAAAAATGTTTTACTATTCAAAGTTAAAACAACGAGGGCAGAAGATTTAATAGATGGAAATTTGAAAAAATGACTGAAGGTCCGCTCTGAGGAGCTAACCATCTAAGATTCCTCACTCACATTCATACATACACATACTAGAGCCAATTGACCTCCCAAGCATTATTTTGGAGTGTGGGAGGAAACTGGAGTACCTGGAGAAAGCCTACACGGGCACAGAGGGAACATGCAAACTCCAGGCAGGTGGTGCTGTGGTTGGGATTTGAGCCAAGGACCCCGGTGCTGCCAGGCGTAAATGCTAACCACTTAACCACTGTGTTGTTGCCCATGCAACCTGTGGTACGTACCTGTGGTGTGTATTAACCACTTGAGACCCGCGCTATAGACGAAAGACATCTGCAGCGCGGCTCTCAAGTGCCGAGTGGACGTCCCCTGGACGTCCTGCTGTGTTTACATGCGGCCGCGCATCACAGAGGGAACGGCTGTGCCCGTCGCATCACGTGATGCGATCGGCTGTTACAGAGGCAGGACGTGGATCTCCATGTGTAAACACAGAGATCCACGCCCTGTCAGGGAGAGAGGAGACCGATGCTGTGTCCCTTGTACATAGGGACACAGATCGGTCACCTCCCCCAGTCAGTCCCCTCCCCCACACAGTGAGAATCACTAATAGGGAACATATTTAACCCCTTGATCGCCCCCTGGTGGTAACCCCTTCCCTGCCAGTCACATTTATACAGTAATCAATGCATATTTATAGCACTGTTCGCTGTATAAATGTGAATGGTCCCAAAATAGTGTCAAAAGTGTCCGATCTGTCCGCCGCAATATCGCAGGCCTGACAAAAATCGCAGATCGCCGCCATTACTAGTGTAGTGATACCTTCAACTAAGAAGGCCGCAAGTTTAGTTTGGGCCCTGAAAACAGCTCCGCCAACCCCGGCAACGTACTCGACCCCCTACTGGCACAGTTAGGATTGACTGCAATATATATATTCTTATACTGTATGAGTAAACCCAGACACCAAGACAATAATGAAAAAGGGTATCAAATTTACTTAGGCTTTTGGTAGGAAAGGTTAACAGTGGTAACAGTTCACAGATAATAAATTGCAGAGCCCTGCAGCAATAACACACTATACATATAGAATGAACAGTAAAGGTGCGCCACGAGGGTGACCGTTAACTAGGCGTCCTGTGACGCAGTAACCAAATGAACTAACTAGCTGGCCAGGCCTGGCTCAGATATGTACAACTCAGTCTATAGGGGATGATGGTTTTCTTCACCGGCAGGTCTTTAAAGGTGGTGCACATTAACAGAATACATTTGTAATCCAATGAGGTGGTAGAGATGAGATAAACACTTTGCTATGTAAACTCTGAGTTCAGCTCTGATAAGGTTCTCTAATGAGAGTATCAGAAATAACTTGTGGGCCACGGCAGTCTATAGGCCCATTAGCAACAACAGTATATGTTCTGGGCATACGCCCTCTCACCCATCCGGACGCGGCCCCAGTCCGGGAACTTCCACCGACTGTGTCCCACACACACAGTGTCTCCAGCGATCGGGTCCCCGATCCGGTCAAGGCTGTAGACAAGCGAAGTCCGATGCCACCCAGGCTCGCAGTGGGGTGGAAGGCTCTTTGGCGCTGCGCAAGGTCTCAGGCTTCAGGCCTTGCACTCCGACGCATCCGCACAGGAGGATCAGTTCCTGAAGTCTCGTGTCCCAAAGAGGCCGAGCCCGGCCGAGCCTCCTCCTCTTATAACCCCTCCCATGAGTCTCTGCGGTGGAAACATTGCCGAATGGGGTTCTGGGTAATGTAGTCTCTCAGAAGTAAAGGGGAACACCCCGCTACACACTCTCCCCACTTGAACTCTTTGGTCCCCAAAGATAAACCTTAACAAAGACTATGTACAACTCTAGACAATTCTGGGAACGAAGTTGGCATAGGGAATTCCCACCAAAACTGAGGAGTAGAACTCCCTCGCCCACAGGTCACATTATCATGGG
Source organism: Rana muscosa (assembly GCA_029206835.1). Classification (NCBI taxonomy): domain Eukaryota; kingdom Metazoa; phylum Chordata; class Amphibia; order Anura; family Ranidae; genus Rana; species Rana muscosa. Next base: position 277,316,516 of record CM055128.1, read on the forward strand.
TGGCCTGCCTAACTGTGCCAGAGAGTGAGTAGGGGTTGCCCTCCACCAAATGGACAGTGGAGGGATCCGGATTTTCAACACTCCTCCTAGCAGTAATTACAGAGTCTTCTGAGCTATTCCCCATTTGTGGGTGGGTCAGCTTCTTAGGAGGCCGGATGACTCTTCGAGCCCTTTGCTCTCTTGGGATTTCTGGCTCTGGCGCCACAGGCTCCTCTTCCTCTGAGTAACTATCACGGGCATCTTCCCATGAATCTGATGAAGGGCTAGATGGGATGAACTCTGTGGCTTCTGGGTTCAGTGTCCCATCTGGAGTGTCCTCAGTGGTTGGAAGATCTATAGTAGAGGTTCCTGGAGTTGAGGAAGGCCACAGCCAATCAAGTTCTCTTTCTTCATTATCGCTAAGTTGAGAGGCCTCTCCATCTTCAGCTCATGAGGTCTGTGACCGAGTGTTTGGCCTGGGAGTATCCAGAATAGAGACCGGTTTAGGGGAGTCTCTCACGGGAGGTATCCTGACTGCCTCAGCAAGTGGGAGCAGGTGGTTTCGATGCCACGTTTTCAGTGGGCCTACCTTTCCTTCTGGCTTCAACTTGTAGACAGGTAGGCCCGGCAATTTCCTACAGATGACATAGGGTTCAGATCTCCATCTGTCTGCAAGTTTGTGTTTCCCAGGGACCCCCAGATTGCGTAACAGTACTCGATCCCCGGGCTGTAGGTCTTGTACCCGGACCTTCAAGTCGAAGTTTCTTTTGTTTCAAGCTCCCCTTTGATCGGAGGCCGCTTGAGCTTGTTCATAGGCTACTTTCAGGCTGTGTCTGAGCCTGTCCACATATACTTTGTGGGATGTGACTGAGGAATGGTCCAGAGAGGTGCCAAAGGCCAAGTCTACAGGTAGTCTCGCTTCTCTCCCAAACATGAGTCGATATGGGGAGTAGCCTGTAGCATCACTGGTGGTGCAGTTGTAAGCATGTACTATGGCTGCTATGTGTTTGCTCCAATGTTGCTTCTTCTCACTCTCCACAGTCCCCAACATGTTGAGCAAGGTTCGGTTAAACCTCTCCGGCTGAGCATCTCCCTGTGGGTGGTAAGGTGTAGTTCGAGTCTTCTTGATTCCCAACGAATCTAAGAGCTTCCGGATCAGCCGACTTTCAAAGTCCCTTACTTGATCTGAATGAAGTCGCTGGGGCAGCCCATAATGGACAAAATACTTCTCCATGAGTATCTTGGCTACATTGGAAGCCTTCTGGTCTTTGGTTGGAAAAGCTTGGGCATACCGGGTGAAATGATCGGTTATCACCAGAACATTTCCCAGTCCACTCAGGTCGGGTTCAAGGCAGAGGAAATCAATGCATACCAGATCCATTGGGCCTTGACTTTGTAGATGGCCCATTGGGGCAGCTTGATGAGGTAAAGTCTTCCTCTGGATGCAACGTGCACATGAGTGGCAGTACTCTTCTACTTCTGCCCTCATGCAGGGCCAATAGAACCGACTTCAGACAAGTTGAAAGGTCCTCTCCGCCCCTAGATGGCCGTGATTGTCATGTAGGGCAATCAGAACAGTCTCTCGTTGTTTTTCTGGAAGAAACAATTGCCATTTATCCTCCAGGTCATCAGAGGGGCTCCTTCGGTAGACCACTCCCTGATGTACCTGTAACCTGTCCCACTCTTTCCTCAACAGGCGGGCTTCCTTTGAGGGGTGACTCAGGAGTTTGTTTGGATCCTGATTCTCCAGGGCTTCCAGAACCAATTTCCCCATTGGATCTTCTAATTGATCACATCTTAGTTCCTTCTTGGACAACTTTGGCAGATGGTCTTCCTCTGGATGAGCTACTCCACAGTATTGTTTGGGGACTCCTACCATGGTAACTCCTATCTCTTCCGCCCTTGAGCCCCCTCTGGCTTGTAATTCAGCCCCTTGACAAAGGGCCCGCACCCCATCAGGTGCCACTTGAGTCCAGTCTTCCATGTCACTGTTGGGACCATGAGATCTCCTGGACAGAGCGTCTGCATCTCGATTCCCAACTCCTGGCCTGTACTTTAGGCTGAAATTGAATCCAGACAATGCGGCCAGCCACCTGTGTCCAGTGGCGTCCAGCTTTGCTGTAGTGAAAAGGTAGGTAAGGGGGTTGTTGTCTGTCTTCACAGTGAACTCCGCCCCATACAGGTAGTCTTTGAGCTTGTCTACTACCGCCCACTTAAGGGCCAGGAACTCCAGCTTGTGAGTGGGGTAGTTTTTCTCAGAGGGGCCCAGGCTCCGGCTCACGTAGGCAACAGGCCGTAGTTGACCTTCGTGTTCTTGGTAAAGTACTCCTCCCAGACCGTCATGACTAGCATCTACGTGTAGTTCATAGGGTTTGGTTGGGTCGGCGTAGGCCAAGACTGGGGCAGTGGTTAGGCTCTTCTTCAATGCCTGGAAGGCCTCTTCACACTTCTGGTTCCACTGATCTCTGACTGACTCTCCTGGCTTCCTGGGCCCTGAGTCGTCCTCTTCCCCCTCAGTCTTGAGCAGCTCATTCAATGGTCTAGCAATTTGGGGCGAATCCTTCCACAAACCTCCTGTAATAGGAGCAGAACCCTAAGAAGGATCTGTGTTCCGTTACTGTGGTGGGCCGGGGCCAGGAGGTAACGGCCTCCAATTTCTCAGGGTCTGTGGCCACCCCTTCTTCGGACACTATGTGCCCCAGATAGTTCACAGAAGATTGGTAGAACCGACACTTCTCGGGCGAAAGCTTGAGTCCCTCCTCACTGAGTCTTCTCAACACTTTTTCCAGCCTCTCTTCGTGTTCCTCCAGGGTTCTCCCAAAGACAATGACATCGTCCAGGTACACAAGGACTTCAATAAGGTTCATGTCCCCTACTGTCTTCTCCATGAGGCGTTGGAAGGTAGCTCGGGCTCCAGACAGACCTTGGGGCATCCGGTCGAATTCAAAGAACCCCACTAGGGTTATGAAAGCTGTCTTTTCCTTGTCTTCTGGGTGCATAGGGATCTGATAGTACCCACTCTTGAGATTCATAACGCTGAACCACTTGGCCCCAGACAAGCTCTGTAGGGCATCCTCTATCCTCGGGGTGGTGTACTGGTCTGGTATGGTTCTCCTGTTAAGAGTCCTGTAGTCGATACAGAGCCTCAACGACCCATTCTTCTTCCTGACCACCACTATCGGGGAGGCATAGGGGCTTCTAGATTCCCGGATCACACCAGTCCTCTTAAGTTCTGCGAGTTGTTCCCTTAGATCCTCCAGATCTGCTAGTGGGACCCGCCTGACCCTCTCTCTGAAGGGCCTGTCTTCTTGGAGGCGGATTCGATGGGTGGCACTCCTTGCACACCCCACATCGAACTCATCTTTTGAGAAGATCTTCTCCCATCTGGTCAACTGGGCCTTGGCTCTCTCTTTCCAAGCCCTGGGCAGATTCGGGTTTTCCATGGACAGCTTCTCCGAAACGTCTCCTCCTTCACCCGTCCCCTTGACTTCTGACAGGGTAACCGGGGCAGCAGGGCTCACCTGGCCCTACAGCATCCTGGCTGGGATTGCCATGGGGCCACCTGTAGTGTTCCTAACGCTCACCGGAACTCTACAATGGGTCTTCTTCAGGGCCTTCAGTGGAATCACTTCTGGTATCACCTCCAGACCGGAGGTCTCTTCCCTTGGGTCGGACTCCAGCATGACAAAGGGTCCAGGTTGTTCCCAAGTAAGCTTTACAGTGGCTTTGAGACAGGTTACCTCGCCGGGCTGCAACACTACCCCTTCTCTTCCAAGTCTCCACACCTTTCCTATCCCCTCCCCAGGGGTCTTCTGCTCTAGGACCAGCCGTTGGTAGGCCGTCTTCAGCATGGGGTGGATCCTGGTGGCCGCCGACCCTTTCTCTTTCATTAGAGGGGTTAGGAGTCTTCGGACTAGATCCGTGTTTGTCCCTATTATAAGGGAACTCCTGTTAGCTCCTGGCGGCCGAGGGCACACAACTGCCAGAGTGTCAAACACTTCAGCCTTCCCAGCCACGGATGGGTCAAAGGTCATCTTGACGGGTATATAGCCATTGTAGGGGAAATTCTGGGGTCCGATCCCACATATTTCCAGCTCCTCTATCTTCTGGATAGGCAGATGACTCAAGTGCTTATCGTAGAAATCACGATACAGTAGGGTCACTTGCGCCCCAGTATCCAGGATGGCTTTAGTATAAACTTCCTCTACCTGGATGGGCACTATGGGAAATGGGCCTACCAGTTTCTCCAGATATGGCCTGGCAGGGGTCGCCTTCTTCTGGCCCTTTCCCCTCGGACTCTCTCTCGTCCAACTCCCTTTAGACTTTAATTTTTCTTGAGCCTGGTATGCATTAATTTCCCTCCTTTTGATGGGTGTACAGACCCGCTGAGGGACACTATTATTTTTCTTAGGTGTGCACCCCCTCTGGGGAGTGCTGTGCCTCTTCTGAGGGGTCTTGCCCCCTTTCTCTGGGGTGTATCTCTGTTGAGGAATGTTGTGTTTCCTCCGAGGTGTTTTATCTCCTCTTTCCTTCTGCTTCGCTTTCAGCTTGGAGCTCACTGAAGGTGATGGGCACCCGGTTGACTCCTTCACCGGGGCCCTCTGGAGTTTCCCGCCGGCTTGCGGTTGTCCGTTTTCTTCTTCTTGGGACTGGAACAGATAGCTGCAATATGGCCAATTCCTCCACAGTTAAAGCAGACTATATCTCCCCATTCTTGTAAAGATGCAGGTGCCGAAGAAATTGGGAATAGTTCCTTCCGTGGTACTTCCCTCCTGGGACCCTCTGGATCTTTTGCCATCAGAGAGGTCAACATTTCTAACACCTTGGACATCTGTGCTTTTAAAGTGTCTACCTCTGAGTCTCTTTCAGGGGTCATCACTGGATTGACTAGCACCTGTGTGGGGACAACATTTGCCTTAATCATTTGCTGGTCCTGTTGTAGCGCCTCCTCATCTCTGATGATTTTTATCAAGTCAGCATAAGTCAGCAACGTTCCTCCTCCCGAGGTTTTCAGGTGCAGCCAGACTGGATCCGAGCGTAGCGCTCCCTTTAAGACTTGCTTCATTCTTGCCGCGTCTGTATCTTGGGGCTTCATTCCCTTCTTCAACACAATCTTGCACAGCAACCTGTTTAGTCTCCTAACATACTCTGACAGTTTCTCCCTTGGTTGTTGGAAAGTATGTTCAAATTGGTATACCATCTCTGTCACCTTATCCAATTGACCAAACTCTTCCTGTAGCATGGCTAGACAGTCTTGAGCCGTGCAACCTGCATTCCCAAACCGAAAACTTTTCACTGCTTCTGCTGCTGCGCCTTTTAGGCTTTCTATCACTTGTTGCCTCTTCTGCGCTTCGGGCACCTCCCATGCCTCTACTGCCTGCAATGCCTGCTCCACCCAGGTATCAAAATCTTCTTCCCCTGCAGGGACAGGGAGCTTTCCTGAGAATGTCTTCAGTCTCCGGTAGCTAGTCTCAACATGCACTGTGCTTGTCTTCTGACATTTGATTAGCAGATCCCCTATTGCCTTTATCAATTCTGGTGATACTGCAATGGCAGGTGCGGGTGTCGCCGGGGGCGTCACCCCGTCTCCTTTTACTGGTGAGGTACGGGCCGCAGCCTGCGGTGATCCCATGGGTGATGGTTCCTTCTTTATAGTTAAAGCAGGCGCCAACCTATATGTTCTATTATCTGGCGTCTTTACACACTTGCACTTGCAAGCCTCTGGTATCGCGTCTCCGTATTCCACCAGTGCATACTGATATGAAGTGACTGGGTCTGCCTTTATATCTATCACCCACGGTGTGTGATCTGGGGACACTGACTTCATCAACTCCTCTACCGTCTCGGTCTTCCATTCCTCCCCTGGGAGGCTGATGACTATTGAGTTGCTTGGCTCTGCCCTAACGGCTTTGCACCACTCTTCTATCGCTTGTGGATCCATAAGGTCCATGCCGGCACTTCTGGCGTTCACCTGCTGTATCAGGATCCCGGACGAGAACCCCACGTGTAGCGATACCTTCAACTAAGAAGGCCGCAAGTTTAGTTTGGGCCCTGAAAACAGCTCCGCCAACCCCCAGCAACGTACTCGACCCCCTACAGGCACAGTTAGGATTGACTGCAATATATATTCTGTGAGGGGGTTAGCTCGGCAGCGGGTGTGTGTGACCCCCGAGATGGGCTCCCCACACAAAAACAGGCCCAGCAAACGGAGGTTGTGGTTTTCAAAATCAAAAAGGTGCGGTTTATTTTCTATTTACAGTGACAAAACACAGCAAAGCAAAAGAAACATAAACAAAATAAATCCTGGTCAACTTGACCTCTGACTAAACATACAGGTTTCCTAACTAACAACTGGGATCAGCCTAGTGCTGTCCTAGTCCCTAAGTCCCTGGTTTTAAATGTCCAAGCAAATAGCCACACAGGCTTTGTCTCACCGCACAGGGGTTCACTCTCCCTAGACAGTCCACACAGGTCTGGTTCCAGGCATGAGCTAACATCTAATGAAGCTGGGAGTTCTTATAGAGGCCTAAATGAGCTGACAAGCTTCAGCTGGTCTCATCAACTCCCTGTCTGTACGACGCCCCACACTCTCCCTAGAGGTATGAGTCATCCATGAGCCCACTAGCCTTATACAACTCTCCACCTAGTTGTATAAGTCGGCGTAAAGCCTGAATCTGGGCGAAATATATCTACCCCCCTGGATGCAACCAGGTGACTTTACCTTCCTGCTGTCACAATTCTTATACTGTATGAGTAAACCCAGACACCAAGACAATAATGAAAAAGGGTATCAAATTTACATAGGCTTTTGGTAAGAAAGGTTAACAGTGATAACAGTTCACAGATAATAAAGTGCAGAGCCCTGCAGCAATAATACACTATGCATATAAAAAGTAAAAATTCGCGCTAGGTGCAAAGTGATTTAAAAAAATAAATAAATGAATATGTCCCTTAAGGAAACCTGCTGCTAAACACCAAAAAAACCTTTGATATAAGGTACAAACAAAATGAGTATACAAAAATAGTGTAGCGCTGGAAAGAACTGTATATATCTATACAGTTAAAATTAAATACGTGAAAAAAGTATCAAAAACACTAATAAAACAATGCAAATAAACCAATCAAGTTCATAAGTGCCCGTGAAGAAAGAAGATTATAAAATAAATGTGTAGAGGATTTCCTCTATATTGATGATAAGAGTTCCACAGAGAAGATATCCGATGAAGCTGGTAAGTGCTATTCCAACAATAAGTGAAGATCCCGCCACCAAAGTGAGAAATAAAGGCTTACCAAACAGCCTGTGAGCGCCCTTTTCAGGGGGGTCAAAACAAGCTTAGTAGAGTGATGTTCACTCCATGGAAGGCAGAGAAATTCCAGTGAAGACACTTCATCCACAATAGGCGAGTCCCCAGAGACGTGTCTGCACAGCTGATCCAAATCGGAGATAAAAAACACTCTTGATTGATCAGAGTGAATAATCCTCAGCAGTTAAAACGATGTCCAAAGAGAAAAAAGAAAAACTTTCCATAGTGTAGCATTCATCAGGGAAGTTTTATTAGAAATGAACAGGAGAGAAAACAGCTCTCACATAGGTATATAAAAATAATGATAAAACGAGAAAATCCTTGCAAGGAAATAAAAAAGCTCAGAGTTTCTGTCAAAGGCTGATTCGCGCGTGTGCAATGCATGTGCGTGTCACCCTACGCCGTTTCGTCAAATGTGACATCATCAGGGGCACGCCCACATGAGCACGCACACGCTATTTGTAGCCAAAGGGCCCACTCGGGGTTCTCTCATTGGCTACATATCAAATTGGCAGACGGAGCAGAAAATTGTACTAGCCTCTGCATTGATCTCTCAATGGAGAGGTCTTGACATAAAACACAGTTGCAGTTGGGGTATTGAGGCGGTGCGTCATTTTCTTTATCGCGACTCCAGCATCTCCGTCACGCAGCGCAACTTCGTGATGGAGTTGCTGGATTTCGCGATGAGGCATAACTATTTCTGGCATAGTGGTAAACACTATCTCCAGATTAGGGGTGTGGCCATGGGGGCAAAATTTGCCCCCAGTATGGCCAACCTTTTTATGGCTAAGTGGGAGGAAGATGTAGTACTTTGTGAAAGCCCACCTAATTTAATCTTTTGGAAAAGATTTATTGATGACATTTTGTTTATTTGGGATGGTGATGTAGAATCAGTTAATTCTTATCTATCCCTCCTAAACAGTAACGATAGGGGCATTATTCTCAGTCATGAGATTAGCCCCATCCAGATTCACTTTCTGGACCTTAATGTCTCAATAAAGGACAGTAGGATAGTCACATCCACTTTCTTCAAACCGACAGACAGGAACGGCTATATTCCTTTGGATTCTTGCCACCATAGTTCCTGGCTGTCGGCGGTCCCGAAGGGTCAATTTTTACGTCTAAAGCGGAATTGCACTGACTTGGAACAAAATCACAAAGAAGCAGAAATCCTTAAATTAAGATTTATAGCCAAGGGGTATGACATTGCCAAACTGGACTCTGCTATTACAGATGTGGGCCTTAGAGATAGACAGACACTTCTGTGTGACAGACCTCCAGAAGTGGAAAATAGGGAGGACTTTGGCTTAGCCTTTCTGACCACGTACTCAAGTCAGCATTGGGCTATAAAAAGGATCATTAAAAAACACTGGTCGGTGCTAAAGAACGACCGAGTATTGGGCCCTTTATTGTCTAACACCCCGAGAGTACTCTTTAGGGGTGCTTCTAACTTCAGACATCTACTAGCACCTAATGTACCAGATCCCCCAACTCGTCCTTCTTTTTGGGGACTTGAAGGGATTTTACCTGTGTAGACGATGTAAAGTCTGCAGGGTGAATGCCCTCCAAGGTAGAAGAACTATGGAGTTTACTTCATCAGGAACAGGAGCCACATATCCTATCAGGTCCCTTATAACATGTGCTACAAAGTGCGTGGTGTACCTTTTGTGATGCCCATGCGGTTTGGAATATGTGGGCCGGACCATTAGAAAATTGAGTACCAGATTAGGTGAGCACATCACCAACATAAAAAGTGGTTTTGACAAACATAGTGTGTCTAAGCACTATGATCTTGTGCATAACAGAAACCCAAAAGGTACCATTTTCATTGGTTTGGAGAAATATGTGCCCAACTGGAGAGGGGGCAATGGCAAAAGAAGCATCTCTAGATCCGAAACCAGTTGGATACATAAATTGGGTTGTCACACACCGGGTGGCCTCAACGTTGAATGGGATATAAATTGCTTTATCAACAATGGGTGACATATTATTTGTTCCCCTCATAAGCAATTTGTTCCCATTTTTCTTCCTGTGCAATTTTGGTCCAGTGTTTTGTTTGGGCCTGACTAACTAAGTATATCATAAGCTTTATTTTAATATAAAAAGTTTTTTTAAGTATGTAGCACTACCCCCGTAGGAGCTGCTGTTTGTTTGATTTGGGTCTACGTCCTGCCTATCAACCCCTGGAAGTGGCTCAAACCTTCCCTTAGCACAACTGATATGAATAAGGAGTGTGAGACCTATTGAGTATTAGGAGACACAATCCTGCATACATCACACAATAACCTGTAAATGTTATTACCTTTGCTGGTCACTAGTCCTTCTAAGTGACAGAGATACTTCACACAAGTTATATGCTTAATCAAAGGTACCTTTACTCAGTATAAAAGGGAAGGGTAAAGAATCACATTAATACACACAGTTGACTCTGCATGCGCATTGCAGAGTCAATAAACCAATAAGGATAGGTATCACTGAGATTAGGTAATAACAGGAAATAACATCAGCTATATATATGTACATGTATCTATATGTGTCTCTGCACGGCTAACTGGTTGCTCGCGAGCTCCCCCTTTGTTGCAATACCTTGCACGTGTTCATTCCCTATAATAGGTAAGCAAGGCCTATCTGCGTCCCACTCAAAGTTCCTTTCTCCAATGAAGTCTTCGCTAGCCACCGTCGGTGCACAAGTTAAATTGTAATCCACAGGGTTTCAACAAGATGCTGTAATTATCCGCAATATACCTGAGTACTCGTGTGCCTGCCACCCACTAATGACGGATGCACCAATCTCTGATCACATAGTCTCCAGTGAGATACACTAGGCCGCAAGCTGTGGCGTGATAGGTGAAGTGTGGCTGGCACTGACTAAATCACTTTCCTCTAAGGTAGTAGTCAATTCTGGGCAGGTGCCCTTCTCACCAAACAGGCCCGACTTTCAGATAGTCTCCTCTGGCTTGTCCCGGTCACTCGATCTCCACGCTTCTGCTTCAGCTGCAGTCTCCGGACTCCGTCACTAACAGCATATGGTGATGGACGACTCCGGTCTCTGCTGGGCAATCACAGGACGCTGTGGACGATCCTCTGCTGGAAATCACTCAGGCACTCCCGTAGTTTAGGCCCAGGCTTCTGGCCTAATCCTTAGGAAGCAGGCCTCCGTGCCAACTTCCTGCTTGATTGAGAGCTGGATCCAGAGAGAGAGACGCTGGCCCCTCCCCTGGTTTAAGTAGTCTGCCCAGAATGCTTTGCGGTGTTGCAATGCACCCTGGGTAATGTAGTCTGTCTTTTACTAAAAGCAACAAACTCTTTTCTCCTAGCTGATATCTGTCCCAAAGTGCATTAGTTGCATTGTAACACTTATACCACCGGAGGGAGCCGGATTCCTTCTTACATATGGACATCCTGCTACACACTCCCCCCACTTAAAGTCTTTGGTCCCCAAAGAGGACAACAGTATGTAACCTAACACATACTTTGGCAATACCTGCAGGGAAATTTGTTAGTTTATGCATGACAATAAACAACTTGCCTTTTCATAAGCAGGATTTAAACTTAAACAGCTCATATCATAACACAGAGCCGACAGAGGAACCTCCCACCAATTATCACAAGGAGGGAGGTTGTCCTGTATACGGACCACCGACACTTGGGTGTCTGTTTCAGATGTGCTAGGGAGTGAGCTGGGGTTGTCTTCCACTGAATCTGAATCTGGAGTGGAAGAGCTAGACTGATCAATGGTTCTCTTAGAAGTGATGATGGCCTCCTCAGAGCATTCACCCAATTGGTCGTACGTCAGTCTTTTTGGGGGGTGAATTACTCTTCTTTCCCTCTGCTCTTTAGGTATCATATTCTCAAGGACATTGGGGCTGGCTGTTTCTAGAAGCTCTTCAGGGGCTTCCTCATCTAGTTCAGGCATGTTGGGCTCCAGAACTTCAGGAGCGTCCCGCTCTCCTTCAGATAGAGACAACGACCCTTCTTCTGGGTCTTCCATTGACAAAGAGTCTGAGTCATCAGCTACCTCCTCAATGAGAATGTTTGAAGGCACAAATTCAGGAGCTTCTGCCCGAAGAGTTCCATTGTCAACTGTTTTGGGTGAGGTTTGGGAGGTGGTCATGGGTTCTGGCAATTGGGATGACCACAACCAGTCAGATTCTGCTTCTTCATCCTCTTGACCTTCATTGTCAGAGTCTCCATCTCTCACATCTGGAAGCACTGTTTGAGATCGGGTGATGGGTCTGGAACCTTGAGAAGTTGAAGGGGTTTCTTGTGAGTCAGATGCAGGAGGCATGCGAACTGCCTCGGAGAGGGGCAACAAGTGATTCCTGTGCCAGGTCTTTAACGGTCCCACGCTTCCTTCTGGCCTAATTTGGTACACAGGAAGGTTTTCCAGCTTCTTGCAGATAACATAAGGTTGGGATTTCCAACGGTCAGCCAACTTATGTTTTCCCGGAATTCCCAAGTTCCTCAACAGCACTCTATCTCCTGGCTGTAAATCTTGAATTCTGACTCTTAGGTCAAAGTTTCTTTTATTTCTCAGCCCCCGTTGGTCAGATGCTGCTTGGGCCTTTTCAAAAGCTGTCTTCAGACTCTTTCTCAATCGGTCTACATACCCCTTGTGGGATGCTGCTGAGGTATGATCCAGCGATATGCCAAAGGCCAAGTCCACTGGCAACCGAGCCTCCCGCCCGAACATCAAACGGTATGGGGAATACCCGGTGACATCACTGGCAGTGCTATTGTAGGCATGCACTATGGCAGCTACATGCTTGCTCCAATGCTGCTTTTTCTCTGAACTCAGAGTCCCCAACATATCCAAGAGAGTCCGGTTAAACCGTTCAGGCTGAGCATCTCCTTGTGGGTGATAAGGGGTTGTCCTGGTCTTCTGGATGCCTAACAGGTCTAATAACTTCTTTATTAATTTGCTTTCAAAGTCTCTGCCCTGATCTGAATGAAGGCGTTGGGGTAGACCATAGTGCACAAAGAATTTTTCTACCAGTACTTTGGCTACTGTTGAGGCCTTCTGGTCTTTTGTTGGGAATGCTTGAGCATATCTGGTAAAGTGATCTGTTATCACCAAGACATTCCCTTGACCACTCAGATCAGGCTCCAGGCAAAGGAAGTCAATGCACACCAGTTCCATAGGTCCCTGACTTTGCAGATGGCCCATTGGGGCTGCTTGACGTGGCAAGGTCTTCCTTTGAATGCATCGGACACAGGAATGGCAATATCCTTCCACTTCAGCCCGCATGCAGGGCCAATAGAACCTATCCCGTACAAGGTGAAAAGTCCGTTCGGACCCTAGGTGACCATGGTTGTCATGGAGGGCAGCTAGGACCGCTTCTCGATATTTGGCTGGTAGAAACAGCTGCCACTTCTCTTCTGAGTCGTCAGAGGGGCCCCTTCGGTAGACCACCCCTTGACGTATGTGTAGCCGATCCCACTCCCTGCGCAACAATCGGGCTTCTCTTGGGGAGTCTGTTTCAAGCATCTCGGGACACTGGCTTTCCAGGGCCTTTATCAGGAGTTTCCCTAAAGAGTCTTCTTGCTCCTTTCTCAAATCCCTTTTTGTCAGCTTGGGCAAGCCCTCCCCTTCGACTTGGGTCACACTGCAATAGCACTTCGGTACTCCAACAACTGAGACCCCAATTTCTTCGGCTCTTGACCCACCTCTGGCTTGAAGTTCTGTCCCCTGATATAGGGCTCGCACTCCCTCTGGGTCTAGTTGGGCCCATTCTTCGGTAGGGTCGGTGGGGGCATGAGACCTCCTGGACAGGGCATCTGCATCCCTATTTCCCACTCCGGGTCGGTACTTCAAGCTGAAGGTGAAGCTTGAAAGGGCAGCCAACCACCGGTGTCCCGTTGCATCCAACTTGGCAGTGGTCAGAAGGTAGGTGAGCGGGTTATTATCTGTCTTCACCACAAACTCCGCCCCATATAGGTAGTCTCTCAGTTTGTCTACCACTGCCCATTTCAAGGCCAGGAATTCAAGCTTGTGGGTGGGGTAATTCTTCTCAGCAGGTATCAGACTCCTGCTCACATATGCGACGGGTCTTAGGTAACCATCATGTTCCTGGTACAGCACCCCACCCAGCCCATCTCGGCTGGCATCTACATGCAGTTCATAAGGCTTCTTTGGATCAGCATAGGCCAGGACTGGTGCAGTGGTAAGACTCTTCTTTAACATCTGGAAGGCTTCCTCGCACTCCCCTGTCCACTGGTCTTGAATCGACTCTTTGGGCCTTCGGGGTCCCATGGTGAGTTTCACTGGTTTGACCAGCTCTGGAACATCATCTTCCCCTTCGTTTCTGAGTAACTCGTTCAGGGGTCTGGCAATCTTGGCGAATCCTTCTACAAATCTTCTGTAGTAAGAACAGAACCCCAGGAATGACCGAAGCTCAGTCACGTTGGTAGGTCTCGGCCAAGAGGTGACGGCATCCAGCTTCTCTGGGTCCGTGGCCACCCCTTCTGCAGAAACGATATGGCCCAGGTAATGGACTGAGGACTGGTAAAATTGACACTTCTCTGGGGAGAGTTTCAGGCCCTCTTCACTGAGCCTCTTCAGGACCTTCTCCAGTCTCTCTTCATGCTCTTCTAGGGTTCTCCCGAACACGATGACGTCGTCCAAATATACCAGTACCTCTATTAGATTCATGTCCCCGACGGTTCTCTCCATTAGCCTTTGGAAAGTGGCGGGGGCTCCTGATAACCCTTGAGGCATACGGTTGAACTCAAAGAACCCCACAGGGGTGATGAAGGCTGTCTTCTCCCGATCCTCAGGGTGCATGGGGATTTAGTAATATCCACTTTTTAGATCCATTACACTGAACCACTTGGCCCCTGACAGACTCTGCAGGGCGTCTTCAATTCGGGGAGTGGTGTATTGATCTGGGATGGTCCTTCTGTTTAGTGTTCTGTAGTCGATACACAGTCTCAGCGACCCGTTCTTCTTTCGGACTACCACTATTGGAGAAGCGTAAGGGCTCCTGGATTCTCAAATAATCCCCGTCCTCTTCAGCTCAGCCAACTGTTCCCGCAAGTCTTCTAAGTCACCCAGTGGGACCCGTCGAACTCTCTCTCTAAAGGGCTTATCTTCTTGTAAGCGTATCTTGTGAGTGGCACTCCTTGCGCACCCCACATCGAACTCATCTTTAGAGAAGATCTTTTCCCACCTTGCAAGTTGAGCTTTGGCCCTTTTTCTCCATTCTGGTGAGAGGGGCGTGTCTTCAGAACAGAGCTTCTCTATGGTGACTTCACCCCTTTCTTCTTTCTTCAATTCACACGGGGCAATGGGGGTGGCTGGATTCACCTGGCCCAACAGCATTCTGGCCGGCACCTTCACTGGTGTATTAGCAGTGTTCCTTATACTCACTGAAACCCTCCCATGGCTTTTCTGTAGGGCCTTCAATGGGATCACTTCGGGGATTACTTCAATCCCTTTCTGTCTTTCCTGTGGGCCTGGTTCGAAGACAATGAAGGGGCCTGGCTGTTTCCATGTGAGCTTGACAGAAGCCCTCAGGCAAGTCACCTCTCCCGGTTGTAATACCTTCTCCATCTTGTCTAACTTCCAAATCTTGCCAACTCCCTCAGCCGGGCCCTTCTGCTCCAGTACCAGGCGCTGGTAGGCTTGCCTTAACATGGGGTGGACTCTTGTGGTCGGGGCTTCTTCCTGTTGGGCCAACGGTGTCAGCAGTCGCCTGACTAGATCAGTGTTGGTCCCTATGATGAGTGAGCTCTTGCTGGCCCCTGGTGGGCGAGGGCACACTACTGCCAGAGTATCGAAGGTCTCTGTCTCCCCAGCCACTGAGGGATCAAAAGTCAACTTGATTGGCAGGTAACCGTCATAGGGAAAGCTCTGAGTTCCAATACCCCATATTTCCAGTTCCTCTAATTTTTGTAGGGGCAGATGTTTAAGATGTTTATCATAGAAATCCCTATACAGAAGAGTCACTTGAGCCCCAGTGTCAAGAAGAGCCTTGGTGTAGATCCCTTCTACTTGTATGGAGACTACTGGAGAAGGCCCCACTAACTTGGCAGGGAACTCCTTCAACACAGACTTCTTGCTGGGTTCAGTTACCTGTACCCTCACTTCTTTTTTTCTTGAGTTTCCGGTGGGTCTCAGTCCCTTCTGGGTCTGGTGTGCACTGGCCTTCTGTTCAACAGCAGCCTGAGTTGTGGGACGGGGCCTAATTGGCAGAGGTTTAGGTCCCTGACTCTGAGGTTTTGGATCATTGGACTTCTTGAAGGAGTTCGTGGAAACTGGTGGGCGCCCGGCTGACTCCTTCACCGGGGCCCTCTGAAGTTTTCCGCCGGCTTGCGATATCTGGATGCAACTTCATCTGGGCTGGGACACACTGCTCTAACATGCCCGATTCCCCCACAATTGAAGCATGTTATCAATCTCTTAGGCTTCTGTACTAGTTCCATATTGGAGCTAGGAGTTTTTTTTGGTTCCTCTGACGTGTTCTTGTTGTGTGGCACAGAGGCCTGGCTAGTCAGCATGGACACCATTTCTACTAGTTGTGACACCTGGGTCTTTAGGAGTTCAACTTCTGAATCACCTTCTTCTGCACTTAACATTCTGACTCGGGCAGTTGGTTCGGTGTGTTGACTCCTCCTTTTGTCTTCCAACATGGCCTCCTCCTCCCTGACTATCCGGATCAAGTCGGGGTATTCCAGGCTGCTCCCGTCCCGCCGGGTGCGTAGCAATAATGCGATGGGGTCCAAGGGTTGAGCTCCCCTCAACACCTGCTGGGCACGGGCCTCATCCACTTTTCTTGGATCGATCCCTTTCTTCAGTAGGATCCGATGCAGGATCTTATCCAGGCGTCCTATGAATTCTGACAGCTTCTCTCCCTCTTTTTGGTAGCAATGCCCCAGCTGGTAAGTGAGTTCAGTGACGTTTTCCGTCCCGCCGAACACATTCTGCAGAATATCCAGATAATCCTGTGCATTGCAGTCCTTCTTGCTTAACTTGAGGTTATGTATGGCCTCCAGAGCAGGCCCCTTTAAGCTTTCCACAATCCGTTGTTTTTTTTGTTGTTCTGGCACCTCCCATTCTTCTAGGGCCTGAGTGGCGCCATCTAGCCACTCTTCAAATCCATCTTCCACTGAAGGTACAGGTTTCTTCCCAGAAAAGGTCCTGAGTTTCCTGTATCCTGACATCAGGTAGTCTGGAGGGTCCTTTTTACACTTGGTCACAATCTCCCCCAGGACAGCGCACAATTCTGAGCTAAGGGTGGTCAATGGTGGTGAACCGGGACCCTTTTGTTGGGCGCTCCCTCCTGTGCTGGGGCCTCCTGAAGTAGTGGATGTGGGGCCATCTTTATTCTCTTCTGGGTGTATCAGGAGGAGTTCTACTTGGTTTGTAGTTTTTATGCTGGCACCCTTGAAGTAGTCAGAGATTCCGTTCCTCCACTCACATAATGCATAGGTGTGGGGATTTACAGTATCTGTCTTTATGTCAATCACCCATGGCTTCCTGTCCGTGGACAATGCTCTCAAGACTGGAGTTAGCTGCTCCTCTACCCAGGCCTCTCTCTGGTTTTTAACCACCAGACCATTTCCGGGTAGGATGCCTTCATCCCTGCACCACCGGGCTACGGCAGCAGGGTCCATTTCTGTGCTGTAAGGGTTCTGTCTAGGGGGAAAGTTGATTGCAGAACCGTAGAATATCCCGGACGAGCCCCCACGTGTAGCACTACCCCCGTAGGAGCTGCTGTTTGTTTGATTTGGGTCTACGTCCTGCCTATCAACCCCTGGAAGTGGCTCAAACCTTCCCTTAGCACAACTGATATGAATAAGGAGTGTGAGACCTATTGAGTATTAGGAGACACAATCCTGCATACATCACACAATAACCTGTAAATGTTATTACCTTTGCTGGTCACTAGTCCTTCTAAGTGACAGAGATACTTCACACAAGTTATATGCTTAATCAAAGGTACCTTTACTCAGTATAAAAGGGAAAGGTAAAGAATCACATTAATACACACAGTTGACTCTGCATGCGCATTGCAGAGTCAATAAACCAATAAGAAAAGGTATCACTGAGATTAGGTAATAACAGGAAATAACATCAGCTATATATATGTACATGTATCTATATGTGTCTCTGCACGGCTAACTGGTTGCTCGCGAGCTCCCCCTTTGTTGCAATACCTTGCACGTGTTCATTCCCTATAATAGGTAAGCAAGGCCTATCTGCGTCCCACTCAAAGTTCCTTTCTCCAATGAAGTCTTCGCTAGCCAACGTCGGTGCACAAGTTAAATTGTAATCCACAGGGTTTCAACAAGATGCTGAAATTATCCGCAATATACCTGAGTACTCGTGTGCCTGCCACCCACTAATGACGGATGCACCAATCTCTGATCACATAGTCTCCAGTGAGATACACTAGGCCGCAAGCTGTGGCGTGATAGGTGAAGTGTGGCTGGCACTGACTAAATCACTTTCCTCTAAGGTAGTAGTCAATTCTGGGCAGGTGCCCTTCTCACCAAACAGGCCCGACTTTCAGATAGTCTCCTCTGGCTTGTCCCGGTCACTCGATCTCCACGCTTCTGCTTCAGCTGCAGTCTCCGGACTCCGTCACTAACAGCATATGGTGATGGACGACTCCGGTCTCTGCTGGGCAATCACAGGACGCTGTGGACGATCCTCTGCTGGAAATCACTCAGGCACTCCCGTAGTTTAGGCCCAGGCTTCTGGCCTAATCCTTAGGAAGCAGGCCTCCGTGCCAACTTCCTGCTTGATTGAGAGCTGGATCCAGAGAGAGAGACGCTGGCCCCTCCCCTGGTTTAAGTAGTCTGCCCAGAATGCTTTGCGGTGTTGCAATGCACCCTGGGTAATGTAGTCTGTCTTTTACTAAAAGCAACAAAGTCTTTTCTCCTAGCTGATATCTGTCCCAAAGTGCATTAGTTGCATTGTAACACTTATACCACCGGAGGGAGCCGGATTCCTTCTTACATATGGACATCCTGCTACAAGTATTTCTATATTGGTTTAGTGTAAACCTGCTTAGGATTCATTTTTTGAAAAAAAAATTTTTTTTTTAAAAAAAGAATGTTTTAAAGGAATGTTTTTTTAAAAAAGAGAATGTTTTTTGGAAAAATAATGTTTTTTTTGAATAAAGAATGTTTTTGAAAAAATGGTCTAATAACAGTTGCACCATGATCCACAAGATGTCAGTGTGGAGATTATTTTGAAAATCAGTTTTAAAAATTGGTGCAATATCTGTAAGTTCCACTGGGGGTGATGGTGCAACTGTGTTTTATTTCAAGACCTCTCCATTGAGAGATCAATGCAGAGGCTAGTACAATTTTCTGCTCCGTCTGCCAATTTGATATGTAGCCAATGAGAGAACCCCGAGTGGGCCCTTTGGCTACAAATAGTGTGTGCGTGCTCATGTGGGCGTGCCCCTGATGATGTCACATTTGACGAAACGGCGTAGGGTGACACGCACATGCATTGCGCACGCGCGAATCAGCCTTTGACAGAAACTCTGAGCTTTTTTATTTCCTTGCAAGGATTTTCTCGTTTTATCATTATTTTTATATACCTATGTGAGAGCTGTTTTCTCTCCTGTTCATTTCTAATAAAACTTCCCTGATGAATGCTACACTATGGAAAGTTTTTCTTTTTTCTCTTTGGACATCGTTTTAACTGCTGAGGATTATTCACTCTGATCAATCAAGAGTGTTTTTTATCTCCGATTTGGATCAGCTGTGCAGACACGTCTCTGGGGACTCGCCTATTGTGGATGAAGTGTCTTCACTGGAATTTCTCTGCCTTCCATGGAGTGAACATCGCTCTACTAAGCTTGTATTGACCCCTCTGAGAAGGGCGATCGCAGGCTGTTTGGTAAGCCTTTATTTCTCACTTTGGTGGCGGGATCTTCACTTATTGTTGGAATAGCACTTACCAGCTTCATCGGATATCTTCTCTGTGGAACTCTTATCATCAATATAGAGGAAATCCTCTACACATTTATTTTATAATCTTCTTTCTTCACGGGCACTTATGAACTTGATTGGTTTATTTGCATTGTTTTATTAGTGTTTTTGATACTTTTTTCACGTATTTAATTTTAACTGTATAGATATATACAGTTCTTTCCAGCGCTACACTATTTTTGTATACTCACACTATGCATATAGAATGAACAGTAAAGGTGCGCCACGAGGGTGACCGTTAACTAGGCGTCCTGTGACGCAGTAACCAAATGAACTAACTAGCTGGCCAGGCCTGGCTCAGATATCTACAACTCAGTCTATAGGGGATGATGGTTTTCTTCACCAGCAGGTCCTTAAAGGTGGTGCACATTAACAGAATACCATTTGTAATCCAATGAGAAGGTAGAGATGAGATAAACACTTTGCTATGTAAACTCTGAGTTCAGCTCTGATAAGGTTCTCTAATGAGAGTATCAGAAATAACTTGTGGGCCACGGCAGTCTATAGGCCCATTAGCAACAACAGTATATGTTCTGGGCATACGCCCTCTCACCCATCTGGACGCGGTCCCAGTCCGGGAACTTCCACTGACTGTGTCCCACACACACAGTGTCTCCAGCAATCGGGTCCCCGATCCGGTCAAGGCTGTAGACAAGCGAAGTCCGATGCCACCCAGGCTCGCAGTGGGGTGGAAGGCTCTTTGGCGCTGCGCAAGGTCTCAGGCTTCAGGCCTTGCACTCCGACACATCCGCACAGGAGGATCAGTTCCTGAAGTCTCGTGTCCCAAAGAGGCCGAGCCCGGCCTCGCCTCCTCCTCTTATAACCCCTCCCATGAGTCTCTGCGGTGGAAACATTGCCGAATGGGGTTCTGGGTAATGTAGTCTCTCAGAAGTAAAGGGGAACACCCCGCTACACTAGTAAAAAAATATATATATATATATATAATAAAAATGCCATAATTCTATCCCCTATTTTGTAGGCACTATAACTTTTGCGCAAACCAGTCACTATACGCTTATTGCAATTTTTTTTTACCAAAAATATATAGAAGAATACGTATCGGCCTAAACTGAGAAAAAAAAAATATATTTTTTTTTAAATGGGATATTATTATAACAAAAAGTAAGAAAATATTGTTTTTTTTTCAAAATTTTCTGTCTTTTTTTGTTTATAGCGCAAAAAATAAAAACTGCAGAGGTGATCAAATACCACCAAAGAAAGCTCTATTTGTGGGAAAAAAATTATAAAAATATCATTTGGGTACAGCGTTGTATGACCGCGCAATTGTCATTCAATGTGCGTCAGAGCTAAAAGCTGAAAATTGGTCTGGGTATGAAGGGGGTTTAAGTGCCCAGTAAGCAAGTGGTTAACTGAAACGTGGCTCTCGGCCATGGTAACTTACAGTTGGACAATCAGGGTGCTCCCCATGTAAATAAGGCCTATACATATCCATCAACTCCCAGCTAAATAACCTCCAGGTTCCCATTACTGGTCAATCCGACCAAATGTGATATTTAAAACACACTCAAACGTTATGTTTATATCAGCTAAATACATTCCGGGTGCAAGGTGTTCACATTTTTACATTTCATTTTCTTTAAAAAGCAGTTGTAGAAAAGTCTGTCCCCCGTCAACATGCAGCAGAGAAAGATCCTTGCTGTCTGAGTGGAAACAGTGGTCTCCCTGCAGCCGTCTGACAAATCCAGTGCTGAATAAGAGCTAGAGCTCCCCAACCTTAGATTGTAAGCTCCTTGGGGGCAGGGACTGATGTGAATGTACAATGTATATGTAAAGCACTGCTTAAATTGACGGCGCTGTATAAGTACCTGAAATAGATAAAAAATAAATAAAATCTGCAGGGAGAATGGGCTTTACTGATTGGGGAGCCGTAGCTCTGACTGAGCAGTAGGATCTTTGCTGATTGGAGCGTTGTCACTCTGACTGTGCAGAGTGCGTGTCGGGCCTCGGTAGAGAGACCGCTGCTTCCATACAGAGCACATGGATAGGATGCCAGTTACGGGCACGGTGTTCTAAAACACAATTTTAGCGGTACCCACGTAGGAGCTGCTGGTTTAGTTTTGGGTCTGCACGTTACCTTACTGTTCCAAATGTTCGGCTCAGGGGTTCTCCTTGAAGAGTTTATCCGGAAGAAATGTCTGTACCAACACAAAGTCTCTTTCAAGGGTTTTATTGAATAAACTTTTCAACAGAGGAGTAGAGGAATGGGGAGGACTCAGGTATCTTACTTGTCGATCACGGAAATTTCCTAGGTCCAGAGGAGCAACTGTCTCCACGCTGGACTCAGCAACCACCGAATAGGCCCACTCTCACCGGCCTAGCAACCGGCACGAAGCTCGATCAAAGATAGTCTCTGCCAAAGACTTGGTATTGGAATTTGTTCAATAGTCTCTGCCACAGACTCGTATAACCCCTCACTGGGTTAGCTCCCTCAGAAAGAACAGCTCTCAGTGCCAGGATCTTTCAGCCGCTCCGGCAGCACTGTGAGGTAGATTTCTGGGATCCGGGTACATCCTCCAATTGAGTCCTCAATTGCTCGGTCCCTTCCATCAGGCAAGGCGACACAGGATTGTCCCTGGATCAGCAGGCCCCAGTAACTCCTGGGCCTACATCTCAGTTGCGAGGCCTCGGGCCAACGTGGCCCCGAGGCGGGAACTGCCAACACATCCCTGAGGCCAGGAGGGCCCTCAGGTGAGAATTGAAGAACGAACCCCACACAATGGCGTCCGTCCCTTAAATACCCTCTCCCAGCATGCACAGCGGGTTCACCACGCCCCCTGGGCTGCTTCTGGGAAAGAGGTACCCAATACGTCCAGTCTGTTGCCTTTCCAACCCTGACCAGCGGTAACAGCGACAACCACCGCTGGGGGGGGGGGGAAATCATGCAACCAACTGAACTGAAACAGCGCCGCAATTTGAATACAATCTCTCTGGGCCAAACTAATGCCCAGACAACTATAATTTCAACATATAGCGCCCACTCATTGGGAGCAGGGCGCTACACAATGTATGCGTTTCATATTATTTCCCTAAGTCTGGTGATTCATTGGGGTTGATTTACTGAAACTGGAGAGCGCAAAAACCTCTGCCGGGTTAGCCCCCCCTTATCAAAATTTTTTAAAAAATCTTATGCAGTTTGTTAGATCTTTGTTAGATCAGGTTAGATCAACCGTTGTTTGCGTTAGATCTCACACAGAAGAAGCAATATTAACAGTTATTTGCTGGGGGGGCTAACCCGTCATCAGCCCCCCCTTATCAAAAAATTGACCAAACAGTTAGCTATTTTGGAAGCTATTTGTTAGATCCGGTAAGATCAAGTGGTTTTAACGTTAGATCTCACATAATTAGAGACTTATTAAGTGATTAATGAGGGGGGGCTGGCCCCCCCTTATCAAAATTTCGGGCCAAAAATTATTCAGGCTAATAGATATTCGTTAGATCCGGTAAGATCAAGTGGTTTTAACGTTAGATCTCACATAATTAAAGACTTATTAAGTGATTAATGAGGGGGGCTGGCCCCCCCTTATCAAAATTTCTGGCCAAAAATGATTCAGGCTAATAGATATTCGTTAGATCCGGTAAGATCAAGTGGTTTTAACGTTAGATCTCACATAATTTCAGAGATATTCCACATAAAAATACTGATATTAGGTGGTACATAAGGACGGGTTGGCCCCCCCTTATCAAATTTTCGGGCCAAAAATCATTCAGGCTAATAGATATTCGTTAGATCCGGTAAGATCAAGTGGTTTTAATGTTAGATCTCACATAATTTCAGAGATATTCCACATAAAAATACTGATATTAGGTGGTACATAAGGACGGGTTGGCCCCCCCTTATCAAATTTTCGGGCCAAAAATCATTCAGGATAATAGATATTCGTTAGATCCGGTAAGATCAAGTGGTTTTAACGTTAGATCTCACATAATTTCAGAGATATTCCACATAAAAATAGAGATTTTAGATGGTACATATGGACGGGTTGGCCCCCCCTTATCAAATTTTCAGGCCAAAAATCATTCAGGCTAATAGATATTCGTTAGATCCGGTAAGATCAAGTGGTTTTAACGTTAGATCTCACATAATTAAAGACTTATTAAGTGATTAATGAGGGGGGCTGGCCCCCCCTTATCAAAATTTCTGGCCAAAAATGATTCAGGCTAATAGATATTCGTTAGATCCGGTAAGATCAAGTGGTTTTAACGTTAGATCTCATATAATTAGAGACTTATTAAGTGATTAATGAGGGGGGCTGGCCCCCCCTTATCAAAATTCCGGGCCAAAAATCATTCAGGCTAATAGATATTCGTTAGATCCGGTAAGATCAAGTGGTTTTAACGTTAGATCTCACATAATTTCAGAGATATTCCACATAAAAATACTGATATTAGGTGGTACATAAGGACGGGTTGGCCCCCCCTTATCAAATTTTCGGGCCAAAAATCATTCAGGCTAATAGATATTCGTTAGATCCGGTAAGATCAAGTGGTTTTAACGTTAGATCTCACATAATTAAAGACTTATTAAGTGATTAATGAGGGGGGGCTGGCCCCCCCTTATCAAAATTTCTGGCCAAAAATGATTCAGGCTAATAGATATTCGTTAGATCCGGTAAGATCAAGTGGTTTTAACGTTAGATCTCATATAATTAGAGACTTATTAAGTGATTAATGAGGGGGGGCTGGCCCCCCCTTATCAAAATTCCGGGCCAAAAATCATTCAGGCTAATAGATATTCGTTAGATCCGGTAAGATCAAGTGGTTTTAACGTTAGATCTCACATAATTTCAGAGATATTCCACATAAAAATACTGATATTGGGTGGTACATAAGGACGGGTTGGCCCCCCCTTATCAAATTTTCGGGCCAAAAATGATTCAGGCTAATAGATATTCGTTAGATCCGGTAAGATCAAGTGGTTTTAACGTTAGATCTCACATAATTTCAGAGATATTCCACATAAAAATACTGATATTAGGTGGTACATAAGGACGGGTTGGCCCCCCCTTATCAAATTTTCGGGCCAAAAATCATTCAGGCTAATAGATATTCGTTAGATCCGGTAAGATCAAGTGGTTTTACCGTTAGATCTCACATAATTTCAGAGATATTCCACATAAAAATACTGATATTAGGTGGTACATAAGGACGGGTTGGCCCCCCCTTATCAAATTTTCGGGCCAAAAATCATTCAGGATAATAGATATTCGTTAGATCCGGTAAGATCAAGTGGTTTTAACGTTAGATCTCATATAATTTCAGAGATATTCCACATACAAATACTGATATTAGGTGGTACATATGGACGGGTTGGCCCCCCCTTATCACATTTTCGGGCCAAAAATGATTCAGGCTAATAGATATTCGTTAGATCCGGTAAGATCAAGTGGTTTTAACGTTAGATCTCATATAATTTCAGAGATATTCCACATACAAATACTGATATTAGGTGGTACATATGGACGGGTTGGCCCCCCCCTTATCAAATTTTCGGGCCAAAAATGATTCAGGCTAATAGATATTCGTTAGATCCGGTAAGATCAAGTGGTTTTAACGTTAGATCTCACATAATTTCAGAGATATTCCACATAAAAATAGAGATTTTAGATGGTACATATGGACGGGTTGGCCCCCCCTTATCAAATTTTCAGGCCAAAAATCATTCAGGCTAATAGATATTCGTTAGATCCGGTAAGATCAAGTGGTTTTAACGTTAGATCACACATAATTTCAGAGATATTCCACATAAAAATACTGATATTAGGTGGTACATAAGGACGGGTTGGCCCCCCCTTATCAAATTTTCGTGCCAAAAATCATTCAGGCTAATAGATATTCGTTAGATCCGGTAAGATCAAGTGGTTTTAACGTTAGATCTCATATAATTTCAGAGATATTCCACATACAAATACAGATATTAGGTGGTACATAAGGACGGGTTGGCCCCCCTTATCAAAATTTCGGGCCAAAAATCATTCAGGCTAATAGATATTCATTAGATCCGGTAAGATCAAGTGGTTTTAACGTTAGATCTCACATAATTTCTGAGATATTCCACATAAAAATACTGATATTAGGTGGTACATAAGGATGGGTTGGCCCCCCCTTATCAAATTACACAGTACCTACCTGACAGTGACACAAGGCCTGTCTGGTGCCCCAGCCACCTTCCAAAGGCTAATGGAGATGACCGTGGGTGACATGAAACTGATCGAGGTGTTGGTGCACTTAGACGACATCATCGTTTTCGGCAAGACCCTGGAAGAGCACGAAGAACATCTGGAGAAGGTCCTGAGGAGACTGCATGATGAGGAGGTTGAAGCTGTCTCTGGAAAAGTGCCAGTTTTACCAACCCTCAGTCAACTACCATGGCCATATTGTGTCTTACGACAAAGTGGCCACCGACCCCCAGAAGCTGGAAGCTGTCACCTCCTGGCCGAGGCCTACCAACGTGACTGAGCTTAGGTAATTTCTGGGATTCTGTTCTTATTACAGAAGATTTGTCAAGGGATTCGCTAAGACGCTGATCTGGCGAAGCCTGTCAGACCAGCTGGAGGGCCCAGAAAACCCAGAGAGTCCATTCAGGAACAATGGACTCCGAAGTGTGAAGAGGTTTTAGGCAGCCTAACAACCGCTCCTGTTCTGGCCTATGCAGATCCAACCAAGCCATATGAGCTACATGTTGACGCCAGTCGAGATGGGTTAGGTGGGGTGCTATATCAAGAGCATGACGGTCATCTACGGCCTGTTGCCTACATGAGTCGGAACTTGTCCCCCCGCCGAGAAGAACTACCCCATGCACAAACTTGAGTTCCTGACCTTGAAGTGGGTGGTGGTTGATAAGCTGGGGGATTATCTATATGGAGCGGAGTTCGTGATCAAGACTGACAACAATCCTCTCACCTACATCCTCACTACCACCAAGTTGGATGCCACAGGTCACAGATGATTGGCTACTCTATCAGGGTTTATTTTCAGCCTGAAACAAGATGTGGATGCTTTGTCAAGAAGGCCCCATTGTTCCAGAGACCCCCCAGCTGACACCTGAAGGGGTACGAGCCTTATGTCAAGGAGCAGAACATCAAGCTGGAGAAGGATCCAGGGCCGAAGACATTGGAGTGTCAGCCGCTGGTGTCCCCAGATGTTATTGCAATGTCACCCAAGTCGGGGATAAAGGTCTGCCCGAAGCTGTCAAAGAATGACCTGCAAAGGGACCAGTTGGAGGACACTCCCTGCAGCTTGGCATTGAAGGCCTTGGAGAGCCAACGCCCTAACTTGCTCCTCACTGACTCCCCAAAGGAAACCCGTCTGCTGTACCGAGAGTGGGATCAGTTTCAGGTGCACCAAGGGTTGGTCTACCGAAGGGGCCCCTCTGACGATTCTGAAAAAAAATTGCAGCTATTCCTACCTGAAAAACATAGGGAGACAGTATTAACTGCCCTACATGACAACCATGGCCACCTAGGGCCCAAAAGGACTTTTGACCTGGTGAGGGACAGGTTCTACTGGCCCTGCATGCAGGCGGAAGTTGAGGACTATTGCCACTCCTGCGTCAGATGTATCCAAAAGTAGACTTTGCCTCACAAGCTGCCCCAATGGGCCATCTTCGGAGTCAGGGACCCATGGAGCTGGTGTGCATTGACATTCTGTGCTTGGAGCCTGATTTTAGCGGGCAGGAAAATATCCTGGTAGTGACTGACCATTTCACTCGGTATGCCCAGGCGTTTTCCACGAGGGGCCAACAAGCATCCACGGTGGCCAAGATCTTTGTGGAGAAAATCTTTGTGCACTATGGTCTGTCCCAACGCATCCACTCTGATCAGGGGAGAGATTTTGAGAGTAGTCTCATCAAGAGACTTTTAGACCTGTTGGGCATCAGGAAGTCTAAAACCCCCCCGTATCATCCTCAAGGAGATCCTCAACCAGAGAGATTCAACCAAACCCTCCTGGATATGCTCGGAACTCTAAATTCAGAACAAAAACAGCACTGGAGCAAGCATATAGTGGCTATTGTGCATGCTTATAACAGCACCGCCAATGATGCCACAGGTTACGCTCCCTATAGTTTGATGTTCGGACGGTAGGCCCGGCTGCCAGTCGACTTGGCCTTCGGCACATCCCTCGACCATACCTCAGCAACTTCCCGCTGGAAGTCGCAGCCCTATGTCATTTGCAAGCATCTGCCTGGACTCCCAGTATATCAAATCCGGCCAGAGGGAAGCACAGGACTTGGCATCGCAATCATCTGTTGCCTCTGTCAGAAGCAGTTCATGTGCCACCACAGCCAGATTTACAGCCCACACCCACGGCCTCTCAAAGATCCCAGCCAGTGACTAGATCTCACTCAGTCTGTACCCCTTGCTGAAAATGAAAACCACGAGGCAGGACAACCTCCCCTCCTATGCTAATTGGTTGGATATTCCTCTGCCATGGTTTTATGCAGATGCAAATTGTATGGTTTCCTGTGCACACTAACCTGTTTTTTTTTTTACGTGTGTATATCAAAAGCATGTAACAGGTCATAGACTCTTTACCACCTTTGGCGGACCTAAGGTTTTTTGGTGGGGGGAGTGTGTAGCGGGGGCTGCTCTGTCTCCCATGGTCCCACACCTCCCTCCATTCCCGCCAGGAACCGTCGGACTGAATAGACACTGACACAGGCACTTACTCAAGGAGAGCACGCCTGTCAGTACCTGGGGGGGATTTCTCCCCCTAACTCTACTCTTCCTTGAGTGACGAGCAGCGGTCACTCACGGGCATCAGTCGGCTCTGCTCTCTTCTCTGTGTTCCTATTGGCAGGGAGAGGAAGTCAATCAAGCAGCAGCAGAGGACCACAGGACATAAAGGCTCAACACAAAATGGCACCATTGATTTTTACTGGGGATGGAGCTGCTACTTCTGCTGTGAAAGAAGGGGGCTAGCTAAAGACTTAATCTTGTGTGTCTGAAAAGAGATCACCATGAGGCTGGGAGGTGAACGGAGGTGTGAGAAGAGACAACAGGCATCCGCTGAAGAACCATCCAAAGACGGTTCCAGAGACCATCCAGAGACGGTTGAAGATGGATGTACCTTCTGTAAAACCTAATATCCCTATTTTTATGTGGAATATCTCTGAAATTATGTGAGATCTAACATTAAAACCACTTGATCTTACCGGATCTAACAAATATCTATTAGCCTGAATGATTTTTGGCCCGAAAATTTGATAAGGGGGGGCCAGCCCCCCCCCTCATTAATCACTTAATAAGTCTCTAATTATGTGAGATCTAACGTTAAAACCACTTGATCTTACCGGATCTAATGAATATCTATTAGCCTTAATGATTTTTGGCCCGAAAATTTGATAAGGGGGGGCCAACCCGTCCTTATGTACCACCTAATATCAGTATTTTTATGTGGAATATCTCTGAAATTATATGAGATCTAACGTTAAAACCACTTGATCTTACCGGATCTAACGAATATCTATTAGCCTGAATCATTTTTGGCCTGAAAATTTGATAAGGGGGGGCCAACCCGTCCATATGTACCATCTAAAATCTCTATTTTTATGTGGAATATCTCTGAAATTATGTGAGATCTAACGTTAAAACCACTTGATCTTACCGGATCTAACGAATATCTATTAGCCTGAATCATTTTTGGCCCGAAAATTTGATAAGGGGGGGCCAACCCGTCCATATGTACCACCTAATATCAGTATTTGTATGTGGAATATCTCTGAAATTATATGAGATCTAACGTTAAAACCACTTGATCTTACCGGATCTAACGAATATCTATTAGCCTGAATCATTTTTGGCCCGAAAATGTGATAAGGGGGGGCCAACCCGTCCATATGTACCACCTAATATCAGTATTTTTATGTGGAATATCTCTGAAATTATGTGAGATCTAACGTTAAAACCACTTGATCTTACCGGATCTAACGAATATCTATTAGCCTGAATGATTTTTGGCCCGAAAATTTGATAAGGGGGGGCCAACCCGTCCTTATGTACCACCTAATATCTGTATTTGTATGTGGAATATCTCTGAAATTATATGAGATCTAACGTTAAAACCACTTGATCTTACCGGATCTAACGAATATCTATTAGCCTGAATGATTTTTGGCCCGAAAATTTGATAAGGGGGGGCCAACCCGTCCTTATGTACCACCTAATATCAGTATTTTTATGTGGAATATCTCTGAAATTATGTGAGATCTAACGTTAAAACCACTTGATCTTACCGGATCTAACGAATATCTATTAGCCTGAATGATTTTTGGCCCGGAATTTTGATAAGGGGGGGCCAGCCCCCCCTCATTAATCACTTAATAAGTCTCTAATTATATGAGATCTAACGTTAAAACCACTTGATCTTACCGGATCTAACGAATATCTATTAGCCTGAATAATTTTTGGCCCGAAATTTTGATAAGGGGGGGCCAGCCCCCCCTCATTAATCACTTAATAAGTCTCTAATTATGTGAGATCTAACGTTAAAACCACTTGATCTTACCGGATCTAACAAATAGCTTCCAAAATAGCTAACTGTTTGGTCAATTTTTTGATAAGGGGGGGCTGATGACGGGTTAGCCCCCCCAGCAAATAACTGTTAATATTGCTTCTTCTGTGTGAGATCTAACGCAAACAACGGTTGATCTAACCTGATCTAACAAAGATCTAACAAACTGCATAAGATTTTTTCAAAAATTTTGATAAGGGGGGGCTAACCCGGCAGAGGTCGCAAAATCTGGTGCAGCTGTGCATAGAAACCAATCAGCTTCCAGATTTTTTTTTGTCACTCTCCAGTTTAATTAAATCAACCCCATAGACTTGCATTGCGTGATAAAAATCACATATCATACCTAAAAAACATTTCTGTTTTTTTTTAGCAATAATGCTTTTGTTTCCCCATAAAAGTTATTGCTATATTTTTGTATTTTTGCATGTGGAGTGTATGTGTGCTCCTCCCTGCAGTCCTATTTCAAGACTTTGCTCGGTGTGACCGCTAGGTGGAGCTGCACCTGCCTCCTCTTGCACCTGGGTATGGAACCTGTTTTACTTCCGGACGCAGCGCGGCGCACTTCGGCTCTTTCCGCCCCCGCTCGGCTCTTTCCGGACACTGCACACATCTTCGGCCACCTCCGGCCGGCGCTCGTCCTTTTCCGTCACCGCTCGACTTCCCCCACCCCCCTCCTCTCCGACAGCTCTTCGGCTTCGTCCGGCAAAACTCGGCTATCTCCGGCGGCCTCCCCGGTAACGGTCGTTGTGAGTTTAAATGAGCCGGAGCCGCCCGTGTGACGTCCTGAGAGCAGCCGACAGGCAGAGAGGTCCCCGGAGCGGACGAGGGAGGCCGGAGGATGACGGTACTGCAGGAACCCGTCCAGGTAACCGGCCGGCCCGGCACAGCCGCATAATACAGAGCCAGGCTTCAGGCCTAGTCCTAGGGGGCAGGTGACAGGGGGACACCAGGAGGAGAGGGGGGCAGGGACATACAAGACAAGCAGGGGGCCCAGAGAATGAAAAGGCTCCTGTGAGAAGAAGGGACCTTATGAAGAAGGGGGCCCTTTGGAATGTAGGGGACCCTATAAAGAAGGGCCCTATGAGATGAAGGGGCTGTATAGGAAGAAAGGGGCCCTATGGCATTAGGGGTTGTATGGGATGTAGGGGGCCCTTTGGAATGAATGGGATATAGGGGGACCTATGGGATGAAGTGGTTGTAGGGGGTCCTATAGGAAGAAGGACCCTATAGAATGAAGGGAACCCTATGGGATGTATGGGGCACTTTAAGGTAGACCCTATGGAATGAAGGGGCTCTATAAGAAGTAAGGGGCCCTATGGAATGAAGGGGTCCCTATAGGAAGGACTCTGTGGAATGAAAGGGGACCTACAGGAAGAAATTGGCCCTTTTGAATGAATGGGTTGTAGGGGACACTATAGGATGAAAGGGGCCCTATGGAATGAAGGGGTTGTATGGGGACCTATATGAAGGGGGCCCTACAGGAAGAAAGGGGCCATATGGAATGAATGGGCTGTAGGGGACCCTATAAGATGAAAGGGGCCCCATGGGGTGTAGGGGGCCCTATAGGAAGAAGGACCCTATAGAAGGGAGACCTATGGGATGAAGCGGTTGTAGGGGTCCTATAGGAAGAAGGACCCTATAGAATGAAGGGAGCCCTATGGGATGTATGGGGCACTTTAAGGTAGACCCTATGGAATGAAGGGGCTCTATAAGAAGGGGCCCTATGGAATGAAGGGGTTGTAGGGGTCTCTATAGGAAGGACTCTATGGAATGAAGGGGGACCTACAGGAAGAAATGGGCCCTTTTGAATGAATGGGTTGTAGGGGACACTATAGGATGAAAGGGGCCCTATGGAATGAAGGGGTTGTATGGGATGTAGGGGACCTATAGGAAGGGGGCCCTACAGAAAGAATGGGGCCCTTTTGAATGAATGGGGTGTAGGGGGCCCTATAGGAAGAAGGACCCTATGGAAGGGAGACCTATGGGATGAAGCGGTTGTAGGGGGTCCTATAGGAAGAAGGACTCTGGAATGAAGGGGGCCCTATGGGATTTAAGGATGACCCTATGGGAAGAAAAGGGCCCTATGGGATTTAGGGGGCCCTTTAAGGAAGACCATATGGGAAGAAAGGGGTCCTATGGGATGAAGGGGTTGTAGGGTGCCCTTTAGGAAGAAGGACCCTATGGAATGAAGGGGGCCCTACAAGAAGGAGGGCCTTATGGAATGAATGGGTTGTAGGGGACCCTATGGAATGAAGGGGGATGTAGGGGGCCCTATAGGAAGGACCCTATGGAATGAAGGGAGCCCTATGGGATGTACAGGGCTCTATAAGAAGTAAGGGGCCCTATGGAATGAAGGGGGTGTAGGGGGCCCTATAGGAAGGACTCTATGGAATGAAGGGGGACCTACATGAAGAAATGGGCCCTTTTGAATGAATGGGTTGTAGGGGACCCTATAGGATGAAAGGGGCCCTATGGAATGAAGGGGTTGTATGGGATTTAGGGAGGCCTATAGGAAGAAGGACCCTATGGAATTAAGGGGGCCCTACAGGAAGAAAGGGGCCATATGGAATGAATGGGTTGTAGGGGACCCTATAAGATGAGAGGCCCCATGGGGTGTAGGGGGCCCTATAGGAAGAAGGACCCTATGGAAGGGAGACCTATGGGATGAAGCGGTTGTAGGGGGTCCTGTAGGAAGAAGGACTCTGGAATGAAGGGGGCCCTATGGGATTTAAGGATGACACTATGGGAAGAAAAGGGCCCTATGGGATGAAGGGGTTGTAGGGTGCCCTATAGGAAGAAGGACCCTATGGAATGAAGGGGGCCCTACAAGAAGAAAGAGGGGCCTATGGAATGAATGGGTTGTAGGGGACCCGATGGAATGAAGGGGATGTAGGGGGCCCTATAGGGAGAAGGACCCTATGGAATGAAGGGCCTATAAGAAGAAAGGGGTGTTATGGGATGGAGGGGTTGAAGGACCCTATGGGATGTAGGGGGCCCTTCAAGGAAGACCCTATGAAATGAATGGGCTCTATAAGAAGAAAGGAGCTTTATTGGGATAAAGGGGCCCTATAAGAATGACCCTATGGGATGAAGAGGTTGTAGGGGGGGCCCTATAAAAAGAAGAATCCTATAGAATAAAAGGGGGCCCTTATGGTATTCAGGGGTTGTAGGGGGCCCTATGGGGAGAAGGAGCCTCTGTGGGATGAAGGGGCCCTATGGAAGGAGGAGGCCCGTAGTACATGAGCTATTTAATTGGGGGAAGCCATTAATCGCCCCTTCCTCGGCATATTCATACTCTGCACAGGTCATCGTTCTTCATCCTCCGCTCCATCATTGGGGTGACATTCCTGAGGAGTATCCCCCACCCCCGCTGTCCAATAGCCTGCTGCACACACCACGTTCCTTTCCTGGTTGGTGGTCACCCCCTGATCACCTTTCTATAGGTGATCTGGCCTACAGCTCACCAACCCAATGACCAGCATGCAGGCTGGAAGTTTTGCAGTGGGGGTTACAGGAGACCCCAAAATGATAGAGAGGGTTTCCTCCACGCAAAACAAACTCGGCCCGACTGATCACATGCTGCTGGTTCTCTCCTGTAAGTCTTCCTCTACATGATGTGCTCTTCTCCCCCATTCTCCAGAGGTCCAAGGTCCTCTGATGGCATCGGAGGGGGGGGGGGGGGGGGTGTTCATCTGCTGGTGGATCTGGTAACTTTTACTCTCTCCTTGACTTAAATGAGTGGTCAACCCTTGTGGTGCTGGCGCAACCCCTCTGCCAGGAGGAACTTTCAGATTTCCTGGAGTTGGGCTTTAATAAAGTGTAAGTTCACCTTTTCGGAAAATAGAAAGTTGAACTAACACCGTACACCCTCTACCCCTGGACTGCTGCACGGCTAGATGGGGAACTGACGGCTCATCACCCACAAAGGTAGGTACAACAGGGACTGAGGGGGGGGGTGTACAGCGTTCACCTTTTTTTTATTTTTTCAGAAAAGGTGAACTTACACTTTAAAGCCCAACTGCAGGAAATCTGAAAATTCCTCCTGGCAGTGGGGCCATTGCCAGAACTGCAGTTAACCGCTCCTTTTAGATGTAGGGGAGAGTAAAAGTCTTTTTACTTACCTCTGCTCCCCAGCAGTCAATCTTTCTTTTTAGGCCTCATTCACACCATGGTGCAGAGACGTCAGTTTTTCTGCATGCGTTCTACAAGGGCACAAAAAAAATGGTTCTCTGTGTCCTGTTCACACTGCAGATTTATTTCTCTGCTGGAATCTGCAACGTGAATGCAGTTTTCTGCACAGAAAAAAAGAACTCGCATGAAATCAACATTGATGTGACTAAGGCACATAACTGACGCACATGAAATGTCAACATGCATGTAAACGGATGTCTCTGCAAGTGAAATGTGTGTGTGTCTTTCCCGTCAGTTTTCATGTACATATGATGTGATCGAGCCCTTAGTTCTTCCTAGACCTAAACAAGCAGTTAACTGTCGCAGTGCAGGCACAATTTTATTGTCACATTATGACAAACTTACCTTTGTTAACTACCACTTTAAGAGGGGGAGGTCTACTTTAGCCTAGGTTCACATTGGAGCAATTTGTCATGCGATTTGAGAGCTCAAACTTGCAGCCTATTGGAGGCAATGGCACTGTTCCAATCGGTGCAACACCGATTTTGCGGCGCCACACCGATTTGGAAAAGTAGTTCCTGCACTACTTTTGCCTATTTCAGGTAGGACTTCAATAAAACATCTGTGTATGAAGCCACACAGATGTCTATCAAGTAGCACCTGAAATTGTGCTGACCTTGCTACTTTTGAAATTGCGCTACTTCAAGTGAAGTAGCGCGATTTAAAAGTAGCATCAGTGTGAACCGGGTCTTAAAGGGGTTGTAAATTCTCAGGGTTTTTCACCTAATGCATTCAGGTGAAAAACCTCCTGTGATGCAGCTGCCCCCCTTTTTACTTACCTGAACCCGGTCTTTCCAACGACAAGGACAAGCACTCCAGCCGGTGTCTCTCGGGTCCTGATTGGATAGATTGATAGCAGCGCAGCCATTGGCTCCTGCTGCTGTCAATCCAAATCCAATGACGTGGGGGGCGGGACCGAGTCCTGCTGTCTGTCAATGGATGCAGCAGCATGACACGGGAGCGTGACCACATGAGTGCCCCAAGGTAGAGCGGCTCTCAAACGGGGCACTCGAGAAGAGGAGGAGCCAGGAGCACCACTGAGGGACCCCAGAAGAGGAGGATCAGGGCCACTCTGTGCAAAACCAACTGCATAGAGGAGGTAAGTATGACTTATGTTTGTTTTAAAAAATAAATAAACTTTAGATATCCTTTAAGTAGAGACTAGCAATGGGCTGAACAAGCTTTCCTGAAGGTGGTCCATATTAAACAACCACATTCCTGTCTTTCAGTCCCTAGTCTAGAGCCATTCCCAATCCTTGGAGCTGTTCCTTCTCCAGGTTACATCCAGGTTGCAGGCCTAAGACCCCTTTCACACTGGGGCGGTTTGCAGGCGCTATTGCGCTAAAAATAGCGCTGCAAACCGACCCTGCTGTTTCTCCAGTGTGAAAGCCAGAGAGATTTCACACTGGAGCGGTGCGCTAGCAGGACCGCTCCAAAAGTCCTGCTAGCCGCATCTTTGGAGCGGTGTGTTTACCGCTCCTCCACCTCTCCTGCCCATAAAAATCAATGGGACACCGCGGCTATACCGCCGACAATGCGCCTCTGCAGAGGTGCTTTGCAGTGGTTTTTAACCCCTTTTTTTGGATGCTAGCGGGGGTTAAAACCGCACCGCTAGCGGCCAAATACCGACGCAATTCCGACGGTAATAAAGCGCCGCCAAAAATAGCGGGGCTTTACCGCCGACGCACCTCCCGCCCCAGTGTGAAAGGGGCCTTAGAGGTAAAGGACATCTGGACTCTTCACATCCTCCTTAGGCAGTAGGCCTGGGAGGCCACAGCTGGATCCCTCACATTGGCATCCTCTTCAGGCAAAGCCTGGGAGGAAAGAAACTTCTAGAAGGGCTCCCCGAATATTTATCTCCTTCCTCAGCCCACATTAGTGCCAATAAATCTTCTTGTAATTGGCCA
Source organism: Rana muscosa (assembly GCA_029206835.1). Classification (NCBI taxonomy): domain Eukaryota; kingdom Metazoa; phylum Chordata; class Amphibia; order Anura; family Ranidae; genus Rana; species Rana muscosa. Next base: position 277,352,376 of record CM055128.1, read on the forward strand.
GGATTAAATTAATATTCAAGACCTGTAGGATGGTATTGTCTTACCTTGTGTTCCAGAATCCAGAGGACACTCTTCAAAAGCAGGCCGACATAAACAATGTCCTAGACTTATTACAGAGATGACGTGATTTATTTTTGTTCATTTTGGAAGGTTTGGTGGAAGATGATCACGGTGGTCGTGTCTGTGGCATTCATGGCTCAGCTGACAGATCACTGGTTGGCCTTGTTGGGTTATCACATTATTATTTTATTTTTTTAATGAAATGGGACTACAGCAGAGCTCCCTTCACTTGCTGCAGAGATGTATAGATGTGAATGCTGGAGCAATGTGAGTGTATGGGTATTGGGAACTGATTTATGCCTTATGGTGGACATAGATGTGAGATGGTTATTGGCCAGTCTGGAAGGGTTTGGTGAAACCTGGAGATGGTTGATATGTCTGTGGCCATGTTCAAGGCATAACTCGCAGAGTGCCAATTGGTCTTCTTGGATAACTCTGGCCAATTCCTCTTTTTGTTGTTTGAGGTATCTGGTTGCTCTGCCCACCCCATCTCACCCCTCATACACTGTTAAAGCACTCATTGAAAACAACTGGACAACTTCACCACTATGTACAGTAAATTATATTCTTTCTGGATATATGTGACTAATACCAATGATTGCAAAGTGCTGCTTTACCATGATGGGTCAGCAAAATCAGTATATAAGGGTGCTGGACTTAAAGGAATCTTTTAGGCCCCATTCACACCTATGCGAAATAGTTGCAGCTTACACTGCATCCAATTCGCATAACATTTTAAAATACATTTATTTTAATGAGGCTGGTTCACATATATGCGATGCATTCGCACTGCGCATTGCCCAAAAAACGTGTGCATTTTCTAGGCATTGCGGTGCGAATTGTCTGCACATTATCTTCTATGGGAACGCATCTGATTCGCAGATGTGTTCCGTTCTGAACAGGAATTCTCTCCCTGCTCACTACACTCCCCCCTCCCAGGTCAGCAAATCCGCAGCTACAACGCAGACGAACTGCTGAGCAGCTCTGTTTTCTCTTCGCAGGGAAAACAGAGCTGGAATTCGCACCGCACAAGTGTGAACCCAGCCTTAAAATGAATGTGGAGATATCCATTTGTGTAGTTGACATGCATGACTGGTATATTGTTTTTTTCAGCAAAAGAACAAATGAGAGTCCTTGCATGAACATATTGAGAAGAAGTGGAGAGATCCAGGTGCCAAGTATGGTGCTGGATTCCAATGGTCTGGTTACAATACCAATACTACAGTGAGATCATCGGCCAATTGAAATATCCATGTTACTGTATAAAGGAGCCTCCAAGAGAGCTGGGCCATACACCAGTAGAGCCGGTTCACACCAGGGCGACTCAGTCGCCTGACAAGTCGCGTCCCACGCTTATCAATGGAACCATTCTAAGTAAGAGCGACTCAGGTCGCTCCGACTTAGAAAAAGGTTCCTGTACCACTTTTGGGGGCGACCCAAGGCGACCTGCATTGACTTCTATACAGAAGTCTTATGCAAATCGCCTCGACGGGCGTCTCAAGTCGTCTTGAGATCGCGCCGCCGAGGTCGCCCCCACAAGTCGTGCCGCGTCGCGCCGCCCTGGTGTGAACCGGGTCGTAGAATTTTGTTAAAAAAAATTTGTTGTAAGAAAGTTTGATTTATAATCATTAGTGGGGTCAGACTGATGGTTTTTGATTGCAGTAAAGAGAAAATTTTACAGGAGCTGGATGGAAATCTCTTTCTCAAACTAATTTTTAATGGTGAATGTGGTGTTTGGGAAAGTCTATTCAATCCAAAAGTGAATATTTAATAGGAAGCAAGATGTTGAAGAACTTTCTACTGACATTTGAGGCATTGAATGTACCAATAGTTTTAAAATGTGCTAGTGTATGGCCAGCTTTAAGGGCTCTTAATAGAACTCCAGTTTTGTTTAAATTTTTATTCACGTCCCCTTTCTTCTGTAAAAGGTATTAAAAAAAAAAAAAAGTCTTTACCTAAACCCCCCCCCCCAAGTTTCAACCTTGTCCTTGACTTTCTCGATGGACTTTCTCCTCAGTTTCCCAGCAGATGTCTGTGATTGGCGGAACACCCAACACAGTGTCTGCTGGGAAACTGAGGATGAGAGAATGATCGTGATAGGCGGAGAGTGTCTGATGAGAATCGCCTATCACGGAAGGAACAGGAAGAGACCGCGGAATTCGAACGATGGACGCCGCAACTTCTTTACAGGTACTATTTACAATGTAAAATTATAGGGTAGGGGGAACAGTGAGGGTAGGGGGAACAGTGAGGGTAGGAGCAGTAAGGATGACCCTCGGCTTATACTCGAGTCAGTAAGTTTTCCCAGTTTTTTGATGCAACATTCGGTACCTCGGCTTATACTCGAGTCGGATATATATATATATATATATATATATATATATATATATATATATATATATATATATATATATACTTTTTTTTTCCTAATCATACTTGCCTCTGTGGATGCAGCATCAGACCGATGCTGCATCTGTCCCCCGGCGTCTCTGCACTGAGAACAGAGCCACCGAACACTGCCCACTTTAGGAAAAAGTATAAGGTTATTTTTTTTTTTTTTTTTTTACCAGGAGTGGACTTTGGGAGATGACAGGTCAGAGGTGTTATGCCTAGGGGGCTGCTTAAGTGTTTCTAATGGTTATCCCAAAGAAAAACCAGAATGGACTGATGTGAATACATGTTCTGAAAACCCTCACCTCCAACCCCCACAGAGTACAGCTTTTATTGTATCGCCACAAACACAAGGGCTTGCTCTGAATTAGCTGAAGAATAAAGATCAGTTTAGGTCAGGGTGCTTGTCGAAGGTCCTCCTACCTAGAAAACTGCCAGCAAGCTGGCCTGGAATGTTCTATCAGGAAAGTGGACTATGCACTTTGGTTGAACCGATAATAGTTTAGGCACCGATACCGAACATTTGCACGAGTACTTGTACTCACGCAAATTCTCCAATGCATGACCCAATACCTGTCATGAGGCCAGTACACCCGGCATCCTCAGTGTAGCAGGGGGGGGGGGGGGCCGGGCAGCCTCACAGATGATCGGTGGGGTCAGTTACAAGCACCGATCTCCCTGTATAGCTTTTCTGACAGCCGCTTCTTCTCCTCCTCCCTTCAGTGGCTGTCAGGGAGATCGGCCCTTGTAACTGCCCCCACCGCTGCACCAATCATCCCCGATTTGTCCCCTGGGTCCTCCTCTGGTGTCGCCCCCTGCCATCTCTCAGGATGGTGAGAGGAGGAAGGAGCTGGTAAATCTGTCATTTACCGGCTCCTCTTTCCGAATGCACAGTCAGTGATCACTAACTGTCCATTCTTTTTTTTATCAATAGATTTTTATTGAAAGTATTTAAATAACAATACATATAGTCATTGTCACGTTTAGTCATTTGTAGCGAACTTGGTTACATTGGTTCATACGGTTGTTAACAAAATAATACAATATTTTATAGTCTATACCAGCCTACCACTAATGGGTTCAAACTGTAGGTATGGGCAGGCCACCAATTGAGTTAACTGGTTGAATACAAATTTGTTTTTAAAACAAAACTTGCTATGTAGTGTAATAAGCTGGGTCCAGGATGATATACTACACATCTGTGCTATGTACCTATATGGCTTAAGTGTACTCTGACTGTCCATTCTTAACTGAACAACGTAAACTATGTTTAATTTATGAATAGGGAGGAGCCTCTGTCTCCTGTCCATTCATCTTCAGTGCAGCTGAGGCTGCTGAGAAAGGGACTGGGGAATCTGTGTCCTTAGTCCCTTTTCTGTCAAGAGGGAGAGGTCAGGGGTCTGTTCAGAGAAATTGTAATATTTAAAAGTAAAATTGAAAAAAAAAAAATAACACTGACACCGTCCACTCCCCCCAAAAAAGAAAGCATTGTAAAAACAAAAAAAATATATAAATTGTAAAAAAATAAAAAAAACACACAGTCCACACCTCATCAGTGCCCATTAGTGCCACTGCCACATGACATTAAAGTATTGGTACTTGTACTTGGTCTTAACCACTTAACGACCGCTCACTGTATATATACGTCGGCAGAATGGCACCGACGGGCACAATCACGTAGAGCATACGTGATTGCCTTTGTACAGTTGGGGGGTCCGATCGGACCCCCCTCCTATACAGTGAGCGGTGGCTAAGTGTCCGGGAGCGTTCCGGGATGAGGGGGCAGCCATTCGTTTCTGGCCACCCCCTCGCGATCGCTCCCGGCGAATGGAAATGCCCCCTCTGTCTGTGTCAGACAGAGGGAGCAGGAGGAAGTGATGTCATCTCTGGTGCGGCGCTCACATATACCGAGCGCCGTACAAGAGAAGATATCAGGTCAGTGCACACAACACTACACTGACACCAGGACACATAGGGACATAAATCGCCCCCCCAGATCACCCCCCAGATCAGCCCCCAGTCACAGTGTCACTGATTGCAGTGACTATTTATTTAGTGATCACTGCAATCAGTGACATTTGTGACTGTAAAAGTGTCACCAAAGTTTAGTCTTAGGTCCAGTGTAGCCCCCTAACCCCCCCTAATAAAGGTTTAACCCCCTGATCACCCCCCAGATAACCCTTTCACCGCCTATCACCACTGTCGCTTAGCGATCATTTTTCTGATCGCTGTCTTAGCGTCAGTGATGCCGATCGGCAGCCAGTAATTTTTTTTAGGTTCGCCGCAGGTTTTTATAGCGTCAGGTACCCCAATATATTATCTAATAAAGGTTTAACCCCCTTGATCGCCCCCCAGGTAACCCTTTCACCCCCTATCACCACTGTCACTAAGCAATCGTTTTTCTAAACGCTGTCTTAGTGTCTGTGATGCAGATCGGTAGCCGGTAATTTTTTTTAGGTTCGCCGCAGGTTTTTATAGCGTCAGGTACCCCAATATATTATCTAATAAAGGTTTAACCCCCTTGATCGCCCCCCAGGTAACCCTTTCACCCCCTATCACCACTGTCGCTAAGCAATTGTTTTTCTAAACGCTGTCTTAGTGTCGGTGATGCAGATCGTAGCCAGTAATTTTTTTTAGGTTCGCCGCAGGTTTTTATAGCGTCAGGTACCCCAATATATTATCTAATAAAGGTTTAACCCCCTTGATCGCCCCCCAGGTAACCCTTTCACCCCCTATCGCCACTGTCACTAAGCGATCGTTTTTCTAAACGCTGTCTTAGTGTCTGTGATGCAGATCGGTAGCCGGTAATTTTTTTTAGGTTCGCCGCAGGTTTTTATAGCGTCAGGTACCCCAATATATTATCTAATAAAGGTTTAACCCCCTTGATCGCCCCCCCAGGTAACCCTTTCACCCCCATCACCACTGTCGCTAAGCAATCGTTTTTCTAAACGCTATCTTAGTGTCGGTGATGCAGATCGGTAGCTGGTAATTTTTTTTTTAGGTTCGCCGCAGGTTTTTATAGCGTCAGGTACCCCCATATATTATCTAATAAAGGTTTTAACCCCCTGATTGCCCCTAGTTAACCCTTTCACCAGTGATCACCATATAAGTGTTACGGGTGACGCTGGTTAGTTAGTTTGCTTTTTATAGTGTCAGGGCACCCGTCGTGTATATAACCCAATAAAGGTTTAACCCCCTGATCGCCCGGCGGGTGATATCAATTAGGTTTTAGCGTCAGAGAGGGTCTGAGTCGCACCCCAGGCAGCGTCAGGTTAGTGCCAGTAACGCTAACACCCACGCGTGAAGCATACACCCCCCTTAGTGGTATAGTATCTGAACAGATCAATATCTGATCTGATCTATACTAGCGTCCCCAGCAGTTTAGGGTTCCCAAAAACGCAGTGTTAGCGGGATCAGCCCAGATACCTGCTGGCACCTGCGTTTTGCCCCTCCGTCCAGCCCAGGCCACCCAAGTGCAGTATCGATCGATCACTGTCACTTACAAAACAAAAACACACATAACTGCAGCATTCGCAGAGACAGGCCTGATCCCTGCGACTCCAGTGCTGTAGGAGGTGATTTCACCACCACAGTTAAAAAAAAAAAAGCAAATATGCCGAAGCATTGGGGCAGCAGGGGCGGAGGAGCGATTTTGCTCCTAATGCCACGTACATACGGTCGAAATTCCGACGGAGGCTTGCCCGTGGAAAAGTCCGACCATGTGTGTGCGGCATAACTTTTTTGCGGGAGGATGCCCCCATGCTTCGGCATATATAAATGGTGCGTGTATGCCCATCATTGGAAGTGGGTGGATGAAGGGCGGTATTCTAATGGTGGGCATACCCACCGATCAATCTCTTTTTTCGTTCAGCCAACTGGCTGCATGAAATAAAAAGATTACAATACATGTCCAACAAGGACCAGCAACGTACTGGTATGTTGCTGGACTTTGAATGTTTATACCAGAATGATGCCTGCGGGTTTAGGTATCATCTTGGTATCATTCTTTTCAGCCTGCGGCCGGCTTTCATGTAAAAGCAATCCTAGCGGCTGGGAGGGAATGCCCCCCCCCCGGATATAAAAAGCGCCATTGGGAAATTGGGAAAGCATTTTATCACACCGATCTTGGTGTGGTCAGATGCTTTGAGGGCAGAGGAAAAATCTAGGGTCTAGAAGACCCCAGTTTTTTCAAAAAAAGAGTACCTGTCACTACCTATTGCTATCATAGGGGATATTTACATTCCCTGAGATAACAATAAAAATGATAAAAAAAAAAAATACTTGGAAGGAACAATTTAAAAATAAAATAAAAAAGCAAAATTAATAATAAAAAAAAAAGCACCCCTGTCCTGCCCTGCTCTTGCCCAATGGCGAACGCAAGCGTCGGTCTGGCGTCATATGTAAACAGCAATTGCACCATGCATGTGAGGTATCACCGCGAAGGTCAGATCGAGGGCAATCATTTTAGCAGTAGACCTCCTCTGTAAATCTACTGGGGTAACCTGTAAAGGCTTTTAAAGGCTTTTAAAAATGTATGTAGTTTGTCGCCAATGCGTGTTTGTGCGAAATTTTAAAGCATGTCGTGTTTGGTATCCATGTACTCGGCCTAAGATCATCTTTTTTATTTCATCAAACATTTGGGCAATATAGTGTGTTTTAGTGCATTAAAATTAAAAAAAAGTGTATTTTTTAACCCAAAAAATGCGTTTGAAAAATCGCTGCGCAAATACTGTGTAGAAAAAAAATGCAACACCCACCATTTTAATCTGTAGGGCCTTTGCTTTAAAAATATATATAATGTTTGGGGGTTCAACATAATTTTCTTGCAAAAAGAAAAAAATGTTTTCATGTAAACAAAAAGTGTCAAAAAGGGCTTCGTCTTCAAGTGGTTAGAAGAGTGGATGTAAGCTTCCTAATGTTGTGTATAAAATGCCAGAACAGTTCAAAACCCCCCCAAATGACCCCATTTTGGAAAGTAGACACCCCAAGCTATATACTGAGAGGCATGTCGAGTCCATTGAATATTTTATATGTTGACACAAGTTGCGGAAAAACGACAATTTTTTTTTTGCACAATGTTGTCACTAAATGATATATTGCTCAAACATGCCATGGGCATATGTGGAATTACACCCCAAAATACATTCTGTTGCTTCTCCTGAGTACGGGGATACCACATGTGTGAGACTTTTTGGGAGCCTAGTCGCGTACGGGACCCCAAAAACCAATCACCGCCTTCAGGCTTTCTAAGGGTGTAAATTTTTGATTTCACTTCTCACTGCCTATCACAGTTTCGGAGGCCATGGAATGCCCAGATGGCACAAAACCCCCCCAAATGACCCCATTTTGGAAAGTAGACACCCCAAGCTATTTGCTGAGAGGTATTGAGTATTTTGCAGATCTCGCTTTTTGTCACAAAGTTTTGAAAATTGAAAATATATATATATATATATATATATATATATATATATATATATATATATATATATATATATATATATATATATATATATATGTATATATATTTTCTTCATTTTCAAAAACAAATGAGAGCTGTAAAATACTCGCCATTCCTCTCAGCAAATAGCTTGGGGTGTCTATATTCCAAAATGGGGTCATTTGGGGGGGTTTTGTGCGATTTTGGCATTTTATGGCCTTCGAAACTGTGATAGGTAGTGAGGAGTGAAATCAAAAATTTGTGCCCTTAGAAATCCTGAAGGCGGTGCTTGGTTTTCGGGGTCCCGTACGCGGCTAGGCACATGTGGTATCCCCGTACTCAGGAGAAGCAGAAAAATGTATTTTGGGGTGCAATTCCACATATAACCATGGCATGTGTGAGTAATATATCATTTAGTGACAACTTTTTGTCTTTTTTTTTTTTTTTTTTTTTTTGTCATTCAATCACTTGGGACAAAAAAAAATATATTCAATGGGCTCAACAGGCCTCTCAGCAATTTCCTTGGGGTGTCTACTTTCTAAAATGGGGTCATTTGGGGGGGTTTGTGCTATTTTGGCATTTTATGGCCTTCGAAACTGTGATAGGTAGTGAGGAGTGAAATCAAAAATTTGCGCCCTTAGAAATCCTGAAGGCGGTGCTTGGTTTCCGGGGGCCCGTACGCGGCTAGGCTCCCAAAAAGTCCCACACGTGGTATCCCCGTACTCAGGAGAAGCAGCAGAATGTATTTTGGGGTGCAATTCCACATATAATCATGGCATGTGTGAGCAATATATCATTTAGTGACAACTTTTTGTAATTTTTTCTTTTTTTTTTCTTTTAGTCATTATTCAATCACTTGGGACAAAAAAAAAAATATTCAATGGGCTCAACATGCCTCTCAGCAATTTCCTTGGGGTGTCTACTTTCTAAAATGGGGTCATTTGGGGGGGTTTTGTACTGCCCTGTCATTTTAGCACCTCAAGAAATGAGATAGGCAGTCATAAATTAAAAGCTGTGTAAATTCCAGAAAATGTACCCTAGTTTGTAAACGCTATAACTTTTGCGCAAACCGATAAATATACGCTTATTGACATTTTTTTTACTAAAGACATGTGGCTTAATACATTTTGGCCTAAATGTATGACTAAAATTGAGTTTATTCGATTTTTCTTATAACAAAAAGTAGAAAATATCATTTTTTTTTCAAAATTTTCGGTCTTTTTCCGTTTATATCGCAAAAAATAAAAATCGCAGAGGCAATCAAATACCATTAAAAGAAAGCTCTATTTGTGGGAAGAAAAGGACGCAAATTTCGTTTGGGTACAACATTGCATGTCCGCACAATTTACAGTTAAAGCAGCGCAGTGCAAAATTCTGAATTCACCTCTGGTCCTCTAGCTACCAAATGGTCGGGGGCTTAAGTGGTTAAAGTGGTATCGGTGCAACATTACCTGCTGTATGGTGTCCTTGGCTGACCTGTAATATGGCTGCTCTCCCTTCCCATATAAAGGTGTATGTATGGTGGTATCAGGAGGGTACTGCATTCCCTTCAGCTGGTGTACTGGCTTAGGAACTGAACCTAGCAAAGATGATGAACCTCTCTAATTATTCTTAATGGAGCCATTTTATAAAGTGCATCAATATGAGGTAGGTTATACAACTAGGATTTGGTGACGTACAGCGATTTTCTGAGACTTGTCACACTGCAATCCTCATCAGTGCAATAATTGTAGACAATCATCAGCAGACAGCTGCACAATGCCTTCCATGGAGGGCCAATAATGACAGCAGCTGAATGTATTCAGCAAATAATGACCTCCTCTAATATTCCTGGCACATCTAGAAATCAGCAATTCTTTCTCCCAAGCAACTTCTGCAATGTTTTTATATAGCTGAACTTCCCTTCGATCTTGCACGGTTGTACAGTTCCTCTCTCTTGTACTGAAGTATTTTTTTCTGATTTCACTGCATACTGTGAGCTTCATACAGTGTGCTTTAGAAGCTGCAGCAAGTCGGAGCCTGGTTCATTTCCTGGCTGCCAGACATCCAGCATTATCTAGTTCACTGTTTTTCAATCTTTATTTGGTCAAGGCACCCTCCAAAATTATGGACAGTCTCGAGGAATCCCATTCTGAAATGTAAATGTAACATTCTATAGTTTTAGATAATGCAGCAACATCCACACGTAGGACACCCAACTTTTAGAGGTTATTTATTCTTCCAAAGCAAATCCACTTTTGCAAACTGGTATTGACTAGTATTCTTATGTTTTTTTTTTTTCTCCCTCAATTTTTCTCCCTCAATTTTTCTCCCATCACTCAAACACTAATGTGACCCCAATGCTGATGGAGAGAGGTAATGGAGGGTCAAACAAAGATGCTATACAGGCGATTGACATCCTTCTTATCAACTGATATTATTGGTTGTTTGGAGGTCGACACCTAGAAGGTTGTAATGTTGCACAAAGAAAACCCATAGCTTTGTGTAACTAAAAGGTGCCTTCGGCAAACTTATGAGGGACCGGTATTCGCTCCCGGCGAGATGGTTATTCCGCTATTGGCAGCTGAAGCATGCATTCGCTGCCCAATTCCCAGACGTACTTACGTTGGAGTCGGACTCCGTTGAGCGTCTCCTGACTTCCAGTGCGATGGGACGGCCCCTCTCCTCCCTGAACCTCTACCTTACGGTAGCCTACGACACCAAGCTGACCAAGACCCTTCTGAAATGGCGGGCTGACCTGCCCGATCTTGATGACGAGACCTGGGAGGACTGTGTATCCACGTATATACCGACCCTAATAGCGGCTAGAGACAGATTTATACAGCTTAAGTTTTTGCACAGAGCCTACTTCGCCCCACTACGATTGGCCCGAATGTTTCCGGACAGGGACCCCCTCTGCCCTAGGTGTAGGCGGGAAGATGGCTCCTTCTGGCACATGGTTTGGTCGTGCCAGGAGATCCAACCTTTCTGGACACAGGTGGTGGACACTTTGAGCGCGGTCTCCGGCCTCAAGGTCCCCTTAGACCCCCTGACCCTTCTCCTGAGCCACTTGGACGAAAATCTAGGGGACAGATACACCAAACTTTTTCTGACTTTCTCCCTGTTCTATGCTAGACGTGAAATTCTTCTCAAATGGAAGTCGGGGAGCCCGCCTAGACTGGACTCCTGGATTACTACTGTCAACTCAGTGCTGCCCCTATACAGACTCACTTATGAGAGCAGACAGTGCCCAGCGAAGTTTGATAAGATTTGGTCGGGTTGGATTGATGCTAATGGTTGAGGTAGACCGCCAGGGAGGCTCACATGGTTATACATTCGAACATGCCTGTCTCTCTCTTAGCCCCCCCCCTCCCCCCCCCCCCCAAGAAATGGGATTTACCTGTCTATTTTCCGGTTTGGTAATCTGGTTAGGGTATTTACAACACTCATGCTGATTAATTACCCTAGTTGAAGATGGGGCCTGGTTGCCCTCCCTATAGTGGGAAGTTGTGTGCTTTGCTTGTAACTCGGGTACATTGCTTAACCTTACTAAGTCTGCTGTAACGTTCTGATTGCGATTTCTTCTGCATGTGTTACTGTAATCCTGTTTTGTCTTTCAATAAAACATCTCTGTTAAAAAAAAAAGGCGCCTTCATCCGCCTGCCGGATTGTATACTGTTTTTGGTCAATTTCTAGGCATTTTGCCAAAGCACCCCTGAAGAAACCTCACGGCACCCCAGTGCTTTCCTCCCCACCCTGGCTGTCCTTTTGTTTTTGTTCCAGTTGTGGAGGGTTAGAATCATGGGTGGGAGTTGCCCAGTACAGTCAATGTACAAATGCAGGCCGCCTAGAAATGCCCACTCCTCCAAACTGACACCCACCAATCAAGGCTTTTTGATATTTGCAGAACTCCTCCCAAGAGCCAGCCTACTGCTTGCATCAGTGCTGAAGACTCTTGAATTGAGTATTGAGGAAGGGTGCCCCCTGCTGACTTTTCTCACAAGTCATGATCTGCCTGCATTGCATACAGAAGTGTACAGACCCAGTGGTGATATAATTGGGTCTAAAATGAGGTATGTAATAAAAATGGAAAGGTTATCACTAGATCTAAAGTTAAATACCGAAATCCAGTTGGCATGTTGATGAGAGGAAAAGGAGGAACAAAGGAAGGCAGAATATAAGCATACCTAAAGTGATTGTTAAGGCAGAAGATTTTTTTTTATCTTAACGCATTCTATGCATTAGGGTAAAGCCTTCTGTGTGCAGCAGCCAACTCCCCTCATTTGCTAAGACCGCAGCGTGACGCCATTGGCTCCCTCTGCTTTCAATCAGTCAGTCAGCCAATCAGGAGAGAAAGGGGGCGGGCAGCGGCTCCGTGTCCGAATGGACACACGGAGCTGTGGCTCGACTCGGGTGCCCCCAAAGCAATCTGCTTGTTGGGGCACTTAACAGGAGGGGGTAGGAGTGCCGAAGAGGAGGATCCAGGATGCTCTGCAAATTCTCTGCACAGAGGAGGCAAGTATAACCTGTTTTAACTTGAAACTTTTTAAGGCCTTGTGCGTGTGGAAGTTTAAAGTGGATATAAACCCTTGCATATATCCAGTGAAGTGAATGGCCTCAGAGACACAGAGATTAAACAAATCTCCCTACATGAGTTTTGCATGTATATCTGCTGTCTTCACCTTTTATATACTATTTAGAAAGTGCACATCGTGTTGGGAGATTTTCTCTTCCTGTTCAGCACTGCAGTGAAGCCTGGGCATACAGCCAAGACAGCTGATTGGAGGAAAGGTACACACACCCTGCTTATAGGTAGAGACTTTCAGCTCTGTGCTAATCTGTTTATAGCATCCTCTCCAACACAAAACTCAGGCTGCTTTTATCATATGTGAAGGAAAACTTGTCAGGAGTTATGCTGATAACAGAAGAACGGAGCATGAGAGAGCTACTAGACATAGTGCTTTGAAGAGAGATAAGAAAATACTGCAGATATGTGCTCAGCTCAGATTTCATGAATCGGGTTTACATCCACTTTAAATGTATGTCTTTTGTAGCGTAAAATCCCCGGTGATCTCTCATCTGGGAGCCACAGGCGCCGTGTCCAGCCGTGCTCGTGTAAACGCAGATCACGTCAGCATTTACTTGCTCATGGAAGGGGAAATACACCATACTCGAGGATAACGGCCAATACCAAAGCGATCAATATTTACTCAAGTACGACTGTGTACAGCCATTCACTTGTATTGGCGCCTGTACACGTCACCTGCGGCTACCCAGGCGCATCAAACCGCTGGAGATTTATGGCCCATACACACTATCCGAAAATTGGATGAAAAGTACAGCTTACGATAATGGGATCATTGGTACAGAGCTTTCGAGTGTCGATCGCGACAATTCATCCGATTTTTATTCTTCGATCGGACAAGCACGAAAACGGAAGACCAGATTGTACGATTTTCGTTTAGTCAGTACAGTTGTCGTCCGAAAATCTAATACAAATGCATTACAACACATGACATCACTTCCGATTTTTTTTTTTGTCCGAGAATTTTAGTGACTTTAGTAACCGATTCAATTTCTATTTGCGACTAGTTAACGAAAAAAATCTGACGTGTACGGGCCATTAGGCTAATAAGTCTGTGTGCATGAGGCCTAAATGTTGCCTTTAAGTGCTGGTTTACACTGGTGCACTTTCTGATGTGAATTGAGTTGCACAGAATCTCATGACAAGGGGAACCGCATTATTTTCAATGGTGCCATTCACATCAGTGCAACTCTGCAGAGCGGGGTCTGTCTGTCTGCGTTCTGCATAAACAGAGGACACGGAGTGGTCATCCATCCCCCCTCTGCTTTGTCAGCTGGGGATCTGTGAGCAGATCCTCTGATCAGTCCATCCTGTGTGAAAGGGGCCTAATAGTACTGCCACTAGTGACCGTGATATTCATTGTCTTGTCTTGCAGAGCTAAACCAACCACCAAAAACATCAGCATCCAATGCATATGGGTGTGTCCAAAGCCTGTACCTTGGTGTCTCTGCGACACACTAGTGACATAGTGCTTAGTGGTGGAACCATGGTGTGCATGGGTTACCTTACCTATGTCTTTGGCAGAGGGTGTAGGCCTCATTCGCATGGCCTTGTTTAAGTGTGCACCCATGCAGATGCACAGACACCTGTACACAGGGGTTCCATGCATCCACATGCAGGCAGTCCTATTCATGTCTATTGGGACGCAGTGGCTGTGGGACCTTATTGGTCAGATTGCATCTGAGCTTAATCTGATGTCTGTGGTTAGCTTCAATCCTGAAGTCAGCAGTCATTCCTATTCTTCAAGAGACGATCAATTGCTAAGTGTACTTTTCGAAAAGAGAGGGAAAACCCCTTTCATTTCCAGTTTGTCTCAAAGCCTTTGACTTTTGCTGCACACCTTGGCTGGCATGTAGGTGTGAGAAAAAATAAAGGCAACTATTGTGGGAATCCATATACAGAATACTATCATGTGTGCCAACCATGTATAGTGGCAAAGACTGTAATCTAAAACTTTGATTACTACCCCTTTCTTCACTGTGATTCACCTCTGTGCACTTTACCCCCAAATAACCCAAATACATGTAATACTCGGCTGTACTTCAGAAATAGAAATCATTTAAATTCTGGGTTCTAAATGTAATTAAACCATGCAAGCTTATTGAGCGGATAAAGAGTCAGAGTTCTCTGAGATCTTCTTCATATGACCCCTAACCTGAGCTTCACTAATTGGACAGCTCTAGCTAGGATGTGGTGGGGGCCTCATTGGACCGCAGCAATGAGTCTTCACACACAGTTCAGTGCTCTGGCCACAAGAATTCATAAAGCAGCTGGAGATTTTCAGTGACTATTATTATAATAATAATAAAAAAATGTCCATGTGATAAATTTTAGAACCTTGAATTATACTGTTGCCGTTTTCTGTAATAGGCAGTTGGGCTTTAAAGCTGAACTCAAGGTATGATCTTTCTTTCTTTCATATTTACATTGGTCCAGCTTGGACCAATGTAGGTGTGCATATTCTATACCCGAGGCACCACTGGAATCTGATAACCACTGCAGGAGTCGGCATTACTATGGGGATCACTCCAATCTTCCAGGTCCTGTGCTGAGCAACTTCCCTTCTGCATATTGAACACAGGGGTGCACGCTTAGATCTCTGCCATTCAAAAAAACATGGATGAGATGGGATTGGATCACCCCCCTCTACCTGATCCAATCGGAGCCTTATTTAATAAAACATTATTTTGTGGATGGCATCAGAGCTTGTGGTCACTAGGCAGAAGGAAAGCAATTTGCGACAGGACCTAGAAGATGGCAATCACTGTAATGACACAAACTGCTACAGTGGTTGTCCCCTTCCACAGCAGTCCCTCCCTTATAAGATCTGCATTCTTGCGTGGAAAATGATTTATGCAATAAAGAACATGGTTGTAACCACCTGGATTTCCTCACAATAACTAAACTGACTTTCAATTTCTTTTGTTTCTCCAGGCTGCTATATGGCAAGCGCTGAATCACTACGCATACCGAGATGCCGTGTTCTTGGCAGAAAGACTTTACGCAGAAGGTATGTGATTTCATCCTTGTAGATTTGCATACGTGGAATCAAGTGAAAGAGTTAAAGGGATTGTAAAGGCAGAAGGTTTTTTATCTTAATGCATTCTATGCATTAAGATAAAAAGTCTTCTGTGTGCAGCAGTTCCCCTAACGCTTACCTGAGGTCCCTCTATGTCCAGCGATGTCCACAAGTGTCACAGCCATCAGAGATTCTCCCTCCCTGATTGGCTGAGACACATCAGCAGTGCAATTGGCTGCCTCTGCTGTCAATAAGAGGAGAGATGGGGCCGGGTCAGGGCCCTGTGTCTGAATGACATGCAGAGCTGTGACTCGGCTCAGGTGCCCCCATAGCAAGCTGCTTGCTGTGGGAGCACTGAGCAGGGAGGGGCCAGGATCACAGAAGAGGGACCCAAGAAAATGAGGATCCAGGCTGCTCTGTGCAAATCCACTGCAACAGAGCAGGTAAGTATAACCTGTTAATTTTTGAAAAAAATTAGACTTTACAATCATGAATGGGTTTTTTCCTGATACGACAAGCTGAAAGTTTGCAATTCTTTATTGGGCCCTCCCATTACTGCTATGTTAAAAATCATTTAATCTACAGTGGGACCTTGGTTTACGAGCATAACCCGTTCCAGGAGAATGCTCGTAATCCAAAGTACTCGCATATCAAAGCGAGTTTCCCCATTGAAGTCAATGGAAACTAAAATAATTTGTTCCGCATTGACTTCAATGGCATGTAATACCGTCAGAGGCGGGGGGCGCCAGAGAGCCTCAAATGGTCGGAAAGACCGAGGATAGTTCGGATGACCTCGGAAAGACTGTTCCCGAGCCTTTCCAATCCAAGGTTTGCCAAGGTCAGCCGAGCTGTCCTCGGGCCTTTCCGTGCATTTTCGATCGGCGCCGTTTGGCTCCGGCGCCCCCCAACTCAGGTCAAATGCGGTACTGCACACCGCTTTGGCCTGAATCCTGCTTGTTTTGCGAGACAACACTCACAAAGCGAGTTAGGATATTTAAAAATACAGAGCTCGTATTGCGAAACGCTCGTTAACCGTGTTACTCGCAATCCGAGGTTCCACTGTATTTGATATTAATGCTAAGCTATGCCAGGACTATCGCGCTGCATAACTACAGCTTGTTATTAACACCCAGGAAGTTATGAATACATACTATAGCATTTCGGTTTTCTATTGTTTTCACTTTTCAACAATGGTGTGCTGCATAGTCCTACTGTTGACTGTAAAGCCTCGTACACACGATCAGATTTCCATCGGACAAATTCGTGGAATTTTGTCCGAAGGGCGTTGGCTGTGAACTGCTGCATACAGGCGGCAGAACTTTTTCAGCCAACATACACAAAACAACGTGTTTTTTTCTGCTCTTTAGTGCCACCCTTTGGGCAACTTCTGCTAATGTTGTCTTATGGTTAGCATTGGTTTGGAGCATGCGTGTTTGTACTTTGGATTTTTTTCCGACGGACTTGTGTACACACGATTGGATAATCTGACAAGACACATTTGTTGTCGGACAGTTTTTTTTAAAGCATGCTATAAAACATTTGTTGTCGGAAATTCTGACAACCATTGTCCGATGGAGCCTACAAACGGTCTGATTTTCCGACAAAACTCTGCCATCACACATTTGTTGTCGGACAATCCGATCGTGTGTACGGGCCTTTAGGCAGACCATAGATGTGATTCTCTTTCCTGCAACCACAGACTGTACTTGTGCCATCCCAGCCAGGAGAATACAGTGAATTATTGCTAGTGGCTATTGCCGTTGATCGATCAACTTGGCTACAGTCAGCCTGCCTATAGATGTTTGGAATCTCGGCCAGTCCCTGCTGAACCGTCCAAGATTCAAGCCATCTACGTATGGCGGACTTAAAATGGTATGTTTCACGAACTTTGTATTGGTTATTGGTAAAGTGATCCTGACCTTAGCTAAAAAGTTACAACACATTGCTGAAGTTTGTGAATCTCATGGTTCTGTCTATCACCTATGCTAGTCCTCAGATTGATCCCTTTTTGAATGCCTTCTAGGACCCAGGTCCAGGATGTACGTGGGGCCTCAACTTCTCACTCTGCTTAGATTAGGCCCCACATACTTTCATTCAACTGTCAATGACAGAGCCTCTGCTTCCCACTAAGGTTTTTGCACTGTTATACCAGGATAGATTCACTTTAAAGTGGTTCTAAAATTAAAATTGTTTTTTAACCTTAAAGGAGAAGTACAGCCAAAGCTTTCTGAGAGGCTGAGCCAGATGCCGTTCCAGGCATGTGTGCGGATATCGACCTTATCGTCGCAATCTTGCCTGGTCCGGCACCCCTCTCATCTCTCAGCCGGCCGCTCCTGCCCTCTCCACAGCCCAGCACTCCAGTGAATGGGGGGGCAGGGCAGACAGCAGTGACTGATAGTCACCAGCTCTCTGCTCAGGGAGCCCTGAGAACTGAGCAATCAGCAGTGTTAGAGCCGGCGGGGGACATATGCAGCATCAGACCCATGCTGCATCCACCTAGGTAAGTGTGATTCTGAAAAAACAAACTTATGTTTCTCTTTTAATGCATTCTCTGCACTAACGTAACAAACTCCCCACTACCTATCCTTCCCCTTTATGTCCATAAACGCTTGCATGACTCCTCTCACCAATCCAGCGCAGTCCCGGCTGCAGCACCGTTCCCATCTCTTCCTGGTTTCACATGAGATACTGTGGGCAGCGGGAGCCAAAGGCCTCCTATCAGTCAAAGACCTGTGAGGAGTGATATGGGGTAGTGCTTACCGGCATTATGTGTCAGATGCACATTGCCTGCATCGGGAGCACACGCTGGTGCCTCCATAGCACCCAGATTTCTAAGAGGGCACTTGGAGGAGAGGAAGAGCTGACCGCACCAGCCAGGGACTTGACTTTGAATTATTTACTCAACCCCTGAGCTTGCTTGAAAAATAAGTCAGAATTGACCACTTCCTATAGTTTTCCTGATGACTTCTTACTGGTATGTTTGGCTGAGCTGAACAAGCAAGCCTCCAACGCTTTCTTCTTCCTCCTTTGCTAAGGGTCATTGGGACATGGCTGCACATCTGTTTGTTGTCTGCGGGAGGATTATAAGGGACTAAAAATGTTGAGTGTTACTTTATTAAAGAAAAGGGTGACTTCATGATCAGGCTTCCACCGGTCATAAGACTAATGGCATGGCATTTGATGCATGGTCTCTGCTGATGGATGTGGAAATTGATTATTCCATGATTAAATAATATATATATTATTTTTTTTTTGCAGTACATTCAGAAGAGGCACTGTTTCTACTAGCTACATGTTACTACCGCTCAGGAAAAGCTTACAAGGCTTACCGGCTCCTGAAAACCCACAGCTGTGCCACCCCACAATGTAAATATCTTCTTGCGAAATGCTGCGTGGACCTTAGCAAGTAAGTAGGATTTTCTTCCCAGCTGAGTGCCTTGGTTCTTTTCATTTTGTTGTCCATACTCAAAGCAATATTTTAGCCAGCTTTCATAGAACCAAAAAATGGAATGGGTCCAGGATAACCACTACCAGCCTTGCAATGTAGGTGTCTCTATAAATAATAAACTGTTGGTGCTAAGTTGCCCGAAATCACACCTGTGCTTTATCCATGCAGAAATAAGCCTCTGGTTTACTATGATTCCTCTCTCCAGCACATACTTACCTTTCTTTCACTCCCTGCCAGTAAAGAAAATGATGATGATGTAGTACTTCTGGATATGGAAAACATGTAACTTCACATGCTGGTATTTAGTGATTGGCCCAGTGAAGTCACATGGAGGGTGTGCTCAAACTTCTGCAACTTGGTGCTTACATTGGGAAATAGAGGAAAGGTGAAGTGGTGTTGGGGATGGGACTATTAAAGTGCATGGCCAAAGCAAAGGTTCATGTTGATGCATTTGATTGTTGAGCATGATTGCAGTTTTTTTAAAACTGCTATGTGTGTGGTTAGAATTTGGACCTCATGATCTGAAATATATGCTTTGCTTTAGTGTCTCGTCACCATCTGTGATGCGCACAGGAGTCTCCAACACGGCACGCTGCTCTCTGCATGCAGAGCATACTGCGCATGCACCACAGAGGTCATTGGCTGGAGCCCATGTAAATGTCTATGTAACTGCACAAGTTTAGTAGATAAAAATGGTACCTACAGCTAAGACTTACCTTTTTAGGTACAAGTTTAAAACGAGTCTACTTCCGCTCTAAAGCAGAACTTCCATGCAAAATTAAGGGTCTACTTTACTGTTAGTACCCCACCCCAAACTGAAATGGTGTTTAAAAAAGTTAAACGTAAGGACTTGTTCACACTATATCTGAACTGAATTTTTCTGTACACACGTATGGAGTGAACAGGCCACGATGGAAAATATTTTGTATATGTCCTGTTCACATCATATACATGGTGCAGTGATGTGCACAAAAACACAGTACAGCATATATTGCGTGAACAAGCCCTAAAAGCTTTTACCAAAAAAAGTCGTCCCTGACTTCCGATCCTTCCGGGAGGAGCAGTTGATGTCGGCGCGCCTCCCAGGAAAGATGATTGCTTCAAATTTTGAGATTTTGAGTCCCCAGATTTCCCTGGAGGCATTTGTGACATCACACTTCTGGGGAAGCGTCAGACGCCGAGGACGAAGTAAGCAAATTTAGTTTTTCTTGTGGGCTTCATATTTTTTTTGTCTGTTTTTGCTCAGTATAAAGGCTGTGGTGTTTTTTTTTTATTTTATTTTTCTCCCCTCCTCTGCACATGTTTATGTCCCTGTTGAATTACTGTCACTACTTGGTATTTTTATTTATTTTTTTCTGTCCATCCTTGTAGCTTCAATTCACTGGAATGTCCCTTTGGGTCCGCTTGTCTTGTTAGCCTGTTCATGGTTGTGTCCTTTCCCCTTGCAGGCTGGCAGAGGGTGAACAGATCCTGTCAGGCGGTGTGTTAAATAAACAAAAGAGTCAGGAGGAGATAGTTACAGAGTTTGGAGACTCAGCCTGCTTTACACTGTCGCTGCTCGGCCATGTATATTGGTAAGCTAGGACCATGTTATATTGTGGCTTTCTTCTTGCTCAGCCCATAGGGCTTTCTTATTCTGATAAGTGTGATGAAAAATTCCAATACCCATTTGTGAAATTCTGCACTTGGCTCTTCCCTCTTGTCCACATTAACTTATATTGTACACCATCACTGTAAATTATAAAGGTTTTACCTTTCACTGAGGTGTCCCATGGAAAATATACATACATACATACATACATACATACATACACACTGCGCTGTGAAAAAGTACAAAAACAGCAGCCAGCACATCTACAGACAAAAAGCAATATGTGGATATGGAAAGTGCAGCGCTGTTTATGTGTATAGATGTTATACTTAAGATTGCTTAACAATGCAAAAACTACTCTAATTAGTAAACAAGTAAATAGACAGTGAAATTATAATGAACAATTCACCTATTGTGAATATTTTGCTATCTCCTCAGTCCATAGGTGTGCGCAGCCTATTGCATTAGGGTGTGCACCCCAAAGCTCAAACACACATTACCGATAACTCACAATGTTCATTCAGAAAGGGAGGGGGTCGGTGAATTAAATATTTACCGCCTCCTTCCGCCACTCATTCTAAAACATCTCCACAGTAATAGCTGGCAGGAAAGGAGAGGAGGGAAGCCGGCGGCGCTGTGGGAGGAAAGGGGGGCAATAGGGGGAAATCTGTGCTGCACAGGGTGATTAGGGTGTGCCTGGGCACACCTGGCGCACACCTATGCCTCAGTCAATAAGTGAGCATTAAATAGTGCAAAAATTAGAAGAACAAAAACAAGTTTTAGTAGTAATTTAATAAAGTTTTAGAAATGAACACTCACGTTTGGATGATCATGAGTAGGCTTGTCAAATATAAATGCAGGTACATGAGCGATGCTTGTAGGTAGGTCCACCCAACATGTTTTGACTAACTAATCGTCATCTGGGGTCGACTTCTTAGTCTAAACATGTCGACCCCAGATGACAACTTGTTGGTCGAAACATGTCGGGTGAACCTACCTACAAGCATCGCTCATGTACCTGCATTTATATTTGACAAGCCTACTCATGATCATCCAAATGTGAGTGTTCATTTATAAAACTTTTTATTAAATTACTACTTTTAAACGGTATCACGCTATGCAAGTTTTTTCATTATATTATGCATGTTGCGTGGCTACAGAGCCTCTGTTTTCTACATGGAACTGTTCTATACATCTGCTTTCCATTGATGTCTGGGCCCGTTGATGCTGATTAACCAGTTTGGATCCAGGACCAGCTGTTCCCATTGGGTCTACTGACCAATAAGCCCTTTTTTATTTGGGTGGTATACTCCTCTCTAAGTCAACAACATCTGGTAAGCCTCCCCATACCATTGGTGGTGTCTTCAGCTGTCTTTCTACCTTGAGGGTCACACCTGTGGTTGGACACTTCATATTCAGTTTGTTGGATCACATTTTTTCACCTGTTTGGACTTTTTTTTGCCATTTGTTTTTATTCTCATTTTTGCACTATTTAATGCTCACTTATTGACTGTGGTGTTAGCATAATATTCACTGCATTGTTCAAAAAAGGTGAATTGTTCATTATCATTTCTCTGTCTATTTACTTGTTTACTAATTAGAGGTGTTTTTGCATTGTTAAGCAATCTTAAGTATAACATCTATACACATAAACAGCGCTGCACTTTCCATATCCACTGAGGTGTCCCATGACTGTATAAAGGGATGAGCTTGCATGGTGAGTGCAGTTAGAGAGGTCACAAAACTTGGTGGTAAATCTCCATACCTTTTTTTTTTTTTATAGTGTCACGATGACCATTCAGGGGCAAAATTTAGTTTCTTTAAACCACATCCCCAAATCATTATATACACCTTCCAGGCACTGTGTTGCAGGTGCCTTAAATCGGAGCCCCCACCAAAAAAATTAAGTCCGCATCTACAAATGCTTTAACTGCTGACTTTTAATATTAGGACACTTGCCTGTCCAGGGATCCTGCAATGTTGGCACCCCAGCCAATTTTTCAATTGGCTCTCGGGGGCTGCCCCCACCATTCCTTATATGGGAAACCGACAGAAGCCTTACAGCTTCACAGCTGGCTCCCTACTGCACATGCGCGCTGCACTTTGTAAATGGCCCGCCAGTGGGGGAAGGAGGAGGGGGGCTGAACTTCCGGAGTACTTTGCCGTGGGGACAGGTACCTGTCCCCGCTCTTGTCACAGGATTTTATTTATAGCAGCAGGAGCCAATGGCTGCCACTGATATCGGTCTGCCCTGTGAGGAGAGAGAGAGAGAGAAAGGAGAGGAGACTCTGCTCTCAGGCACAGCACTGGATTGAGAGCTGTACACAGGTTTTTACCTTAATGCAAAGAATTCATTAGGGTAAAAAACCTTCTGACTTTAGAACCACTTTAATTATTAGAGGAGAGTTTGTTATTCCTTGTAATGAACCCACACATTACATGTATATGAGCATCACAGACAGGGAGATATTTATCCATCCTTGGATGATTTACACAAGAATGAAGCTTGCACACAATACTGTATACATGAATACACTTTGTTTTTACTGTTGTTTCTCTCCAGCAAAACAGATCGTTTGGCCAAAGCATCAGAATGTTACCAAAAGAGCCTTAGTTTAAATCCCTTTCTGTGGTCCCCTTTTGAATCATTATGTGAAATAGGTAAGTCTTGCACATATCAACAAAGTAGAAGGATTGTATTGTATGTTTAACCACTTCCTTACAGGGCACTTTTACCCCTTTCCTGACTAGGCCAATTTTCAGCTTTCATCGCTGTCGCATTTTGAATGACAATTGTGCGGTCATGCAACACTGTACCTATATGAAATTTTTATAATTTTTTTTCACACAAATGGCACTTTCTTGGTGTTTGCTCACCACTGGGTTTTTTATTTGTTGATAAAAAAAGACCGAAAATTTTGGGCGGCACTGAAGAGGCACTGGTGGGCGGCACTGGAGGGCTCGGATTAGCAGCACTGGTGGGCACTAAGGGGGCCGATGTCCCTCTAACAGAAGCCGGTTAACGGCTTTCTTGTTTTCTTCGTGCTGACAGCGCGAGGAAAAATAAATCCGATAACTGCCTTCTGTTTACTTCTGTGATCAGCTGATCATGCGGTAAAGGGTCCGCTTTGGTTTGTCCTTTACTCGGTCTTTGATCAGCCGAGTCCCAAGGACTCGGCGATCACAAAGCGCGGATCGCGAGAATGTCCATGTACCCCCTCCCGGCATTTTCAGTTAAACATTGACATTCTAATCTGATATAATTTAAATATTTTATAATGTGCACTTGCAGCATACATTGGGCAGGCTGAAAACAAAAGTAGCTGCCTTCTCCAGCTAAATCTACAGCTGTGTATTGAAATTGTCCTGAAGAAAGATTACATTGTCTGCAGTGGGAGGAACCATGCAGCTCCTACTGTCTTATCGCAGAGCTATGTGACTTAAGCCCTGTACACACGAGCCAAATTTCGGGAGACAACGGCCTGTTCAAAAAAATCTGTCCAACATCCGGCCCTGCCGGCTTCTTTCGGACAAGCATGCTAAAATACCAGCAGCTGACTGACTCCTGATCAGCACTCTCAGCCAGTGGCAGAGAGCGTTGGTCGGAGTGTTCTGGTGGGGGAGGGGGGCTGTCCCCCTGTCGGAACACAACAGCTCAACAGTCGAGATTGCTGTACTAACTTCACATAGTTAGTACAGCGGCTCCGACTGGAGCTGACCGTTTTTTTGGTGTTTTAACCTGTGTACCAGGTTTTAGGCAGGCCATAAATGGTTCCAATTTCTTTCCTGCAACCATGGGTTGCCGTCCCCACTGGGAGAACACTGTGATAATCGCATGTAAAATCCGTCAGGTTGGTTGTACCCATGCTGATCGATCAGCCTGCCCATACATGGTTCGAATCGTCTATGGCTGGCCATAGACTGATTGAAATTTGTTTGGTTCCCCAGAGACCAAGCGAAATTCAAACATGGAGTTGGTTTTCTAAAACTAGAGTGCAAAATCTGATGCAGCTCTGCATAGAAACCAATCTGCTTCCAGTCTTGTTTTTTGTTTGTCAAAGCTTAATTGAGAACAAGCTGATTGGCTACCATGCACCACTGCACAGGATTTTGTGCACTGTCATTTTAGTAAATCATCCCCAGTGTGTGACTATTTTCACGCAACAGAAGTCAATCGTTTGACTGCTGTATGCAAATAAAAATTGCGCTTAGTGTAAATAACTAATAAAGTTGAATTAACTAATTAGTGACAAAAAAATGGCAGCACTCACAAATATGTGCACACCATATGCAACAAATGATGAGATAGAGAGATAGATAGATATATCATTTGTTTATATGACGTCAAAATTAACACCGGTCTGTAGTTGATGTTCATACCTCCAATAACATATTGGATTTTTTTTACTCCAGCAGTATATAATAAGTTGAGAAATGCTTAAATCATGCACTACACCCATTCGATTTTAGTCAACTAAAACAATTGCAGAAGACTAAAATGCCATTTTAGGACTAAGACTAAAACTAAATCAAAATTTGCTGCCAAAATCTCCATCCACCTTGATTGTATGGATAGAGGAATCTGTTAATAGAAATTGGCTGCTGTCAGGTAGGCAGAGCTGGGATTTCGTATTGAATAGATTATGCCATCCAAGCTGTGCAGACTGCACAGATATATCTTATGTCAAATAGCATGTGTTTTATTTAAAGGAAAAAAAAAAGACCTGTTGTGCATATTATCTAATATATATTTTATACATGTAAATGTTCAAAAAATTACAAATTTACAAGTGAAATTGTGTTGGAAAGTAAGGGAGGAGAAATTTCTTAGACCCCATTTACACTTCTACATCATGGTAACACACAACGTGCATTAATGTGTTGTGGTGTCATTCATTTTGAATGCACCTGCGTTAGAAAAAAAGTGACAGATAGCGTTTTTAGCAAATTACGGTGTGTTGGCATTCATTTCAACTGGCTGCCTTTTTAAAGTGGTTGTAAACCCAACCAGACAACTTGCACCTACAGGTAAGTCTAGATTAAGGCTTACCTGTAGGTGCAAGAAATATCTCCTTAACCTACACGGTTAAGTAGATATTTGCAGAAAACACTGCACTGATGTCTTCGGTGCATGCGCGCCATAGACAACGGCGCACTGGGCGTGCCGGTTTTCTGAATGGGGAAAATGCGGGGACCGCGTGCATGCGCGGTAGTGACATCGCCGCTCCGGTCAGTCACAGCGCCGGAGCGGCGGTACAAAGAAGACGCTCCGAGGGGACATGGCAGCGGCCACGGAGGGAAACGAGGAACGCTTCGGGGGCTTCGATCTCAGGTAAGTGCCACATAATGAGCTAGTATGCTATGCATACTAGCTCTATATGCCTTTTTCTTGCAGGGTTTTTTCTTTTTTTTCCTTTACAGGATTTTTTTTTTAGGTTTACTTCCTCTTTAAGGCAACGCACATTATTGCGCAAAAAAAAAAAAAACGTGTATCAAGGCACATGCCTTAGTTAATGCACCGCAAATAAGTAAATCGTCCCCCAGATAAATGTTACTGAAATATGTCCCTGCTGAACAATTTCCCACTATTTCTGTTTCAGTGACAACTGTAAATCAGAGATTTTATCACCTTTTGTCCTGCGGGAGGGATAAATAAAGTTTCCATTGGGGGAAAAAGCAGAGAAGGATTTAAAGGATAAGTTCCCCTTTTGTAACATGTTACCCAAACCCCACCCCGCTGATTGTGTCTGCAATGCTTTATAGGTCCCTGACAAAAAGTAGAGCTGCTGACTTATAATAAACAGCTACTCACCTGTCCCACGGTCCAGCGATGTGGCCGCTCGGAGGCCCACTCCTCTCCCTCTCCTCGGCGCCTCCATTGGAACTGTGGGCACCCAGCCGTGACAGCTTGTGGCTTCACGGCCGTGCACGCCCTGCGCATGCGTGAGTTGCACTGCGCTCTCGGAGTGGATAGGCGATCTTTTGGGACCTGTCACATGTCCCAGGAGATCGCCTAGAGGGGGAGGAGGAAGTGGGACAGGAAGTCCCCTTCAAAACAAAGAACCCACTTTGCCCCAAAAAAATTACATGCCAAATGTGGCATGTAAGGGGGGCGAGGAGTACTTAAAGCGACGTTCCGCTTTAAACACTCCACACTGTGTAACCAAAACATAAATAAATAAAATGTGTTGGGCTTTGGATGGATGTATATGTGTGTGTGTGTGTGTACGTATGTATGTGCCTTTTTATATTTTCAGATGTAACTGAAAAAAAAATCATTAAAGATTGCTCTTCGAAGGGTTCACTTTATCTCCTTTTTATTGTATTATGTAGGTGAAAAGCCAGACCCCGAGCAGACCTTCAAACTGACCTCCCTCCAGAACTTCAGTAGCTGCCTGAATAACTCTTGCACAGTACTGGTGAACAATCACAATGTCGTATCTCACAGGCAATCTGACACAGTATTAATGGAGACTCCCCAAGACACTATAGTAAGTAGGCTAGTGGTGTGTAGTTTGTTTGCGGTTGGGAAAACTGTAATCACTGACATTCTGCAGTTATTAACACTGGGAATTTGCTGTTTAAGAGGTTCTCCTGGTAAAATTACTACTAAAACAGTTTCAGGCAGGTGGAGTCTGTATGTATAGTGCTACCATCATCTAGATTTAGACCTTAAAAGCCGGTTCACACTTGTGCGATGCGAGAACCCTGCAAATCCACTGCGTTTTCCCGCATCGCACAGACTCGCACTGGCGTTCACACTGCCATATGCGAACTGCTGGGAAATGTCATATCTTAACGACACCCCCATTTCAGCTTGCCTTTTCGCACTGCAAATGACAGTTCGGACATGAATCGGATCGCATATGTGTGAACACACATGCGATCCGATTCTGGTACGAACAGAAAAAGGGTCCTGTGCGTGTTTGGACCAAATGCGGTGCGATATCAGCCATACTATCTATATGGCTGAAATCGCACCGCACAGACATCGCATGTAATGTGAACAGCAGTGCGCTGCGAATTTTACATGCGATGTCTGGCATCGCACAAGTGTGCACCGGCCCTCATTGTGACTCCAGACAAATCTTTTCAAAGTTTTGGATGGAGTTGGGTTGCAATGAAAGTGAGGAGAAAATCTTCAGGGACACAGGTAGCTATAAAAAGGCTAATTTTATAACTGATAAAAAAAAAAGTATGTTTTTTGTTTTTTGTTTTTGCATTTTTGTGCCTGTTGAAGAAACCTGCTGTCCCATAGACAATCCCTGAAATGCATAAAAGACTGCTTCAGGCAGGTTTTGTGGAAGTGTCTCGTGTTCCAAAAGTGGTGGACCGTGCTCCAAGTTCATGTGCCTGTCTAGAACTTCTGCACACCAGACACTTTGGCCAAATCTGTCTGAGACAGTTTATCTCTGAATACCAAAAGAGAGTTGGTCTTAAAGGAGAAGCACAGCCAAAGCTCGTTTGGCTGTACTTCTGATCACAGGAGTGCGGTGCGTTCTAAACTCCTGTGACCAGTTTTCAGCCAACCGCTGGCTAAAGCTCGCTTTTGGCTGACGTCACAGAGCCGGTCCAGGCTTGGGAAGGATCGCGACCATATGGTCAGGATCCACCCACATGCCTGGACCGACACCCGACTCAGCCTCTCAGCGGGCCGCTGAGTGCCTGAGCCAGCCGTTCCCGTCCCCTCCACAGCCCAGCACTCCAGTAAGCAGCTCACAGAGCACTTGAGAATTAAGCGATTGGTGGTGTTTGATCGCTTAGTTTTCAGTGTTCGAGCCCCTGAGGAACAGATGCAGCATCAGACTGATGTTGCATCCATCTAGGTAGTATAATAAAAAAAAAAAGAAGCAAATTACATATTTCTCTTTTATTTTTTTATTTTGAATTTGTTGCATTTCATGCGACACAATTGATTTTGGTACATTTATTAAAACACAATATAAAAGTTGGCGCATTTAGGAATTTGGTGCACGAGTTGCTGTCAAAGCCAAAAGTGACGCATATGCTTCATGAATTTGGCACAATACCTTAACAAGAAGGATTAAGGTCAGAAAAGAGGCGCAACAGCTTTATTGAATTCCCCCCCACCACCCCAGTACTGTCATTGGGATGGGAATTGAGGCGATGTGCCCCCCTTCTTTTGGTAGATATCGCTAAACAATCCAACGGATGTTCTACCTATTCCCCACCATTTCAAAAACAAAGTTTGACTTGGAGTCCCACTTTAACTTATTCCTAGGGGTTTCCCTCTGCCTGTTGAAGTCAAACTCATGGCTAGGGACCCTTCTACCAGCTTTACAACTCTAAGCAAACTCTATGTAAAATTAGCATCAACAGTAAATAAAATGGCCAACCATTATTTTTTAAGTGATGCTAAAGCTTCTTCTTTTTTTTCTTTTTTTTTTATCTTTTCTTTTTTTATAACATGTCATACTTCCCTCCACTGTGCAGCTCGTTTTGCACAGTGTCCATGAACATCCTCTTCTGGGGTCCCTTGGTGGCTCTCGTGGCTCCTCCCCTCATTAGATGACCATCTACGAGACGCGCTCTACCGAGGGGTTACCTTTCGGGCGTGCTCCTGAGTCATTCATTCGTCGTCCATAGATGCCGAATGTATGACTCTGCCCCACCCCCGGCACCTGCATCATTGGATTTGATTGACAGCAGCGGGAGCCAATGGCTGCGCTGCTATCAATCTAGCCAATCCAAAGCCGGGACTCTGTGGAGAGAAGGATGGCGCATCCCCGCCTAAGAGATGAAGGGTCTCAGGTAAGTAAAACGGTGGGGGCTGGGAGGTCAGTGACTGTTAGGATGACTGATAGGATGCGTTAAGGTGAAAAAACACGAGCCTTTACAACCCCTTTTAATTGAATTGAATAAATTGTGATCCTGTGAGTTGACCAACTTTTCCCCACAGAGTAGAAATGCTGTTTCATCTACAGTGAATTTTTCTGTAGTGTTGTCACCCTGTGCAGTGGCACACCACCTTGCCTGTCACAGTAGGACATATATGCATCAGAGCTGGGAGAAGGTATCCATGTATTGCTTCCTCCTAATGCTCTCCATCTCCAGGATTTCGCCTTTGGCAGAATGACAACCTTGGTGACTGCTGAGGGCCTTGAGTGACCTTAAACGCAACCTCCCTTATTTTTATATATTTTGGCAGGAATTAAATAGATTGAACCTGGAATCCTCCAACCTAAAGTACTCCTTCAACACGGACTCCTCCATGTCTTACATAGACCCAGCAGTGATCTCCCCTGATGCTTTGCCCTTGGGAACCGGCCCCTCTATATTGTCTAAACAGATTCAGAACAAACCAAAAAGCGGGCGCAGTCTATTGGGAGGTCCGGCAGCACTGAGCCCGCTCACACCCAGGTAAGATGATCTTAACTTTGTAACGCTTGGCCCAGAGCAGTAGTAGTTGTGCTTGGCTTTCCTGAATGATTAATGGAGTCTGGTGGACAGAGTCCTTTACCGACTATTTTAATCTGTTGGCCACTCCACTGAGGAGATCTTTTGCAATAGTTCCTGGTCTGTTCCTGTCTGTTTTGTAGTTTTCGAAATTCTTTCTCCCATGAATGTTCCCATCATTCAATATATAAGTGAACAATCTATCAAGGAGGATGGGGGCTTTGAAGGCATGCATATTTGGCAACTTATGTATGGAGAGCTTGCTGCCAAAGTCCTTTTATCTTCAGGATCACCCAAAACCTGGAACATCTGTTTTAGGTAGCGTAACCTTTAACGTGAACCTGGTGGAGCATGGGGGTGCAGATGCTGCGGGAGGGAACAAAGGATCAGGTAAGTAAATCTTTTATTTTCCCCTAGGCATAAATAAGCAATTTTAACCTTTGCCGTGTGGACACAGCCATATGCAAGGGATAATTTATTTGCCCGGAATTGGGCTTAAAGAAATAGTGGCGTTGCCTTCTTGCCCCAGCATGGTGACTGGACAGTGAAGGAACAGCAGCAACCTGATGAGGTCATCTTTATACTCTACCCGATCATATACAGGTTCACAGAAGTGGAGCTTGATTGCCTGATACTGCTAGTCTTCCTTTCTGTCTGATTTCTTCTCTTCAAGGGATTAAAGAAAGCTGATTATAAAGACAAATTTGGGAATCTATGCCAGCTGTAGAAAAATATACATTTGTTGGCTGACTAGTTCTACTCTGTTCCTTTTTTATATTTTCTGCCAGTTTTGGAATTTTGCCACTAGAAACACCCAGCCCGGGAGATGGGTCATATTTACAGACATACAACTCCTCCTGTGTCCTCGATGTGCCATCCTCTGGTACCCCTGCTAAAAAGGTTTGCAATTCCCTCAAACGTTTTCTGCATTACAAATCATGTTAATTGGGTAATTCAATAATCACTGCGACTCTTCGATGTTCTCTGTCTAGTCTGTGGCCAGAATCAGCCAAGCAGGAACAAAGTCAGTGTTCTCACAGAGTGGCAACAGCCGGGACGTGACCCCAGTGCTGCTACAGACTCAGGGTTCTGGACCTCAGACCAGGTATAAAGAAATTGCTCTAACTCGGGTGTTTTATTAAGGGAAAGCCTCTCCATAAATGGTATGATCATGGCCTGGCGTTTTTCCTCATCTCAGAATTCTACATTTTCTTCTGATCATTGAACATAGAGACATGGTCTAGCCCAGTAAAGTTGCAAAATTATCAGCATTTGTTTATTGAAACTAATTTGTCTACTGATATTTTTATATATATATTATAGCAAACCTGTCATACTTGTTCCTCTGTGCAAGGGTTTTGCACATAGCAGCCCCGATCTTCCTTTTTTTGGTGTCGTGCCCCTGGCTCCTCCCTGCATCGAGTGTCTCCACGGAGAGCCGCATTCCATGGGGGCACTCATGCGGGCGTGCTCCCGAGTCCTGCTGCTGTGTCCATTGACACAGGCAGCAGGACTCGCCCCCGGCTCCTGTGTCACTGCATATTAATCTATCCAATGAGGACCCGGGACAGCGGCTGGAGCTGCTGTGCTTGTTCTCGTCGCTGGAAAGATTGGGTTCAGCGATGCAGACATGGACCTGTTATCCACCTGCTCAGCCGGGATCAGCGGGACAAGCAAAATCCGCTACACGGCGGCGCCTGTGTGAAAGATGCCTTTGTGTTTTCAGGACAGGCGTAAGGGGAAATCTCTATAATGGGAGGAACGCGTATTTTTTACCTACAATATTCAAAAGGGAGCATCTATGTTTTGAAAGAGAAAAAAATCATGTAGGTAGCTTCCGCTTTTAGAGTTGTTTTTTATAATTTGCTCATAATTCCCTTTTACTAAAAGGTGCATGATCTGCAGTTTCCTCTTCAAGAGATTAGCTATTAAATATTTGACCTGCTGGTGAAAACTGGTTTTGCAACCAGAGAAGAAACCAGGAAAGGCAAAATATAAGCAGATAAAACTTCAATCTTAAAGTTTTTCCAAAGCCAAATTTTTAATTTTTTTTTATTTTTTAGATAGTGCTTCTAATTCTTCACCACTGTCGGATTTAATTTCTGGAAAGATTCACTTTATTTGATCTGGTGACCATTATCACAAAGACTAATGCTCTGTACACACTATCAGTTTTTCCGACAGGAAAACGGCTCAAACTTGTGTTGCATACACACGGTCACACAAATCTTGTCTGAAATTCCAAACGTCAAGAACGCGGTGACGTACAACACGTACGACGAGCTGAGATTAATGTTCAATAGGCAGTTCGTCTCTTCTGTTGATTCTGAGCATGCATGGGTTTTTTTTGCGTCGTAATTGCATACAGACGACCGCGATTCCCGATGGGAATTTTTCCTGTCACGAAGATAGAGAACCTGCTCTCAATCTTTTCTTGGCAGGAATTCTGCCAAAAAAAGTGTGATGGAGCATACACACGGTTGGAATTCCTGACAAAAAGTTCACATCACACTTCTTGTCGGAAAAACTGATCGTGTATACGAGGCGTAAAAGTGAAGGAAAATCCAAAACTGTGTTGTCACCAGAACCAGAAAAGAGGCGAAATCTTCCAATGAGTGCTTTTGGGTACAGCTGTCTAAGGGGACATTTCCTTCTTTTTGGAGAGATTCCCTCTCACTTGTTGGATCTACAGGACTGGAAGTGAAGAGAAATCTCCCCAGTGGAAATATGGAAAAAAAAGGGTTTTAACCATTCCCTTCCCTATCCATAACTGAATAAAATGTTTTTTAGCCATTTTAAAAGTTTCCGTTATTTTAAAAGTTTCCGTGATGGGAAATGTGTTTTTAGTGTGTCATTTTGTGGAGTGGATTTTATTAACTGCATGTGTATTACAAGGCTGTAATCAAAAGTAGTCAAGCAGTTTGCAACTATTAAAAACATTTGTCATAACTACCCTTTTAAAAATTTTGAAAAAGGACTGAAAAATTGTATATATCTGCAAGTTTACCTTATGTTTTAGCTTTTTTGTGTTTTTGTTTTTTTTTTGTTTGTTTTTTTTAAGTACTACGCCGCAGGTACTGAGCCCGACAATAGCTGCCCCTCCTAATGCTTTACCTCGGCGTAGTTCCCGCCTCTTCACCAGCGACAGCTCTACCACCAAGGTAAGGCACAAACTGCACTGCTTGGCATTTAATTGCTGGCTAAATATTAAAAAGGGCATTTATTGGGGTATTCAAGTCTGTTTAAACAACCTTTTTTAGATATGGATGGACCCCGGTGGTGTGAATCCTTCAATTTTATCTTGTGTATAATAAAAAAATAAAATAAATTCTGGGCTTTTTTCTTTGGACTTCTTGAGTGACACATTTTAACAGCAGACATGCTGGATTGAACAGACCTAGAGACTATGGTGCAGGGATACTAAAAGCATTATGATTCCAACCGCTAGTGTCTGCCCAGCACTCAATTGTCAAGTTTGTTGAATGACCCTTGCAGATCAGTGATTTACAAGATGGATTATTGTGACTCATTACATAAACTGTACTCTTGTATACTTTGCTACTCTTTCAGGAGAACAGTAAAAAGCTGAAAATGAAATTTCCTCCCAAGATCCCAAATCGGAAAACCAAAAGCAAAACCAATAAAAGTGGTGTCACACAATCCAATCTAAATGAGAGTTTGGAAATCAGCAAGTTAGATTCATCCATTATATCAGAGGGAAAGATGTCCAACGTGGGGCCTCATATACAGGCCCTGACGATACAAAAAGCAGCAGCAGGTAATGTGTCTTTCTTTCCAGTCTGTCCTGTTTTGCCATGGAGATGATGCTTGTAAAATGGAAATCTAGAGAGTGGGTGGACAATGGACACATGCACTCAGATGGAACAGAGGTGTTCTGGAGTTGAGCTGTGGGTGTGCTGGACAGGATGAGGTGTATAGGATATTTAAAAAAAAATAGAGTATTCTAAAGTATAGAAAGACCTGATGAATCGAGAAAGGAAGAGACCTTGTAGGCAGGGGAGGGCTGGAAGTCTTAGGCCTGGAGGGCAAGTCAAGCCAAGTAGCCCACTGACCCACAGGTCAGCGGCCAGCAGGACCCACAGGCCAGTGGCTTGCTTCCAGCAAGACCCACAGCCCATTGGAGTTACTACCAAACTTCCAGTGCTGCAAATCAAATGTACCGTGCAAAGCAATACACTTAAAACAAACAGTCAACCAGAGAGCAACTGCTCTTGTGCTCATTGCTGGATCAAGATGGGGCTCAAGCAAGTGGCTGACAGATTCCTCTCTCCACACAAGTGGGTGGATGTGGGAATTCCCCCTCACTGGGACATTGTATTCTGACAGTAGGGACTGTCCCCTGTCAGAATACACTGGTGCTGTTTGGCTGCAAGCAGCGAATTAAGCAAGGATTTCCAGCTGAAGATGATACAACAATGGGTTTATGCCTAACAGAGAGGGTTACACACATCAAAATTCAGCCCCTGCTGAAGCCGATGAATTCTTATCTGTGTACCCAGCTTTACCTTATCCCTTGCTTCATCTGGCTCTCTGCAATTCTGTTACTGGTCCCCTGCAGCTCCTGTGTATGTTTAGGATTGACATTGGTCACACTCCAGCCTCCACTTCATACCATACAGGGTTAATCTTCCTTTTATATGTGATGATGTGTTAGGAGGAGAACACTGGAACTGGCTGGAGCATAGAATCGGGTAAGTAAAAAAAGGCTAAACCCCCCCCCCTTCTCCCCTCCCCCCCACACTGCAAGAGTGGACTTCTGTACTTTCCTGGCGTTGGGCTGGGATATCATCACATCCTTTGCTGTGTATTCTTATATTCTTGAATAGGTTAGGAATTCGTGTGACATTTCAGGTACATGTAATCCACATACACATTATATCTTATTAAAAATCATTATTTTTAGAAGATGTGTATGTGGATTACATCTCTGTAGCACCTGAAATGTCACACCAATTCCTAACCTATTCAAGAATTTTACTTTCACTTTCAATAAACCTGCACTGAAAAGTAACAGAGCAGGTTCACATCACAGTATGCAGAGCAGTGGAGATATACTGTAGCAGATGATCCAGTCTCCCATCTGTGCTGTACACATCTTCACTCTGCCCTGGAGGAGGTCTCTGCTGTGTGCTGGGCGGGACCCAATCATCGATGCTGCAGTGTGAGGTTCTTCCTGCCCCACCCACATGTACTGACATTGGGACTGTACCAGCTCCAATCTGGAGGGGGGACGGGGACTCAGGAACTCAAGAAGGGAGCCTAGAAAGGGGTGTTTTCGGACTACAACTCCCAGAATGCAGTGCGGGAGCAACACAGCCAATCGGCGGCCGCCGCGGTCAACCCCCTGCATAAAAAAAGTCAGCAGACAGCGGCCGTGAAAACTGACATTTTGAATGTTAGGTGGCCTGGGGGGGGGGGGGGAATTTTCACAGCCCAAACCTGTTTGTAGGGGTGTAGCTAGATTGGAAGAGACCTGTGAAGTAGAGATGGACTTGCTGTATTAAGAATAGAAGAGAAACTTGTAAAGTTGTGAG
Source organism: Rana muscosa (assembly GCA_029206835.1). Taxonomy (NCBI): domain Eukaryota; kingdom Metazoa; phylum Chordata; class Amphibia; order Anura; family Ranidae; genus Rana; species Rana muscosa. Next base: position 277,387,858 of record CM055128.1, read on the forward strand.
AGACCTAGGGTATTTAGAAAGCAAGAGAGACCTGTTAAGTAGAGATACTTTGCAGTACAGTATATAGCAGTGTTTCTCAACTCCAGTCCTCATGGCGCCCCAACAGGTCATGTTTTCAGGATTTCACTCAGATGAAACGGCTCTGGTATTTACTAAGGCAGTGAATCTGATTTAAATCACCTGTGCAAAATAATGGAAAGCCTGAAAACATGACCTGTTGGGGCGCCTTGAGGACTGGAGTTGGGAAACACTAGTTTATAGACGGGAAGAGATTTGATTAACCTAGACTATGAGGAATGAAATGGAGGCCTGCAAGTAAAGAGAGACCTTGGGTACCTCCTGGAATATGAGTGGCCGACGAAGTAGAAAAACCTGGAATGGCAGAGAGGCTTGTGAAGTATTGAGGCACCTGGGGTATATCTAAAATGCAAGAGAAGTCTAATGTAGAGCAGCACCCGTGGCATATCTAGAATGGAATGGAAGAGAGGCCCATCAGGTAGAGAGGGACCTGGAGTCTATTTAAAATGGAGGCTTGTGGAGTGTCCAGGGGTATATTTAAAATTGGAGAGGCCTGCAATATAGAGGGGGACTTGGTGTTTGTAAACTATCACCTTATAAAACGAGGGAGAGAGAGATCATCCCCCCCCCTTTTTTTTGGCTGGAGGGGGAGGAGAAGCAGCAGCACACAGTTTCCCAGTAAATGGCTGTGCAGCGGGGGCATGTCAGAACATGTCTGATCATTGGAGGGGAGTACATGGAGTTCCTAGCATAGCTAGGGAACTGACCACTGTGTCCTCCTGCTTAGTGTGGTCAGTTTTTAATAGGAAAGCCGAGTGACTGCCAGGATCACCAGGGATTTCACATAAAAGAAGCAATACAAAGAGAACAAGATACTTTCTCATACGAGTACATGGTACAGCAGCCACATATCGGGAATATTAAGTGTTGGGGTAACAAACGCTTTACGGTATATCTGGAATAGAAGAGAGGCCTGTGAAGAGGAGCTGGATCGGGGGTATATCTAGAATGGAAGAGAAGTGAAGTAGGGAGGGGCCTGGGGTATATTTGGAATGGAGGAAAGGCCCATGAAGTGGAGCGGGAGCTTGGGGTATTCATAATGGAGGGAGAGGCCTGTGAAGAAGGGGAGGGGGTTGGGTATATCTACAAGGGAGAGAAGAGAAACCTTTAAAGTGGAAGAGCCTACAGAAGGAAAAGAAATTATGGTGTGGTTTATGGAGGCTGCAACCAAAGATCATATTCAAGTGTAACCTTGAAGTTCTTGACTCATTTTAAGAGCACGACTGCTGATGTGGTAACCCAGCATATTTTATCAGCGCTAGAAAGCTGAACTTGCACCTGGAGCTTAGCTGCTGAAATTATTTTATTCCAGCAGGTAAGTGTACCATACAGCAGTGGTCATCAACCCTGTCCTCAGGGCCCACTAACAGGCCAGGTTTTATGTATTACCTTGGGGGAGATGCAGACTAGAATACTGCAATCACTGAGCAGCAAATGATATCACGTGTGTTGCATTTTAGTTATCTTGCCAACCTGGCCTGTTAGTGGGCCCTGAGGACATGGTTGATGACCACTGCCATACAGCACACCATGAGCTGTGGTTTCGGTGTTGTGAAACTTCGTTATTTGGTACATAGATGAAAATTGAGAATAATTCTGCTGAAATTAGAGTAACATGTTTTTAGTGTTAAATACAGTACTTATGTTTATTTCTTTTTTTCCAGAAGGTTTGATGAGCCTATTGAGGGACATGGGAAAGGGTTATTTGGCTTTGTGTTCATATAATTGTAAAGAGGCCATCAATATCCTGAGCCACCTCCCCTCTCATCACTATAACACTGGTTGGGTTCTGTGTCAGATCGGCAGAGCTTATTTTGAGATGGCCGAGTATTTACAGGTAAGGATCGAGGCATTTTTGTAACATGTATTAGGCTTTATGCCCACAGACGTTTTTAACAGCTGCGTTTTTTACAGCTTAAAAACTCCTGTCGTTGTAAATATATATTTTTTTTTTTTTAAACGTCGGAGCTAAAAAACGCGACCACGCGTTTTTTGACGCTCGCGTTTTTTTCTGCCTAACTCTGACGCTGAGGAACGCACTGGTCCTGGGGTTTTTTTACAGCTTAAAAACGCCTATGCTATTTGCAGCTCAATAACGCCTAGGTGGGCATGAAGCTATAGACTAACATGGACAGGCGTTTTTAAGCTGTAAAAAACGCCCAAAAACGCGGCTGTAAAAATGTCCGTGGGCATGAGGCCTTAGGAGTATCACATAAGATCTACATGCTGCAGGCAACTTTGGATGTGAGAAATATATATGGAAATTATGTTAATTGTACTGTATACAATGTGTTAATTTTTCAAGCTTGATACTAGCAGTCCACTATATGTAAAATTATAGAAGGATAAGTACACTATTTGCACTTTATAATTTTCTGCCCTCTTCTCCCATCACTTTCAGCTTAGGTTATACTTATTACAACCATTCTCCTCTAAGATCTTCACTGTGCGCCTAACTCTGACTATGTTTGATATGAAGCTCCTTGTGTCATCCTAAATGAGTTTGCCCCTTTTTATTTTTTTGCAGGCAGAACGCGTGTTCTCAGAGGTGCGCAGGATTGAAAGCTATCGAGTAGAAGGCATGGAGATCTATTCAACCACACTCTGGCATTTGCAGAAGGATGTAGCTCTGTCGGTGCTCTCGAAGGACCTCACTGACATGGACAAAAACTCCCCAGAGGTACAGACTTTGTAAGGGGGTGAGGAGTTGCAGTCAATCGTCAGCAGGCAGGTTCTGTAATGGGCTAATCTGATAGGACCCCAGGGATAATTCTACCTGCTCTCTTCTGGACTTCAATGGTATATTTATTAGAGCAAAAAGAAGCATATATGAGAAGTTCATGGTTGTGTTTCTCTCATCTCTGTACTTGTTTGAATTCTGTCTAGTATCTGTTGCAAGAGTTTTTTTACGTAAACCTACCTGGGGTAGGTGTTGAAGGGGATGTATTTAGTCTCTATATCGAGGGGTGCTATAAGATGGGAAGATTTCAGCATAGACAGTAATCTTAGAGTTTGTGTAATTTCAGGCTTGGTGTGCTGCTGGGAACTGCTTCAGTCTGCAGAGAGAACATGACATTGCCATTAAGTTTTTCCAGCGGGCTATCCAGGTAGATCCCGGTTATGCATATGCCTTCACTCTCCTCGGCCATGAATTCGTACTAACAGAGGAGCTAGATAAAGCTCTTGCTTGTTTTCGTAACGCCATCCGCGTCAACCCCAGACACTACAATGCTTGGTGAGTGACACCTTTAGAATAAGTCCACTTCCTTTTGACCTTCTGCACCCTTTTAGTTGGCTTATGTATATGTATTTTGAGTTCTCTTCTATTAATCTATGAATGGTAAAATGCTAATGGCAATATTTAAAATGGTGAACAGTAGTTTTTTTTATTTCTCTTCCGTTCATGGACGGACACAGCAGCATCTTGACATATGGGTATTATCCTCCTGTTAGGAGATTGACTAGGCAGAAAAACAGCATGTTAAGTGTTAAAACAGTACTGTCCAGGGGGCGGTCCCCCTGGGTACATCCCCCTCTCCCTGCATCTTGCAGCTCAGTTTTTTTTCCTGCCTAGCACAGAAGGAGGACATGGCTCCATGTGGCCTGGGGATTTTTTTTCTACTTTTTTGATCCTGAGATCTACTATCAACTGACGACTGGGTGACAGGCTGGATCCTTAATCCTTGTCCCCCCAGTTCGGCCATCGAGCAAGTACCAGCCTTTTAGCTACGCGCTGGGCCGTCCACGACATACCCTGTTGCTCCAGGGGTGGCCGGTGAGCTATGTGCGCCGGGGCACACGTATGACCGGGCTCTATGTCCGTGTCACAGTGTGCCGGGCCGACAGCCATGCCGTAACCGCGCGGACATTGGGTCTGTCTGGAATGCCGTCAGCTGGTCCTCACAGGACGGGTAAGTAGCAGTACCCCTGCTCCGGCAGGGTGCAACGGCTGGGCATTCCTGGGGAGGTCGGTAGAGGGTTCCACCCTTCCTTTCCTCTCTCCCCTCCTCCCTAGGCTCTGGGAAGCTAGGATGGCTGCGATTCGGGGTCCACCTGGGGGGGCTTCATCCTAGGGCTGCGCTGCGGGGGGTGCTGTCTGGTTGCCGTGTGTCGGGAGGACCGCCTTAGGGGGTCCCGGGTGTTCGCTGCCATTATGTGCTGTTGTTTTTTTTGTTTCACTCGCGGCCGCCATTTTGGCAGCGCCCGGCGCTGTCTTGCATGCTTCGGCGGCCATTTTCTTGTAGCATGCACGCTCTGCTTACAGAGCGGCGGGTCGGCGGCTATTTTGGATGGTGTTTTGGCCTCTAGTGGCCAGAATATCGTCGCGAACGGTTCCAGCACACTTCCTGAGGGACGGCACGGGGAGAGCATCTTAGGAGGCATAGGCGGACAGCAGCTGTGCGGTACCTGGTCCAGGTGGTGAGTCCTCTGGGGGGTCCCTCGTCTCTCTGCAGCAGCTAGGAGGGTGGTCCGTGTATCTTGCCTTGCGTCCCTAGCGGAGTGAGGCGGGTGGGTCAGCATGGCGTCGGAGGCGGACGCTTCTTCCCCAGACATATCTGAATTGGCAACTGGTGCACATGCTATTTCTGTGGACGCTATGTCGGCGGTCCTGGAGGCCTTTGTTGCCAGGGTGGAAGCGGCGCATGGGAAAAGGGGTAAAAAGCGCCCCCTCCCCCCGCCATCTTCTGGGGATACCACTGACGCAGAATCGAACCCAGCTACTGGTCCTGGTTCTGATGTGTCAGAGGCTGCGGACCTTGAGGATGACTCTGGCTCAGGGTCAGCGCATGATTGGGAGCTTGTAGGAGCACTTATCACCGCGGTGTGGGATACTCTGAAAATTGAGGTTTCGGCAGAAGCGACAGATGTCAGTCCCTTTTTGGATTCCGTAAGCCGGCCCGCACTGCTAAGGTGTTCTCTTGTGTACCTTATCTGGATAAACTGTTGTACACGGAATGGGATCGGCCGCAAAAGGTTTTTTCAGCCCCAAAATGTTTAACGGTCCGTTATCCCTTTGAGGAGAAATTCCTGAAAAAATTGACTTCTCCCCCGACAGTGGACCCCCCTGTGTCCAGACTGAACAAGGTGACCACGATACCTGTGGAAGGGGCTCCTGCTTTCAAAGACTCTGCAGACAGGAGGGCTGAGGCAGTGGCCCGCTCGCTGTTCACGGTGGTGGGGTCAGCAGTGCGACCGGCCGGGGCTCTAGTGTCTCAGACACTTACTGAATGGGCAAAACTGTTGCTCCAGGGGTTAGAGGAGCATCAGGCTCCCTGGGCCTGTGGCACTGGCCGAACAGTTGGTGCAGGGCCTTAAATTTGTTTGCGAGTCAGCCCTGGATATGTTGCCCTTGCTCTCCAGAGCCTCGGTCTATGCGGTGGTGTTGCTCCCCCCTGGTCTGGCTGAAGTGTTGGTCCGCGGATAGATCTTCTAAGAAGGCCTTGGTGGACTTACCCTTTAAGGGTGAAAGATTTTTTGGGGCCTCTCTGGATGACATTATAAAAGATGTCACGGGAGGTAAGAGCACTCTGCTCTCACAATCCGGTAAGGAGCCTCGCCGTAGGCAAGGGCCCTCATTTACCGCCCACAAGCGTTTTTTTTGTCCGCGCGGTGCTGCAGGTAAGCGCTCCCAAGCCGCCTGCTGAAGGGCAAAAGCGTCCCTGGTTCCGCAAGCCCAACAAGCCTGTGTACAAGTCTGCGTCCGCCCGACGCTCTGGTGGGGGGCCGTCTTCGCGAATTTGCGATTTGGACGCCTCTGCTCTCCGACTGGTGGGTTTGCGAAGTAGTTTCCTCGGGGTACAAAATAGCGTTTCTCTCTTGCCTGCCGAACAGATTTTTTCCATCCAACCTCCAGCTTCCTCCGAGTCGTCAGGAGGCCCTGTTTGGGGCAGTTCAGGATTTGTTGGTGTGGGGAGTGATCGTACCTGTCCCATTGCAGGAACGGTTTCAGGGGTTTTACTCAAATTTGTTTGTGGTCCCCAAGAAGGAAGGGGTCCGTCCAATCCTGGATCTCAGGGCCCTCAATTGCTTTGTGAAAGTGCAAAGATTCAGGATGGAATCAGTCCGCTCTGTCGTCGCTGCTCTCCATCTGGGGGATTTTCTGGCGTCTTTGGACATCAAGGACGCATACTTTAATATCCCCATATGCTGCAGGCATCAGATTTCTGCACTTTGCGGTCGGGGAAGACCGCTATCAATTTGTGGCTCTCCCCTTCGGTCTGGCTTCGGCGCCGAGGGTATTCACCAAGGTGCTCGCCCCGATTCTGGCCTTGCTGAGGCAACGTGGAATCGCTATTGTAGGCTACCTGGACGACCTTCTTCTGAGAAGCCTCTTCAAGCTCAGAATTCGAGGAAGATGCGTCGATCACCTGTCAGACCCTTCGAGAATTCGGTTGGGTGCTAAACAATTCTGTCGCGTTGGGACAAATGCCCATCGTCTCTGGATCGTCAAATGCGTGTGAGCCACCTGGTCAGGACCTCCCTGGTGTGGTGGCTGACGTCTGACTCTTCGGGCCGGGAAGACGTTCCTTCCGTTTCGCTGGACGGTGATCACAACGGATGCCAGCGCCTCAGGCTGGGGGAGGGGGGGGGAGGGGAGTATGGGGAGTTCAGTCAGCCCAGGGGCGCTGGACTCGGGAAGAATCCCGCCTGCCGATCAATGTCCCAGAACTTCGGGCGATCAGGCTGTGCCTCTCCAAGTGGTCTCGCAGACTACAAGGTCATCCAGTCGGACAACGCCACAGCAGTGGCTTATATGTCAAACATCAGGGAGGAACAAGAAGCTCGGCTGCAGCGGCGGAGGTCACTCACATCCTGAGGTGGGCAGAACGGAGCGTGCCGGCTCTATCGGCCGTGTACATTCCGGGCGTACAGAACTGGCAAGCGGACTACCTAAGTCGCCAGACGCTGGACCAAGGAGAATGGTCGCTTCACCCGGACGTGTTTCAGCTTCTGTGTATGAAATGGGGCACGCCAGACGTGGATCTCCTGGCGTCGCGACTCAATCGGAAGGTGTTGAGGTTCGTGGCCAGGTCAAAAGACCTGTGGGCAGACGCATTGGTGGTGCCAGTATCCGCTGCTTTATGCCTTCCCACCTCTGAAGCTTCTTCCCTGGCTACTCCGCGATAGAGGCCGAAGGGCTTCCGAAGATCCTGATTGCTCCAGATTGGCCTCGTCGTCCCTGGTACGCCGACCTAGTGCGTCTGGTAGCGGAAGGTCCTTGGCGCCTGCCACTGCGAGAGGACCTTCTGTCGCAAGGTCCCATATTTCATCCTGCTTTACAGTAGTTGGCTTTAACGGCATGGCTATTGAAAACCAGGTGCTAAGGGACTGAGGTCTGTCGGACTCGGTGATCTCTACCATGCTGCGGGCACGGAAGTCAACCTGCCAGAAGATTTACCATCATACCTGGAAGGCTTACATCTCTGTGTGAGGAGATGAGGTGGCATCCGCGTGCATATTTGATTTCCAGGATCCTGCTGGTTTTTACAGTGTGGAGTGGACGAGAAACTCGCCTTAAGTACAACTAAGGGGCAGGTTTCGGCCTTGGCTGTTTTTTTTTTTCCAGCGACCCTTGGCGACGCACTCTCAAGTGCGTACATTTGTACAGGGGGTTCGACATGTGGCCCCTCCGGTATGTCCTCCACTACCTCCGTGGGACTTGAATCTGGTCCTCTCGGTACTTCAGAAACCACCGTTTGAGAACATTAGGCAGATTCCCTTATTGACTCTCTCCCAGAAGGTGGCTTTTTTGGTGGCGATTACATCAGTCAGACTGGTTTCTGAATTGGCGGCCTTGTCATGCAAGGCTCCCTATTTGATCCTCCACAAGGATAAGGTGGTGCTGCGTCCACAGCCGTCGTTCCTTCCTAAGGTTGTTTCAGCCTTTCACCTTAAGGAGGACATTGTTCTTCCGTCTGTGTCCTCAGCCGGTGCATCCCACAGAGGCTGCGTTGCATTCCTTGGACGTCGTCCAAGCTCTGCGGGTGTACCTGTCTGCAACTGCTCCGTTCCGGAGATCAGATTCACTGTTCGTGTCGGTGGCTGGTCCTAAGAAGGGTCTGGCGGTCTCGTCGGCCACCATCTCTAGGTGGATCAGACAGATCGTGATTCAGGCCTATGCTCTAAAAGGGCGGGCGCCTCCCTTCCCAGTTACGGCGCATTCGACCAGGGCAATAGGTGCCCCTTGGGCTTTCCGACATCAAGCGTCTGTTTCCCAGGTGTGTAAGGCGGCGACCTGGTTGTCCGTTCACACGTTCTCAAAATTTTACAAGGTTGATGTGAGTGCATCTTCGGATGCTTCCTTCGGCCGCAAGGTTTTACAGGCGGCTGTTTTAGGTTGCAACTCCTCCGTTGAGGAGCTCTGGTTTGTTTGGGGTGAAGTTTGTTTGTTTTATGCTGTTTTCCCACCCCTTGTTTGTTTGACCCTGCTTGGGGACGTCCCATATGTCAAGATGCTGCTGTGTCCGTCCATGAACGGAAGAGAAAAGTAGGATTTTTAAAACAGCTTACCTGTAAAATCCTTTTCTTGGAGTACATCACGGGACACAGAGCAGCATAGTCATTACTATGTGGGTTATATAGATTACCTTCAGGTGCTGGCACTGGCAACTTCCAAAACAGGAAGTACCCTCCCCTATATAAGCCCCTCCCATCCGGGAGTACCTCAGTTTTGTAGCAAAGCAATACGTGTCCCCAAAAGAGGGGTGGGAGCTCTGTGTCCCGTGATGTACTCCAAGAAAAGGATTTTACAGGTAAGCTGTTTTAAAAATCCTACTTTCTTGTTCATACATCACGGGACACAGAGCAGCATAGTCATTACTATGTGGGACGTCCCAAAGCAATGCCACATGAGGGGGGGGATACACCATACATAAGCTGGGCGCCATCAGGCATGAGGATCTTTTGCGGCCTGCAACACACTGCGCCCAAAGGCGACATCCTCCTGACTTCTAACGTCCACCTGGTAGAACCTAGTAAACGTGTGTACTGAAGACCATGTTGCGGCCTTACAAATTTGCGCCAGGGAGGCCTGGTGATGCACTGCCCATGAAGTTCCAACTGCTCTCGTGGAGTGCGCCCTAACTTTGAACGGAGGCGGTCTACTTCTCAAGCCATAGGCTTGTATTATGACCTGTCGAATCCACTTGGCTAAAGTAGATTTTGATGCTGCCTGACCCTTTCTGGGGCCTTCCGGCAGAACAAACAAAGAATCCGTTCTACGAATCTGAGCAGTGGCTTCTAGATAAGCTTTAACTGCTCTTACTACATCCAAAGAATGCAATAACTTTTCCTCTACCGAGCTTGGTTTGGGGAAAAAAGAAGGAAGAACCACATCCTGGTTCAAGTGAAACCTCGATACCACCTTAGGAAGAAAGGCTGGGTGAGGACGTAATACTACTCTGTCCTTATGGATAACCAGATATGGCTCTTTACAGGACATGGCGGCTAATTCCGACACTCTTCTAGCCGAGCATATGGCTACTAAAAATATCAATTTCCTGGTGAGTAGAACCAAGGAAATGTGCCGCAAAGGTTCAAATGGCTGCTTCTGCAGAACCGACAGAACCAAATTTAGATCCCATGGGCATATGGGAGCCTTAATCGGTGGAATAATACGAGTCACACCTTGCATAAAGGATTTGACAAGTGAATGCATAGCCAACACCTTAGACACTGGCAAAAAACTGAGGTACTCCCGGATGGGAGGGGCTTATATAGGGGAGGGTACTTCCTGTTTTGGAAGTTGCCAGTGCCAGCACCTGAAGGTAATCTATATAACCCACATAGTAATGACTATGCTGCTCTGTGTCCCGTGATGTATGAACAAGAAATAGGATTTTTGTACTCAACGTAAAATCCATTTCTCAGAGTTCATGGACGGACACAGCACCCGCCCCTCCTTTTTTATGTTTGTACTGCTTTTTTACGAACTGAGCTGCAAGATGCAGGGAGAGGGGATGTACCCAGGGGGACCGCCCCCTGTGCGGTACTATACTGCGTAATGTGTTTTAACACTTAATGCTGTTTTTCTGCCTAGTCAATGTCCTAACAGGAGGATAATACCCATATGTCAAGATGCTGCTGTGTCCGTCCATGAACTCGGAGAAAATGGATTTTACGGTGAGTACAAAAATCTTTTTTTTTTTTTTTTTTAGGATAAGTTACCCTTTAACAAAAAAAATATTAAATGCACATTTTCTTGCAAGTAAAAAATTTGCATAGTTTTTAAAGGCGCCTGCAGATCATGGGTACAATGTCCACCTCCTGCAGAATCTCAGCATAACTGTCTGCTCGTACCTCATGCAGGCAGACGGGTACCTGAGAGCCGGAAGATGGATGGACTGTGAGATCGCTCACCAGTACCCTCGCAGCTCATTAAAAACTACAAGCCATCAGCCCCACACAGCCGTGCTGGGGAGGGGGGCAGGCTGCAGATGCTGGAACATGTTGCACGTTTCACCCTAAAAATCTGTGGAATTTTTAACATGTTCCAAAGGTGAACTTATCCTTTAACTACATATATCACTGGGTATCTTCACGAGATTGTAACATTTGTCCATTTGAGATTGTAATCTTTATCCCTATTGTGCTGTCGCAGGTATGGTCTTGGAATGATCTATTATAAGCAAGAGAAGTTCAGCCTAGCAGAGATGCATTTCCAGAAAGCACTAGATATCAACCCTCAAAGTTCAGTATTGCTATGTCACATAGGAGTGGTAAGTATTGTCTTCTTCCATTGTTGAAGCATTTCTGTAAGTATACTTGCCTGTTTTGAGGGTGCTCTGGTTCAGTAACATGATCGCCTCCCAGCAGCAGCTTCAGGGGAGAGGAGGGACAGCTAGCAACAGATGCCCCATAGTAAGCCTATGGGTGACATCACCTCAGACATTGCAGCCATTGTTGCTGATCTCGTCTCTCCCCTGAAGCTGGTCACTGGGGAGATCATGCGACTGGATTGGAGTGCCCTCGGAATAGGCAAGTATATTCATTTTCAGTGTACAGGGTAGTTAGAGTAGGTTTTAGAAAGGGGATGAGAGCAGTTTTAGGCTTAGTTAGACTTCTACTTTAAACTTCTTAGCTGTCCATAGGGGAAAACCCCTAGTTTTCAGCTTGGTGACAAAGGAGGCTGGATGCTAAAGTTTTTTTTTCCCCAAAGAGATTTTCTAGATTTGGCTTTCAAGTAGAGCAGCAATAAATCAAAATATGCAACCCTATTGTGTCCTTTAAAGGATATGTAAAGCTTTTTTTTTTTGCTTTTTTTTAAATAACAAACATGTCATACTTGCCACCTCTGTGCAGTTGGTTTTGCACAGAGTGGCCCCGATCATCCTCTTCTGGGGTCCCTCAGCGGCCTCCTGGCTCCTTCTCTTCTCAAGTGCCCTGTTAGAGAGCCGCTCTCCCTTGGGGCACTCGTGCGGGGGCGCTCCTGTGTCCTGCTGCATCCATTGACACAGCTAGGGGGCTGCTGCATCGCAGGAGGTTTTTTACCTTTTAAATGCATTAAGGTGAAAACCTTGAGGGTTTACAACCCCTTTAATTTACAAAAGCCCCGTGTGTGTGTGTGTGTGTGTGTGTGTGTGTGTGTGTGTGTGTGTATATATAGATCTCGGAGACTCATAAAGTGCTAAATAAATTCAAGTGTATACAGACACTATTTCTCAGGAAATGCGTTTGATTATTGGATGGATATATAGATAGAATTTAGTTTAGTGCTTTTTATTTTTTGTTCCATAAATGTTTTATTGAAAAGTTGCTGCTCTCAAGGAGCAGTTCAGGCAAATCTGCCTAACAAAAAAGTATAATAATCTTTGGTAAGTGAGAGGAAGACAAAATAGGAGAGAGAAACAGATGGGGGGGAAAACAGAAGGGGAGAGATCGGGAGAAGAAAAGAGGGGTGGGGGGATTACAGGGAGTGGTAAACAGTTCATCCAACCAGTACAAGGGCTCATTCGGATACAAGGGGGGGTGAGGGGGGTACCCACAATTAGAAGAAGAGGATCTGGGCTGCTGTGTGCAAAACCACTGCACAGAGCAGGCAAGTATAACATGTTTTTAAACCAAGACTTTAAAGGGGTTGTAAACCCTCATGTTTTTTCACCTTAATGCATCCTGAGCCCGTTCACCTGCTGCGCTTGCCCCTGACGTCCTCTTCTCCACTCAGTCTGGCCGTTGATTGGCTAGAGTGGATGGATTGATAGCAGCGCAGCCATTGGCTCGCGCTGCTGTCAATCGCATCCAATGATGCGGCGCAGCCGAGTGATGCCGGCTGTATCACGGGGGCGCGCCCGCAAGAACTAACCCCCATGGGAGAGAGCTCGCATGAAGGGGGTTATTTATTTCGGGGAGGAGCAGAGACAGCCACCGAGGGACCCCAGAAGACCAGGTTCGGGGGCCACTCTGTGCGAAACGAGCTGCACAGTGGAGGTAAGTATAACATGTTTGTTATTTAAAAAAAAAAAATTCCTTTACAACCCCTTTTTTAATATCGCTTTAGGCCTCTGAAAACCGCTCCTTCACCATGGGAATGTCTGTGAAAGTTGGTGCTTTATTTTAAAATATTCTGTGTCCATAAGACCAGATTTCTTTTTTTTTTTTTTTTTTTTTTTTTGTACACTATACATTTTTTATATAACCTCACCAAAATGATTACAAGAAAAGTGTGTTTTTTTATTTTAATAGGTGCAGCATGCGCTTAAAAAATCAGAAAAGGCTTTGGATACTCTTAACAAAGCCATTTCCATTGACCCCAAAAACCCGCTATGCAAGTTCCATCGCGCCTCCATCTTATTTGCCAATGAGAAATATAAGGTACAGAACTGTGATCCTTTTACGATCTGTGATGTGTCTGGTGCTTTATATTGTTGCAAATTTTTTATTTTATTTTTTTTAATTTATTATTCTAGTCTGCACTGCAGGAGTTGGAGGAGTTGAAACAAATTGTCCCTAAAGAATCCCTAGTGTATTTTTTGATAGGAAAGGTAAGTGAACTGTGTGTACTGTAACTTTCACATGCAGAAATGGGGTCCTAAACAACCCCAGATTTGTGACATTACTACTGTATCGCAGGCTTCTTCTAACTTTAAGGTTGTTTAAATTACAATAACCCACAGCAGTCAATCAAAATGTATTTTTTTTATTTTCTCATCCTGGCTCCAGTAAAGTGAGTTTTTTTTTTTTTTTTTTTTCACTTTGTACAGGTCACCTGCACTTTGTTTATATGTTAAAGTTGTCAGGAAGTCTAAGCTATTAAGACCGCAATACCCACTATTTAGTCAATATAAAACCATTCCTCTAGCCTTCTGGTCTGCCAGCTTAATTAGCATAAAATATATTGGTTAAACCTAATCCACGCTTACTGACACTCAGGGCTGTGAGAGGAGAAAGGCACACAGAGCAGCTATGCCCACCCCTCGCCTCTGCCACCCATTCAGAGTTCACGTAGTGAGTTCACGTAGTGAGTTCACGTAGTGAGTTCACGTAGTGAGTTCACGTAGTGAGTTCACGTAGTGAGTTCACGTAGTGCAAAGGCTTCTGTGATGGGGCAGGCATAGAAGCTGCCCTGATTCTATTTTATTTTTCTTTAATACATTTTAAGTTATATCAAATGTACAAACAAGAGAATGGGCGGAAAGAAAAATTAAATAGAAGGAACATTGTGTCATAGGCTTTCCACGAATATAAGATCATAAAGCTATCATCCCGTGTCTTTGCGACCAAATCCCCCATGGGAAGGTACGACAGCAGGCGATTCTAGCATTAGAATGTGCAACAAACAGGGAATGCGTGGACAGTACCTGCCCTTTAATGTCTGCACCACACAAACAGAACAGGTCTAAGGAAATGGTGCAGATGTAACTAAGCTAGAGGTTTACAGATTGAAGCTTGACCACAAAGATAATGGGATGTAGAAAACATTAAGCAACTAAAAAAGAAAACTAAGCATAACACAAATGAGCTACAAAAGAATCAATGACCGCAGAGATGTCAGGGGGGGCAAAGACCCAGTGGAGTCTTCCATAGGCAAGAGCTTTAGTTTTCACAGTGAATTCGATAATTGGCCTTGGCATACCATTCTATGAACTGGAATGAAACCATGAGTTGGGTTATCTCCGCGGTAGTGAAAGCATTCTTAATAAAAGGTTTCCTGCAGGTAAACGCTTTGTGGTGGTATAATTCTAAACCATGGTATCCAACTTTTCCAGCTAAAGAAGATTATTTAAAGCGGAGGTCCACCCGAATTTTTAATTTTTTTTTTTTTTTAAAAAGCCAGCAGCTACAAATACTGCAGCTGCTGGCTTTTAAAAAATGGACACTTACCTGTCCAGCGTGCTCGTGATGTCGGCAGATGAGGCTGATCAATCGCTCGGTCCTCGGATGCTGCCGTCGCCATGCTCTTGAGGCTTCACTGCCCGGTTCCCTACTGCGCATGCGCGAGTAGCGCGGCGTGCCGTCACTGGTCCCCGCAGTGTGTTTCCCAGGAGACAGCGGCGGGGGGGGGGGCGGCAAGGGCGTAGACTCCTATGGGAGTCGATGCCCGGAAGTGGGTGCAAATACCTGTCTTAGACCGGTATCTGCACCCCCCCCCCCTGAAAGGTGGCAAATGTGTCACCGGAGAGGGGGAGGGTTCCGAAAAGCGGAAGTTCCATTTTTGGGTGGAACTCCGCTTTAAGTTCACATATCACAGTACGAAGAGAAGGGGGGTGAAGATGATGCCCATGCCTCTAGAATAGCCCAGTGGGCCGTTAATAAGCATAGATGGACCCATTGAGGAAAGATTTGTATTTCCGACGATGAACTCTGGTCCCTGTGAAGGACATAACTGAATAGGCAAAGCAGAGGGTCGGCAGGCAGTTGAGTAGATATGACTTTTTGAGCATATCCTAGGACTTGATCCCAAAATACACGTGTCCCAGTGTAATTCCAGAGGCGATGCATAAGATTCGGATGATTTGTATTACACCAGGGGCACATGGCAGAAAGTGGATTAGTCAAGTCCATATAGGCCGGTATATAAACCCTATGCAGCAGTGTAAACTGCAACTCCCGCCAGCTTTCATTAACTACTGGCCTATGGATTGTATAGTAGCCTTGAAGAAGCACATCAGGTATGTCAGCATGAGGGAAGTCTTTGGCCCACGCGTTGAGAGGACGTTGTCTGCAGAAGAAATTGCGAGTATAAGTGAGATATAATATAGTTACGTTGCCTCACTGCCCTGTCTATCGGGCATTGTTGCAAAGGGTCCTGTGCACGCCTTGACATGGCCTACCAGTTGGTAATAATTGAAAAAAATTTGAAAACCTCCTAAGGATGAGATTTTTTGGGCAACAAACAAAATGCGAAAAAAAGATAAACGTAAATTGAAAAACAAACATTCATTTATTGTACAAAAGATAAATACATAGTCAAGAAAAATTCGATAATATCATGATTTTCAAACATTTAAAAAACATAGAAATTGATGAAATCTAAATTATCTTGTGATACTTTCCGTCGTCTAATGCAGAACCCCCAGATCAACTGGTGAAAATAGAGGTGCGGATTACCCGCCTCTATTTCCACCAGTTGATCTGGGGGTTCTGCATTAGATGACGGATAGTATCACGAGAATTTAGATTTCATCAATTTCCAAGTTTTTTAAATGTTTGAAAATCATGATATTATCGAATTTTTCTTGACTATGTATTTATCTTTTGTACAATAAATGAATGTTTGTTTTTCAATTTACGTTTATCTTTTTTTCGCATTTTGTTTGTTGCCCAAAAAATCCCATCCTTGGAGGTTATTTAAAAAATTTTCAATTGTTTAAGGGATGATGGCAACTACCCTTGCCTCTACATGAGCCGGCCTACTTCAAACCAGTTGATAATAATAGAAGATCCGGTGGTGAGGACATTTTGTATTCAAGTGAGAGCTGGTCGAAAGTCTTCAGCTGACCAGAGCTTGGGTGAAACAAGGACTCCACATGTTGCAAACTGATGGACTTCCAAGTAGCGAAAACTTTGTATTCAGCACTTTGAGGGAACATGGGGGTTTCCATTTATGGGTGCCACAGACTCTATTTTAAGATGCTTTGGACCTGAAGCGTCAGCTTCAGGCACTTGGAAATACAGTGGTAGCCATCTTCCAGGAGTGCAATAAAACTGTTAGATATAAATAATGCAGATAAGCTCAGGAGATGTCATGCAGCTCCTTGGACTTAAAGCGGAGTTCCGCTGAAAAAAATATATTAAAAGTCAGCAGCTACAAATACTGCAGCTTCTGACTTTTAATATTAGGACACTTACTTGTCCAGGACGATGTCCTCACCCGAAGCCGATCTGTCCCTCGACTCCCGGGTGCAGGCATTGGCATCTTCAGTAAGGGAATCGGGAAGTGAAGCCTTGTGGCTTCACAGCCTGGTTCCTTGCTGTCTTCTGGGACCTGTGTGTCTCCTAGAAGGACAGTGGGGGAAGGGACGGAAAAGGGGCCGGACATAGCGTAGATTGCTGCGGAATCTGCAGCGATCTATCGCCGGAAGTGGGAGCAAATACCTGTTTGACAGGTATCTGCTCCCCCCAGAAAGGTGCCAAATGTGACACCGGAGGGGGGGGGGGGACCGGAAAAGTGGAAGTTCCGTTTTGGGTGGAACTCCGCTTTAACTCAGTGATTTTCATGTTTTACAAAGGAGATGAGATTCCTGGAATTCAGCTTTAATGTACAGTTCAGGAGCTTGTCATAACACTTTATGAAATGTGGACCTTGCACTTTCATTGTCAACATTAGTTGGTATTAGGCCATCTTCCTTCTTCTTTCTTCTTACTTCTTCTTTCTTCTTTCTTTTTTGCATCATCTACCTGGGATATGTTTGTGTGAATCTTTCAAAGAATAAGAACACTTGTAAATATGTTGGTTGCAAAGTCTAACAACATTTTTTTTAAGTCTAGTGTTACTTGTGCATGAAAATGTCTTGTACTAAACTATAGCATTGTTTGATATGAAACTGCAAACATATTTTTTCTGACCGCTTCATTACCAATTGATGTTTTTAAAGCGGAGATCCACACAAAAATGGAACTTCCGCTTTTCGGATTCCTTCCCCCCCCCCCCCCCCTGGTGTCACATTTGGCACCTTTCAGGGGGAGCAGATACCTGTCTAATACAGGTATTTTGCTCCCACTTCCGGGCATAGATACCCGAGCTAACCGCGGGTATCTACACCACTTCTGGCGACTTCTCTGTCCCCCCCGCTGTCTTCTGGTAGACACACAGGTCCCAGAAGATAGCAGGGACCAGTGGAATCGTGAGTCGCGCATGCGCAGTAGGGAACCAGGAAGTGAAGCCGCAAGGCTTCACTTCCTAAATCCCTTACCAAAGATGGCGGCAGCACCCTAGAGCCGAGGGATAGATCGGCTTCGGGTGTCGACATTGTAGGTGCCCTGGACAGGTAAGTGTCCTTATTTTAAAAGTCAGCAGCTGCAGTATTTGTAGCTGCTGACTTTAAAAAAAAAAAAAAAAATTTGGCGGAACTCTGCTTTTAAGTATGTATTCTTAACTCTAAAAAGTGCCCTCTGTCAGCCTTCTCCAAATCCTTAGATTCCCCCTTCTTTTTTTTTTTTTTTTCTCTGCTGTGATCTGACTTGCTGTTAGACGGCGACTGTTTCTTCTCCTTGGTCCTGCAGTCTTTTGCTTGTTCCCAAGATGGGCTAGGGACTATGGGATATGCCGTTTTCAAAACAAACACAAGGGTGCCTCCTAGGTGTAGCAATTTTTTAGTAAACATAAAAATGCACTCAAGTTCAAAGTGGATCAAGGATTGTCATAAACCTATAAAGACCTCTATAGATCACCGTGAGGCTGCCGAGCTTAGCAGACAAGCGGCTGGTTGAAGCAGAGTTTTTGGTGGACCTACAGCTGTCAGGCTTCAGGCTGGAACATAAGCAACAGCGGCTTCTGGGCGTGACAATGTGGCTGTGGCTCCAATCAGCACCTATCTCAGCTGGGTGATGGTAACAGGAAGTGGGAGGGGCGTGGCTACATGTTTCAGGGCAACAGGACCGCCTCTTTATCAAACCTTAGGATCTGCTTAGAGCAGTGCACGTGACCACAACTAATGTGCACTGTTTGTTCAAAACAAATGGAAGTGAGGGGACAAAAGGAGAGTTTGGGGAGCTCATGGAGGATCTTACAAGGAGGCAGAAAAACACCAAAATGATTACAGGGCCATCAAGTACTGGATGTGTATAAATTTATTTTTGGAGAGAAAGGATATTGTTTAGTATCCCTTTTAACTTTTGCTGTGCTAGTAGGGTGTCTGTCCGTATGATCAAAAAGCACTGCCTTCTTCAAGGTTCTCCATGTCTTAGTCAATTGGGTTCTACTAAGTATATGTAATCCTACTTTGATACACAAGCATCTTCAGTTAATATCATTCATCTCTTGTAATCTTATCACTGTTCCCATCAGGTATACAAGAAACTGGGTCAGACACATCTGGCCCTAATGAACTTTTCCTGGGCCATGGATCTGGACCCCAAAGGAGCCAATAACCAGATTAAAGAGGCCATAGACAAGCGCTACCTGCCAGATGATGAGGAAGCTGTGACTCAAGAAGAACAAGTCAGCGAGGGCTACCCTTATGAAACGGGTGAGAAACCTCTGTGATGACCACCAAGAGCTGCAGCTGGAGATGGGCTCAGTGTGTTTGTGTTTGAGAGAGTACACTGCCTCCATGTTTGTGGAAAGAGTGAGAGCTGTGTTTGGCTCATGTGCTTCTCCACCCGCTACTGCTTTTTACTGTTGCTGTGCATAGGATTACAGAAGTTTAATAGTAGAACAGATTTAGGCTACATTCACACCTGTGAATGGGCCCAACACCGTTTTACATGCAGGAACTCCAGCAAAGATTCATGGCGATTAGCTGTGGAAGGCAGCCCCTTTGAAAGCAAGTAAATGCTGCTGGCCAGTGTTAATTTAGTTGACTTAAACCGACTAAATGAATACCATTTTAGTCGACTAAATGAATACCATTTCAGTCGACTAAATGAATACCATTTTAGTCGACTAAATGAATACCATTTTAGTCGACTAAATGAATACCATTTTAGTCGACTAAATGAATACCATTTTAGTCGACTAAATGAATACCATTTCTCAAGTCGTCTTCCAGGACGGCACAATGAGAGATGACTGGCTCCACCTGACAGGAAACACAATCAATTCAAAGAGGTTAAAGCACCCGCCCCTCCCCGTGCTCCTCAGTTCTTGATTCTGTTTCCCCACAGCGAAACCGTTTATTTTTTTTCCCACAGACTGAAGGCCTGGGGCTGGAAGTCCCCCCCCCCCCCCCCCGGGAGCTGAGCCGAATGCCTGGGAAGCCTCTGGGCCTAGCAGGACTCTATTGTCCGTCCTGGGGGGTATCCCATTTCTCTTCTCAGGGAGGGCAGTAGAAGAGCCTCCCTGAGCACTGAAGGACCCTATGTGCTGGGCTGTACCTGGGACTTCAGGGGCCATCTATCCTCCTTCCTCCCCCCCCCCTACCTGTCTGGGCGTCCTTTCTGGAGGGGGGGGGGGCTGGCAGGTCCCTCCGGTAACCCCCGCTCACGCGGGGCGTTCGTTCTATGGCGCCGCTCTATGCAGGAGCGTATGATTGCGGCGCCATCTTCCCGGAGTCTGGGACATTCGTCCTCTAGCGTCAGGGATGACGCCATCACGCGTCGCGTCATTTCCGGTTCCGGTCTCCCGCAAAATGGCGACGGCCGGCGTCTGCTTACCTGGCATTAACAGACGGAGGGACGCCAGGAAGAGAGGCACCCTTTTTCACTCCTCCAGTGCCTCTGCAGTGACTTGCTCATCACACCTAAGCGGCATGGAACATGAGGAGAGGCTGACCACGGCCGCGGCTACAGAGGAGACCACAGGGGGTGAGTCAACCCAGCCAGCAGGGGTCATGATGGGGGAGGGTACCCCGACTCTTTCCCCTTGCCTGTCACAGGGTTCTTCTAAATGCACTCCTGTGTACTCTTACATTGCAAGTGAGGACGTCACTGCCCAAGGGGTTGCCAGTCGTTCCTCTAGAGCCCCTGCCCGCTCCAAAAGAGGATTTTCAAGCTTCCCTTAAAGCTAAGGAACCAGAGCCCCAGACAAGCAGGGAGGGCCCTTCCTCACAGGAGAGTTCCTCCTCAACCAGATTAGGGAGAGGACACCCAGAATCCCTGAGATCCCTCCTGTCTCAGGACTCGGAGGCAGAAGAGGACTCGGAGATCCCTGATCAGGGACTATCCGATGAGGGCCTGATAGATAGTCAGGCTGAGGAGGAGGAAGAAGGCTCTAGGTCAGGAAGACGCATCTTCTCAGCTGACGACATGGAAGGCCTCCTTGGTGCAATCTACGCCTCTGAAGAAATTCAGGAGCCGACGGAGCAGGTATCCGCACAGGATAGATTGTACCGAGGCCTGGTAAGGGCCCAACCCAGAGCCATTCCGGTTCATCAGACTCTCAAAGATGTGATCCTTAGAGAGTGGAAGGAACCTGAGAGGAAGCTTCTGAAATATAAAACTTGGAAGCGTAGGTGTCCTTTTAAGGGGGAGGATGAGGAGAAATTCTTTAAAATTCCCAGATTGGACGCCTCTTTGGCACAGGTGTCAAAGCAATCCGACCTCTCCTTTGAGGACGCGGGTAATATCAAGGATCTTATGGATCGCCGTACTGAGACGACCTTGCGTAGAGCCTGGGAAACCAATGCGGCAGCAATGAGCCCCGCGTTGGCTTCAGCTTGTATAGCTAGGAACGCGGATACATGGATAGCCAAGCTAATAGAACATGTTTCCCGTGTGTCCAAGTCCAGGGAAGTCCTAGACTCTCTACAGGTGATAGGTAGCGCAGTGGCATACCTAGCAGATGCTGCAGTAGAGACCGTGCGGGCCACCGCAAAAACAGGGGCCCTCGTAAACTCGGCTCGTAGAGCCGTATGGGTCCAAACATGGGACGGTGATAACGCATCAAGGAACCGCTTATGTGGACTCCCATTTGAGGGCTCCCTCCTTTTTGGTACAGGGCTTGATCAAGCTCTGTCAAGATCTACTGAAAAGGGCAAGAAGTTTCCCACCAAACCTAAAAGGGACCAAAAAAGATTTTTTCGAGGCCCCCAGGGTAGAAACCGCTTCTCGAACAAGGAGCCTGCCGGTAATAGGAAGTGGGGCGTTGGGAGGGATAAGCCGAAAGGAAGTATCCTCTTTTCCAACCAAAAATCAAATGAAAAAGACTTTGTGACGTGAGGGTAGGGGGAAGACTTTCCCAATTCCTTTCCAGGTGGGAGAGTATTACTCAGAGCCCTCATATTCTCAACATTATAAGAGAGGGTTACAGGCTGGAGTTTCTTCACCCCCCCCCCCCTCAAAGTTCCTATTAACATATCTCCCCAGGGACCCCCTCAAGGAAGCAGGTCTTCTGCAAAACATCTCAGACCTAGCAGAACAGGGAGTTGTAGTTCCGGTACCTGCGGGTCAACGCGGAATGGGGGTCTACTCCCATATCTTCGTTGTCCCAAAATCCTCAGGCAAATACCGGTTGATAATAAACCTGAGACCCCTGAATACCTCTGCGTCACAAGAAATTTCGCATGGAGAGCATATACACCCTCAGAAGACTCCTTCTGAAGGAGGTATACATGGTAACGATCGACTTAAAGGACGCCTACCTGCATGTCCCGATCTTTCCAGGACATCAGGCCTTCCTCAGATTTGCAGTCAAGTCTCCTCAGGGGATTCAACACTGGCAGTTTGCTGCCCTCCCCTTTGGACTGGCTTCCAGCCCAAAGGTGTTCACAAAAATCGTAGCAGAGGTGGTCGCCTTCCTACACTTACAGGGTATAACAATAGTCCCTTATCTCGACAATCTTCTACTCTACAACCAGAGTCGAGATCTCCTCCTCGCAGACCTGGCCAGGGTTGTGAGTACCCTGGAATCCCTAGGTTGGATCATAAACAGGGAGAAGTCCTCGATGATCCCGGACCAAAGGAAGATGTACCTGGGTTTCCTGATCGACTCCTTACAGAGAAAGCTTTTTTACCCCAGGAGAAGGTCCAGAGCCTCATGACAGCGGTCAGGTCTCTGTTGGAGGTAAGGGAGTCCTCGTTCAGAGGCATCATGAGGGTACTGGGTCTAATGACCTCTTGTATACCTCCGGTCCCGTGGGCTCAGCTCCGCTCCAGACCCCTCCAACGATTCCTCCTATCCTCCTGGGACGGAACAAGAGGGACATTAGACCACAGAATCTCCATCCCAGAGGTAGTAAAGGACTCTCTGAGCTGGTGGCTTCTTCCTCAGAAGTTGCAGGTGGGTCATCTTTGGACTCAGACAGAACCCCTCAGGATAACGACAGACGCAAGTTCCTGGGGTTGGGGGGCCCACTTAGGCGAGCTCCGAGCCCAGGGTTCCTGGAATCAGGATCAGAGGCGCGCCTCCTCAAACTTCCGGGAATTATTGGCGGTCGGGGAGGCCCTAAAAGTGTTCGAGGAAAGGATCCGAGACCGGGAGGTCCAGATCCTGTCTGACAATGCGACCACGGTGGCCTTCATAAATCATCAGGGGGGAACCAGGTCTCCCTCCCTGCTGACCTTGTCTCTAGGAATTCTAGGCTGGGCAGAGCTTCGGATTGCCTCTATTACGGCAGTACACATAAAGGGAATGTACAACATAGATGCGGACTATCTAAGCCGCCATCGGATTCTCCAGGGGGAATGGGAGCTGAACCCAGAGGTGTTCAACCTGGTGTACCAGCAGTTTGGAAGGCCAGAAATAGACCTCTTTGCCCGCAAAGAAAACAGGAGAGTAAGAAGATTATTTTCCCTGTCCCGGGAGTGGGGCTCTGAGGGGGTGGATGCATTAGCTCAGGTATGGAGTTTTCACCTGGCTTATGCTTTTTCCCCCTCTGAGTCTCATTCCAAGAGTCCTACAAAAACTAGGTCTCTCAGAAACCAGACTCATTCTAATTGCCCCTTGGTGGCCCAAGAGAGCCTGGTTCCCCGCTCTACAGAACTGCTCCGTAGCACCTCCCCTCCATCTACCAGTTCGGGTGAACCTTCTTCGGCAGGGACCAGTCTTTTACCCAGATCCCAGCTTCTTCAAGCTGACGGCCTGGTACTTGAGAGGCAGAACCTGCGGGAGAGGGGATGTTCCGAGAGAGTGATTAACACTCTCCTTTCAAGTAGAAAAGAAGTCACCAGACGTATCTACAGGAAAGTGTGGGGAGTCTTCTCTCACTGGTGTCTAGTGAGAAAGGTGTCCCAGCAAAAAACCTCGGTCATCCTGGACTTTCTCCAGGATGGCGCCGATTTAGGTTTCGCTACCAAGGCTGCTACCTGCACTCTTAGGCCTCATGCCCACTGGCGTTTTTACAGCTGCGTTTTTTGCAGCTTAAAAACGCCTGTCCATGTTATTGTAAATATTTATTTATTTATTTATTTTTTTGAGAAAAAAAAAAAAACCGTCGGAGCTAAAAACGCGACCGCGCGTTAGTGCGCGTTTTTGCGCGTTTTTTGACGCTCGCGTTTTTTTCTGCCTAATTCTGACGCTGAGGAACGCACTGGTCCTGGGTTTTTTTTACAGCTTACAAACGCCTATGCTCTTTACAGCTGAAAAACGCCTAGGTGGGCATGAAGCTATAGACTAACATGGACAGGCGTTTTTAAGCTGTAAAAAACGCTCAAAAACGCGGCTGAAAAAACGCCCGTGGGCATGAGGCCTTAGAGTCTTATCTTACTTTTTGGACAAAAAGTTATCACTGGACCCTCTAGTTAAAAGATTTCTGATGGCCAGGGATAGATTGTCCCCGGTGCGGATCTCTAGAGTTCCGCCCTGGGACCTTACGTTAGTTTTGGAACAATTAACTAAAGCGTTTGAGCCACTAGAAGATATTTCAGTTTAATTACTGACGTTTAAGTTTGCTTTTCTTCTGGCAATTACTACAGCCAGAAGAATAGGCGATATGCAGGCTCTGACGATTAAAGAGCCTTTCCTTAGTTTATTCGAGGACAGCGTTATTCTCAGGCAGGACCCCCTGTACCTCCCTAAGGTAGTGTCGAAGTTTCATAGATCACAAGAAATTATTCTCCCTTCTTTTTGTTCAAATCCACAGAATGAAAGAGAGGCCTCCTTTCATTGTCTGGATGTCAGACGGTGTCTGCTAGCTTATTTGGATAGGGTGGGTGAATTTAGGAAATCCAGCCATTTACTAGTTAATTTTTTTGGACAGAAGAAGGGCCAACAGGCATCTAGAGCATCCATATCTAGATGGATCAGACAGACAATCTCCATAGCTTATGGCCAGGCTGGTAAGACAGCCCCGAAAGTTAAAGCTCATTCCACTCGCTCTCTGGCAACCTCCTGGGCAGAAAGAGCCGGAGCTTCGGTGGAACAGATCTGTAAAGTTGCGACTTGGTCAAGCCAGAATACATTCCTAAGGCATTATAGAGTGGAGTTGCTGTCACCTCAGGACCTGGCCTTTGGTGGAAAGGTCCTGCAAGCAGTCGTCCCCCCCTAAGGTAGGCCTGAAGCTACTTGCTTCTCTCTCATTGTGCCGTCCTGGAAGACGACTTGAGAAAGTGACCAGTTACACTTACCGGTAACGGTGTTTCTGGGAAGTCTTCCAGGACGGCAGGCCTACTTCCCACCACTTTTTGGTAAATACATTGGTTTGTATAGCGTTATTTTGGTGTGTGTTTTCTCTCTCGTGCACTGGTGTGGGTCTGTACTTTATCATAACTGAGGAGCACGGGAAGGGGCGGGTGCTTTAACCTCTTTGAATTGATTGTGTTTCCTGTCAGGTGGAGCCAGTCATCTCTCATTGTGCCGTCCTGGAAGACTTCCCAGAAACACCGTTACCGGTAAGTGTAACTGGTCACTTTTAGTCGACTAAATGAATACCATTTTAGTCGACTAAATGAATACCATTTTAGTCGACTAAATGAATACCATTTTAGTCGACTAAATGAATACCGTTTTAGTCGACTAAATGAATACCGTTTTAGTCGACTAAATGAATACCGTTTTAGTCGACTAAAACGAATACCGTTTTAGTCGACTAAAACGAATACCGTTTTAGTCGACTAAAACGAATACCGTTTTAGTCGACTAAAACGAATACCGTTTTAGTCGACTAAAACGAATACCGTTTTAGTCGACTAAAACGAATACCGTTTTAGTCGACTAAAACGAATACCGTTTTAGTCGACTAAAACGAATACCGTTTTAGTCGACTAAAACGAATACCGTTTTAGTCGACTAAAACGAATACCGTTTTAGTCGACTAAAACGAATACCGTTTTAGTCGACTAAAACGAATACCGTTTTAGTCGACTAAAACGAATACCGTTTTAGTCGACTAAAACGAATACCGTTTTAGTCGACTAAAACGAATACCGTTTTAGTCGACTAAAACGAATACCGTTTTAGTCGACTAAAACGAATACCGTTTTAGTCGACTAAAACGAATACCGTTTTAGTCGACTAAAACGAATACCGTTTTAGTCGACTAAAACGAATACCGTTTTAGTCGACTAAAACGAATACCGTTTTAGTCGACTAAAACGAATACCGTTTTAGTCGACTAAAACGAATACCGTTTTAGTCGACTAAAACGAATACCGTTTTAGTCGACTAAAACGAATACCGTTTTAGTCGACTAAAACAATACCGTTTTAGTCGACTAAAACAATACCGTTTTAGTCGACTAAAACAATACCGTTTTAGTCGACTAAAACAATACCGTTTTAGTCGACTAAAACAATACCGTTTTAGTCGACTAAAACAATACCGTTTTAGTCGACTAAAACAACTGAGATGACTAAAACTAAATTGAAATTTGACTTCAAAATGAACACTGGTCTGTAGTGCATGTTCATACCTCAATACCATAAATGATAACATATTGTATTTTTCACTCCAGCAGTATATGAGTTTGGACATTGTAGAGAAATGTCAACTAATGCATTACAATTTAATTACACACATTAGATTTTAGATGACTAAAATGTGCTGGAGATTTTAGACGACTAAAACGTAGGACACTTTAGTCGACTAAAATGTACTGGAGATTTAGTCGACTACATACGACTAAAACAATTGCAGAAGACTAAAATAAGATTAAAACTAAAATGCCATTTTTGTCCGAAGACTAAAACTAAATTTAAATTTGCTGCCAAAATTAATACTGCTGCTGGCTCCCACAGCTAATCGCAGCCACTCACATGTAATCGCTCATGCAGGTATCAATGTGCAAGTGATTGGCCCTGGACTGTACGAGCAATTCTATGTGAGTGGCCACAATTAGCTGAGGGTGCCGACAGCCTCCCATTGCTTTCAAAGGGACTGCCTCCTGCAGCTAATCCCCCAGGAACCCCTGCTGGGGGCCCTGGCAAGTAATTGGTGTTGGACCCATTTGCGATTTAGCTGTGGGAGCCACCAGCCTCCCGTTACTTTCAAAGGAACTGCCTCATGCAACTCATCGCCAGAATCGCAAGTAATTCATGTTGGACGCATTTGCGATTAGCTGCAGGATCAACCCAGCCCCCCAATGCTTTTGAAGGGATGGCTTATTGCAGCTAATCACTGGAAACCCCTGCTGGGGGTCTCGCCAGTAGTTGGTATTGGACCCATTCGCAGGTGTAAACGGGGCCTTTAATACAAATGGCAGTTATATTGTAAAGCTGAGAAAACTGCTCCCATATGATTATTTCATTGGTGTGTTTAGCCGTTTGCCTGGGATTCAGATTTCATTAATATTTGAGCTGCAAATCTCCTAAACTATGAATCACTGCAACAAAGATTCACGATTTGCATGTTTTACCATTCTATTGTTCAGTGCTCAGATATACAAAGAAAATGGTGAATCCCAATTTGTCTATCAAATACCTAATTTCCTGGTAATGGTTGATCAATTATTCCAGCTCTTATAAGCTGTTGTATAAATGTGGAATGTCGCAAGTTAAAGGATAAATATGACACAGAGCAGTCCATTATTGTATTATTTGCAGCAGTGGTTATCAGCGGCCTGCAGAGGGAGCCAAGCTGAAAGCTAATTGGCATTTGTGTTTTTTATCTTGATGGCCAGGCTATTTGAAGAAAGGCATGTAGGGCTCTGATATCCTTTCTGTAAGAGCAAGCTGACAGTTTTCTCACACATCTGACGCGGTCAGGTTGAATGGAATGATTAACACACGTTTTCTGTTTTGTTTCTGTCAAGTTGGGACCGATGAATCGCAAGAAAGCAGCATGACAGATGCAGATGACACACAATTGCACGCGGCTGAGAGTAGTGACGAATTTTAACTCGGTCCTTGCTCCCCATCGGACATGTGGCGCTGGGGTGTCTGACTGTTATTTTACTCCACACTCCCAGCCTCTCACCCTTGCCTTCTCAGATGCCTGTCGCAGGCTGGCACTTTGTATCATCATCCTCATCATCATCATCATCATCACCTCTGACATCATTATCAGCCATTCCTCTCCCTTCTTCCTTCTGATTTTAAAGTCCTGCAGAAAATTAAAGACTGTGCAATATGTGGGTCGCACTCGGTTGGCTTTTTTTTTTTTTTTTTTTATATCTTGGCCTTTTGAGGTGCCTGGGGTTGCCAAGGGGTGTGCAGTGCAAGAGTTCAACCCTGAGTGTGGCCTGGTCAGGCTGAAGAAGAAGCTGAACCAAGACCAGATACAAGACTTTTTACTTGACCAAACTCCCACTATCTATGGATGGATACATAATTGCCACATCTTCAAATCCATTGGATCCACCCTCTGTTTTTAGATGAATTATTATTTTTTTGCCTGGATAATATTTATTCAGTCAATGGTTCCAAAATATAAATTATAGGCAGTCTGAGCTTATATCCAAGAGTCTCTTATCAGCTTCAACCCCATACAGCAAAGGCCTTCTCACATGGAACCTTAAAGGGGGTCTGTCATAAAACAAAGTCGTTCCATAGACATCTGAACCTTTTTGAGAGTCCTGCAAGTAACACCATTGCCCAGGAAGTGGTTTGCTGATCAGGAGTGATAGGATTAGACTTTCTATCTAAAGCCTCCCTGCTTTGTGACAGATACCCTTTAACGTCAGTTGTTTAGACTATACATATTCTATTCTTCTTCTTTTTTTTTTTTTTTTTATGTCCCCCTTCCCCTGAGACCAGACCTCCAGATCTGTATGCCTTGTGCAAGGTCCATTCTTAACTACAGTCAAATTCCACCTGTCCTTTGCACAATTGGAGATATTTGTATTCTGCATCAGGGACTATTCCTATTGGCCATGAACACCAGTCCACTTATTTTGCACTCCTAATTGAGAAAAATTAAATGTGAATGTGCTTGGTGTGGAAAATGGCAATAGTCCCTAATTTTAGGATGCATTGGGTATTTTGTGAGTCACATTAAGCCAGTCCACTAAGAATCAGAAATGTATGGATATCAGGTTTGCTTTACGAATGTATCACGGCTTTGGTGCATTTAGGCCAAGCAGTTAAACTTTCCCTGTCAGGATAAATGCATTTCCTGAAGGAAGGTACATGCAGTAGAAGAGCTGTTATACTCCCTCTGTTGCCGCTTACCTTCGTTCTTGTGCTGCATCTTCCACAAGCATCTTTAGCATTTGAAGCTTTTGAGAGTATTTCATGGCTTTGTCCCTCACAGTGCCCTGTGGGATGGAACGCCAAAAAGAATAGAAGATGCTGCAGCACTGGAACAAGGAAAGAGACACTGGAGAGAGGAGTATAATTTCATCTTCTACTGCAGATACCTTCCTTTTTTTTTATTTTATTTTTTTATTGTCCTGACATGGTTACTTTAAGTCACTGGAACTGAGCACATATTAGGCCACATTATTTTAGCTGCACGAAAGATGGTTTACTTTTTTGTATATGTAGATGACTGTTGACTTCAAATGTGAACAGGTCACCCATTTTTAAGCTTTTAAAAGTAAGGAGCATGCATGCATACACCTACAAAGCCCCTTTAGTGCACCCATCTGAAATTAGGTTTTACTTTGCTATGCCAGACATGGCTTCCCTGACTTTGGAACAAAGTCCCACCTCCTTGGCCAGTAAGCACTTCAGTGGTATGTAAGGGTGTCCTCATTTGACAGGTCAAGTTGGGGTGGGTAAAGTCACTAAAATTAAATTGGAATTCTGGTCAAATTCTATCTAACCCTGTAAAAGAAAAGATGTCTATACTTGCCTATTCTGAAGCTGCTCTGGTCCCAGCGCCAGCTTCGGTGTAGAGAAGAGGCAGAGACGAGGGCTGCAGAGCCTGGGAGATGACGTCGCCCATAGGCTGACTATGGGGCATCTGTCGGTTGTCCCTCCTACACTGAAGCCGGTCATATGACTGGACCGGAGCGGCTTTAGAATAGGTAAGTATACACGTTTTTCTTTTACTGGGGTAGATACAATAGTCTTAGAATGGAGGTGGGAGTAGATTGGCCTTAGTTTAGCATTTGACTGAATTTACACTTTATGGTTTTGGTAATAAAGTGAAACCTTTTTCAGAGGCTCACAGAGAAAGCCATAGCAGACAGGTTTTGGTGCCTACTCTGCAATGCAGCATTTACCTTTTTAAAAGCTTAAAATAACAAAGTGGCTGCTAAGTAAAACTAGGTTCTGGCATGTGTGGACAGCCTCCATCTACGTTTACCATAGAAATGCACAGCGGTGAATTTCTCACAAGCGTAAGAAATATTCAGGATGCTGAATGATGCACTTATCAGTTTGTTTGACACAGGGCAGGAGGATTACATTGTTACAGATGCAGCTACAGTTGTCCAGGGAAAGAGTGCACTTCTGGTAAAGTCATATGAAGCTTTGAAAAGTGCCACCTTCATCATCAGCCTAGAGTTGGTACGGTACATTCAGCACCGGATGGATCTGAATCTCTTGCCAGAGTGATACCCTGGAAGCTGTTGCTGAGCTGAAAATGCTTGCACCCTGGCTTTTAGTTTTCCAGCCACTCATCTAGGTAAGCTTATTGGTAGTTCTCTGAGATTGGTGCATACATTCTTGTTTTGGGTCAGGGGCTCAAAGTTTTGAAGCCAAAGGATTAGAATGACAACCAGGCAGTTGGCATTTTCAGAGAAATCTGCTTTGGTCACCTCTTTCTGTCATAACAGGTTCCTTTTAGGGAGATTTAGATGGATATGATGTAATTACAGCTTTCCCACAATGCTCCACTATAGATCAGAACAGTTTGTAATCTACTAATGGACCACTATCTGTCATTCTGCTTCAGTTTTCTGAATGTTGAGAGCTATTCTATGAATTTTTTTGTTTTTAGTGTATTATTCCTTTCCGAACAGGAGCCTTGGTAAGGGATGAGGTCTTATCATATTACAGCTCTATTAGTTGGAATATATGATCATATTCACTTACATAATAACGTTGGCTTCACGTTGGCAAACTCATTCAATTCTTTGCTGGAAATGAAAGTTTGAATGTGGTTGCTAAAACGATACAAACTGTTCTTATTTCACACACTTTGATAAGCTACCCCTTATCTTTACTGCTCATACATCTGTCATATCGAAACTGTTTTTTCTATTTACTGGAAACATGAAAAAGAAGGTGGTTTGTATAGAGCACAGTTTTATTTGTGTAGATCATTGTGTGAAGGATATTTTATAATAACCCAAAGCAACCAGTCTGGCTAGAAAGAAGTGATTACCGATTTTGAGTCTATTATTACAAACAGGCCTTTGATCATACAAAGGCCTCAGTGTGCATTCTAAAGCCAAAACTTTTTTTATTATATTTTTTATTTTAGTTTTGGATAAAGTAAGTTAATAGATAAAACTTTTAATTTTTATATGTTTTAAGGAGGGGTTTATCTTTACTTTCTGTCCATTGTTAGAGGGAAATATAGGTAGCTGTCGCCTGAGCAGGTGTCCCCATTGGAAGAATGTAACTCTATTCCTGTTATAGTGACATTGTAACATTTTGGAATTTCCATCACAGTGGGATCCAGGGACACAAACAGCAATACGAAAAAAACTCAACTGACAGCTGTGCTCTCTAAACCTTACCCACTTAAAAAAAAAAAAAGTTTTGGCTTAAGGTATGTTAATTAATCATCTGTCATGCTAGAAGCAATGTATATAAGAGTTCAGATCCTTCATTTAATATTGATACTAAAGAACTATAAGGCCTCCACCTTATCACTGGTGGTTTATTACGTTTGCTGCTTCTTCTGGACCTCTACGAAAGGTCCCTGAGAATCCTACAGAAGGAACTAGCAGGGTCGATGCATTGCTCCATAGGCTGCCAGTTAAGGCAACACATCGACGGACACCTAAAAAGTCCTGCATTTCTTGCTAAGCCACAAATGACTTGACTCCTTTGCAGTATATTTTGGCCAAGTGTAGGATCTGACAGATGGTAGCAGTGCCAGGTCATGCATGTAGCCCAGGTGAAGGAGACAGGTAATGAAAGTCCCCAAAGTTGCTTATGAAAATGCTTTCTTTCCACATGGTGGGTCAGCTTTTAGCATGCTCTTTACACTCCAGAACGATATAAATCTTTTCTCCCTCTTCTTTTAAATCAAGCCTAGTGCCTTCTGAATGTGTTTTCATATACCTGGCAGTTAGAGAATGGAGGCTTCCTTTGTAAGACCTTCTCCACAGCTGTGTTTTATGAACCAATCTTTTGAAAGCAAACCTGGTGGCCATTTTAAATGTGTGTACATATGACACAAGTGTCCCCTTGTTACTGAGGGCTTGACTAGCCTGACTTTGTGTCTAAGCTCTGCCTAGCTCCCACCCTCCTGTCTGAGTGTATAAGGATGCTAAGGTTCTGTCATTACCCCTGGAGTGGGTTTAGACTCCAAGCCCTTAGGATCTACAGTTTGGAGGGGTGTTTGCAGGAGCATTCTCTGATGAATATTGCTTCTGCTTTTTGGCAGAACATTTAGAGGAAGCCTGTCTTATGAGAAAAACAGAGGCTACCGTTGCTAAACTCTCCTTAAGCCCCTGTTCACATCAGTGTGATTTGACAGGTCAAATCGGACCCTATTGCCGGCGATAGGAGCACCACAATCAGTGCAACGCCTACTTTGAGGCACCGTACCGATTTCCAAAAGAAGTTCCTGCACTACTTTTGGCGATTTCGGGGGTGATTTCAATAGACATCTGTGCATGAACCTGCACAGATGTCTTTCAAGTTACCCCTGAAGTCAGACTGAAATGCGTCCTTTTCAGATGAACTCGCACAATTTCAAAGCAGTGTCCAGTGTGAACCAGGGCTTAAATGCTGTTTGTCTTAAGTCAGTCATTCGTGGGCTGAAGTTCAGCAAAGGCTGGCTGAATTTCGATCCATGTGAGGGTAGGGATGTTGTACAGAAGTTGATCTACGGCTCGAGTTCTGTACAACCACCCTATTGGATTTTCCCTGCTTGATCGGTGTGTTCTGATGGCAAGGAAGTCTCCCTGCTGTCAGAATACAATAGCTCAGCGGGGAGGATTCCCCCCCCCCCACCCACCTTGAGTGGATGTTCAGGGGGCATCGAGTAACTTTTTTAACGAAAAAAAACTGATCCAGCTATGGGCTACCTTACTGACCATCTATCTTCGATATTGTCCCTGTTTTGGGACAAGGATACAGATAAGGACTTCTGACTTTCTAAGCTGCATGCTGCTTCTGGGTCAGTAATTCAGGAAGGCAGAGTCGGCACAAGTCAGGTACAAATATTTTCGTTCTTATTCATTGAGGGACACAGGAATCTGGAGACTGTTGAATTATACGGAAGGATTTGAACACTGGCATTCAATGGGAAAAAAAATTGTGGGCCAGTATAATCCTTCCCAGCATGCCTCAGATTTTTGTTTGTTTCCTAGGAAGAGTCATGTCTCTGAGCTGGTGGCCTTATCCTGTAAATACCCCTTTCTGGCCTTCCTTAAGGGCAAGATGGATTTTAGGTCTAGAACTTGCTTCCTGCCCTAGGTAGTTTCAGCTTCCACATCAATCAGGACATCTTTCCTCTCTTTTCAGCTCCAGTTCATCAAAAAGGAGATTTCCCTCCATTGCCTGTATGATGTTTATGCTGTTTGAGATTGTAGCAGTGGCTGCGAGGTAATCAGAAAGCCTTTCTCCTTGTCAGTCTGACTGCCCTGTATTGGTGAACCTGCTTCTTGTTCTATTTCTTGGTGGCTCATACAAACCATCATACAAAATGTATGTTCTTATGGATCAGCTTCCATCTTTTTCTACAAAGGTGCACTCCACTAGATCTGTGAATGTGTTTTCCTTGGGCCTTTTAGCATTGGGCAACTGTTTCCCAAATTACAGGTGGTCATCTGTTCACATGTGCTCCAGGTTTTACGATTTGGATGTTTAGGCCTCATCTGATGGGGTAATAAGATCCTTCAGTTGTTTCTTTGAGCTGCAGGCAGTCCTTAGGCCTGTTCATGTTTTGTTGCTGTTGCCCACCCCTCTGTTAAACTGCTTTATGGACATTCAGATAGTCTCTGAATTACTGTGTCCCTCAATGAACAAGAAAGAAAATAGAATTTGTGTGCTTACTGTAAGCCCTTACTTGGAGTTGCATATTTATGCTTCTCCAACAAAACGGAGAAGTGCTGAGAGCAGGAAGGGTAATACTGTGCTGGACCAAACTTTTGTTTGCCAGTGTCCAGATCCTCCTGTTGGTGACAGTATAACCCAGTACTTTCTGAATTATTTTCCTTTATTGAACTCCAAGAACTGATTTTCTGGCAAGTGCAAAGATCCCATTATTTCTCACATGATAATATTGCATCAAACATAAATTGCTATCACATTCAAATATTGCCAACTCCTGTCTGAAAATACTGCCTGGTTGTCATTCTGATCCAGCCAAACAATTAGCCATCCAGTGGGATTCGCCATTTTAGCTTCCTTATCTTTCTCATAGTAGGTGTACTTTTAAGTTTGAAAGGGTTGGCAGACTTGCTTTAGGTCTCTGAGGTCTGATCTCGGTCATCTCAAGTTGAATTACCTGTTATTAATTTCTAATTGTGTTTAGGTATCATCTAACCCTTGTGACCTTTTAAATCGGAAGGACAAACTGCCTTCATTTTTGATATGATGCATAAATGGATTACATGCCCTTGGTACCAGCTGGGCAAGCTCCAATGTGATGGACATGTGCTAGGTTGGTGCTGGTCTTTCTGCTGGGGGTGAGACTCGCTCTTATTGTGTGGTTGTTTTATTTTTTTAATTATTATTTTGGGAAATGTACAGTGTTCCATTATGTGGGTCGGGAAGTTCCTGTTTAATATATTTTGTGAAAACATTTAAGGATGTGAAAAATCCAAATAAAAACTTCTTTTAAAAATGTCCTTTGGGAACTTCCTGGCTTCACACATTCAGCAGACAACAGTTCATGCTGGTAAGTGCATTGATTATATGAAAGTGCTTGGAGGGGAAGGACATGGCGGCCAATTTATGCTTTTGCTGAAGACTTGCCTGGATCGAACCACTATTAACGCAGCATTCCCATCCTTTAGTGGGAAACGATGGTTGGGCTAACATTTTTTTTCTGCACCCCATCACATTTATGGAGCTTTCATTGGTCCCCTGCACTAAAATCTCCCATGAATTTTGAAGGCCAATGCCAAAAGATGATTTGCAAATTGACAGATCCCAATTGCATTGATATGTATGTTTTAACAAATCCGCAACCCTAAAGTCATTTCAGATCTTAAAACGCTAGTGGCCTGGTTGTCTATGATCCACTGCCTTTGATGCAACTTATGGCTAAATGTTTGAACATCTGGTCATCACACCTATATTATCTTGTTGGACATCCTATTCCAAACCCATTGACATTAAAGGAGAAGTACAGCCAAAGCTCATATATGACTGTATTTCTCCTTTTGGATCACAGGGGTACAGTTCGTTCTGCAGTCCTGTCACCCAGTTTCAGCTGACGTCACAGAGCCGGTCCAGGCTGGGGAAAGATCGCGACCTTATGATTGGGATCCACCCAGAAGCCTGGACCGGCACCTGGCTTGGCTGCTCTGAGAGCCTGAGCCAGCCACTTGCACCACAACCCATTGCTCCACAGAGGGGGGGGGGGGCAGAGCAGACAGCGGTGACTGGCAGTCACCAACTTTTTGAGAACTGAGCAATCAGCGGTGTTTAATCGCTCAGTTCTCAGATGCAGCATCCACCTAGGTCAGCCCTCAAATTCTGCTTGCATTTTGCTGTACTCACTGTCGCATACAGCCCCGCTCCCGGGCCGGGAACTTTGATAGACAGATCACCCGTCCAATCCCGGGACAGGTGATCTGTCTATCAAAGTTCCCGGCTCGGGGGCGGGGCTGTATGCCACAGCGAGCAGCGGGAACATACAGCAATTGAAATGAAAAGCTGTTATCGATGTGTTTCCCGCGCTCTGATCATCTGGGCGGCTCGCCTGTTCCTCTCCCTCTGCACAGGCAGGCTGCATTGGTGGGCACGGATAAAGTTGTTAATATTTTTTTTTTTAACTTCTGCATAAAACATTTTAGTGTAATTTCATGAGATAGTTTGAGGGTGTAATTAGGGGCGGGGTTGGGTAGGGGCAACTGGTGGTGAGTAATCCTTGAGGCCTGGCTAGTAGATCAGGACTTGAAATTTTGAGTCCTGACCTAGGTAAGTATGATTTCTAAAAATAAAAAAATAACCAAAACTTCTCTCAATACGAGGTTGCCCCCTCCCATTTGCAACTATAACATTCCTCTGCTGGGAAAGCTTTGCACAA
The DNA here is from genome assembly GCA_029206835.1 of Rana muscosa. Taxonomy (NCBI): domain Eukaryota; kingdom Metazoa; phylum Chordata; class Amphibia; order Anura; family Ranidae; genus Rana; species Rana muscosa. The sequence goes on from CM055128.1 coordinate 277,423,670, forward strand.
AATGTTGGAGAGGGTCTGTGGGAATTTGTGCTCATTCAACCAAAAGGGCATGGTCAGGTACCAATGTTGGATAGTATCTTGGCTCAGAATTGGCATTCCAGTCCATCCCAAAAGTGTCAATTAGGGTTGAGCAGACCACTCCAGTTCCTAAACATCAAACTCCTTAAACCTTGTCTTTTCACAACCAGCTTTGTCCACAGGGGCCATGGTCATTCTGGAATCCTCTTGAGTGGAAACCATTATGGCAGCAAAGAGGAGAAGGGGGGGGGTCAGCTCTATATTATATATTGGCCATGATTTTGGAATGGGATGTCCAACAAGCTCATAGTTTGTAACTGTAAAGAGTGTCTTGTGATTGTACAGATTGTAACAATTATACTGTATATAGCTAGCTCATCCTCGAACACCTTAAAACATTTTTTTTTTTAATATAGGTTATGCTATTTTCTTTTAATCCCAGCAACTTGGAAAGAGTTTAATTCTATTGAAAACAAACAGTCACAAAATGCCTGCATTGTTCTGATAATGTTTGTACAGGGACAGTCCCCAGCGCCTCCTCCTGCTGCTCACACTAATTATATTGTTTCTCTCCTACAAATTATATTTTTCTTGGGTGCTACTGTATGTCTCCTCACCTGAGAAAAGAAAAGGGAATATAAAGCTACAGCTAGATGGAAACATTGCTGTCACAAGCAAAGATTGTTAGCAGCCTGGATTTTGTCTGCAGCCCAGCATAGTCCACTATCATGGGGTCCTCATTACTTGGCTTTACACTGTGCTGTAAGTTTTTATATAGCAAGTCAGCTCAGAGTTTGATGAGAAAACTGGAACTGGCCATTGACTATCACTATCTGATTTCATATTTAGAGTGGATAGGCACTTAAAGCAGAATTAAACCCAACAATAAAAATGTAATATATTGCGGCTTACCAGTCCGATGTGGTGGTGTCGCGTACCTGATGGAGGCTGAGCTGATGGGAGGACTTCTCCCCTACACCTCCTGTCCTGCTCCCCCTGGAGTTGGCGACAGGGCAAAGAGTGGCACGGGTGCCTGTGGGTAGGTCCTGGTCAGATGACAGCCTGGGTACTGCTGAGATGCAGGACTGGAACTTATGCAGAATGATGTCACACATATGGAGAACAGGAATGCGCATGTGCAGGAGTCAGAACTGTAGTCAAACGGGGCAAAGTTGGCAACAACTGTGCAGAGGAGGGTGCGAGTTCAGAAGCCAGGCCAAGGTCGGTATCGGATGGCCAGAAAAGGTACAGAATTCGCAGGCAGGGAACGGAGTCAGATCATAAGCCAAGGTTGATAAGCGGAGATCGGGATGAGACTGAGTCAGAAGGCAAGCTGGATCAAAGCACAGAAGAAACAAGTCTGGTCACAAATCACTGCAGTTGATGACCGCACAGCAACTCTCCTAAATTCTGTAATACCTTTAAGCGGTTGTTTGCTATGGAAAAAAAAGAAATGAAAGGGATTGTAAAGTTAGATGGGTTTTTTCTCAATCCAGCAATGTTGCAGGAGTGTCTCGGCTGCCCAGGACTCACTCTTCATTGGCTGAGACGGCAGTGTGGCACTATTGGCTGTCAAAGTCAGTGAGGAAAGCGAGGGGGCGGGGCGGAACTGCAGCTCCTTGTATGAATGGTAAAACAGAGCAGCGGCTCAGGTGCCCCATAGCAAGCTGCTTGCTGTGTGGACACTTGGCAGGGGGGAGGGGCCAGAAGCGCCGGTGAGGGACCTGAGAACAGGAGGATCGGGACTGCTCTGTGCAAAACCATTACATAGAGCAGGTAAGTATAACATGTTTGTTATTTTTAATTTTAGAAAAAAAAATTACCTGTCCAGGGATCCAGCCGCATCCTCACCTGGTCTTGTTCTTCTCTAGCCTTTGGGTTCCGGGCCCCGGCATCCTAACTGTGAGGAGCCGGCTATGCTGCTTTCAACTTCACAGCCGGCTGTCCACTGCGCATGCGTGAGCCATGGTGCTCTTTGTGAATTTTCCTGCAGTCTTCTGGCACATGAGGGGGAGGGGCCTACACGATACGAGTAGAAGTAGTTGCCTAACAAAACTAGGTACCTGCTCCACCCCACCCACGAAAATAATATGCCAAACCTCTAGGTTGTTTAATAAATTAAAATTGAATAGAAAGACATTAGGCGCGATTGTCACTAGTAATTTTACAGCCAACCCGAAGCGCTGCTGAATCTCAATAACTGAGTGACAAATTGCTTTAAAGATGTCACTTTTATTAATGACCCCATATGAAATCATTTATGATTTTCTTAGCGACAAATTGCTGCAACAAAATGGGGATCAGGATGGGGGGCATCTGCTGCAAGATAATCAACCCAGGCTCAATGCAAGGGGGTGTGTCCTGTGCGCATCATAGTGGCGAGGTGTGATTTACTGCAAAATTGCAGCATGTTTGCATTTTTACACAGCACATCACATGGCACCGCAGCACATCCCAACGTGCTGCCAGCGCAGACTTGTATCAAGTGTCATTATGTGACTTTCAATAAAGTTAACCTCTTCACACTTGGCATTCCTTTAAGTAGGTTATTATGCCTATGGGGTGGGAAGAACTGCCCAATCACGTGACCATGGAGAGTGTCTGTCACATGATTGTTGGTGCGCTCGTAGCACAGGCACCTCGGCCAACCATGGATGCATGTATAAGCATTAAAGCCCACCCATTTTGCCGCTGTACATATGCTTTACGCTGGCGGCAAAAGTTTAAAAGGAAAAAAGTAAACGCTTGCTAAACGGTGTCCACGCTGGTGTACGGTGTGTAAACACTGTACACCAGCATGGACACCATTTAGCAAGTGAGTTGGTGTGAGTGAGCCCTTAAACAATGTCCCAGTTTGTACATGCAAGTGGCAGCATGCTGCCTAAATTGTTATCCACCAGGAGTACTGCATGGAGATTGTATGTTCTCCCTGTGTTTTATACTGGCTTTCTCTCAATATCCCCCCTTTCTGCTCACAAAACAAAAACACAAGTAGATTATTATTTTTTTGTAAGAATTATCAATGGGCTGCCAGTTTAGCACAATAAAAAGACATACTTGACCCCTTTTCAAACCACAGTGCACCATAATGCATGTATACACAGTACATTGTGGTGCATTGTGCTCTACTGTACAAGGTGGTGCATTAATGCAGGGCTTGACAAATGTGTTTTGAATCTAGGGGCCAGCTAAAAAAAAGTTAGGAGCCAGTTTGTGCACATGCGTGGTGATATGCAACGTGTATCATAACTGACGTTTTCATGCATAGGCGCCCCAACTCAGGAATTTGTACGTGCCTATATGGGGGGGGGGGGGATTTTATGTGCTTGGGTGTAATTACATTTTTACATTTAAAAAAATGACCTTTTGTTTTATCGCACATAGGGGACAAAAAGTCCCCTATGTGATGATTTTTTGGTGACCGATTCTCTTTAAGCCACTAGGCAGACATCCAGTCCAATAAGATGTCTGGGACTCCTAGCCCCACGCACTGCTAGGGGTGATGTGTGTAAAGTTATCTCCTATAGCGATTGGGATGTTCCGCACTGGTGCATCTATCTGGTGACCTGTTTAGGCCTCTTTGTCGCCGATTTTATGCCTAGATTGCACCTCTTTACCACTCGGGGCGGGGGAGAGTGTCTAATGTGAGCTCATAGCTAAGCTTAGGAAGCAGAAGCACCTAGCAACATAGGACAAAGTATGGCATCATCCTATGGGGGGACAGAACAGTTAAAAAAAAAAAAAAAAAAGCATGATGCTTCTTTAAGGGGCCTAAAAAAAAAGCTTTTCGGCATCATCATGCAGATGTAACAGTACTGTATATTGGCAGATCATGGAAACTGAATTAAAAAATGCCAACTCACTCTGACTTATGAATTTTCAAGTGTGTATTGTCACAGCTCAATGCTTTCCCAAGACACACATAGCTGAAAAATGGGGGGATGGAAGTTTGAATTAACCACATTTGCCTTGAACCAGAAAACAGACCGTGTCAACTATATTTTAGGATTTACCTTTATTTTATCTTAATTGTGTTACTATTGGATGTATTTTTGTTTTCCTTCTTTTTGTTGCACACAATGAGAACTGCTGTGCCCCCTTGTGGTAGCCAGAGGTTGTTGCATGCTCCATGTAATCTTTTATAGACTAGGTTAGAGCTTAAAGTGGACCTGTCACTGTCGGTAACGTTACAAGTCTGCACACATAGATTTCTGATATGCTGCAATATGCAACAGTATTATTCATTTTTATTTATTTTTTTAGCTTCTGTACTTTTTATGAAGAAAAAGCAGTGATCGCTAGTTGTAGTGGCTTTGCCCAGAATTGGTGATAAGACTATATAGTCTCAAGGTGAGAGCTTACACATCTCAGCCCCTGATGCAGCCTATTTGTGAACAAAGCCAGGAACTAGACGGGCACCATAATTTACATGAATGTGTCAACTTATATGAGCATCTCATAAGGATAATGCTTGAACAAAGATCGGACTGCCCTTCTCATTCATGAGAGATAAAAAAAAAGCTAAGCTGGCCATACTTGGATTGAAATTCAGCTCGGTCTGGCTGAGTTTTGATCTATGTGTAGCCATTGCGGTTCAACACAAGTCAATCTACCGATTTGACTTCTGTTCAACCACCCTGTCGAAAAAAAGCTGCTTGATCAGCGCCACAGGCAATAGGCTGCAGAGCTGATCTGTGTATCGGATGGTGGGGGAGTCAGCCTGTGGTCGAAATACAATGCGGGAAGGATTCTCGAATCTACCATTGCGTGTGTGGATGGGGGAATCGGGCTTTCTTTTCTCCTTTTTTATTTTTTTTTCTTTAATAAAAAAAAAAAAAGAAGACACTTGTAAGGCCAGCTTTACCCTCACACATTATTCAGCATACATGCAGATAACATGAAAACATACAGGGGTTGGACAAAAATTTAGAAACACTAGATGATTTGCAGGTGTGAAAGTGACAACATGCTTCTGCGTTGGAAGTGAATGTAACATTCTTTTGTGTCTGCTGTGTGATGAGACGCCTAGCTAAAAGGTGCAAAGCCTCACTTTCTTCATTCACTGCATGCTCTGCTAGTAATACGGGGTCATGTCAGAGCTTACTGAGTCTCAAAGAGGGCAAATTGTTGGTGCCCACTTAGCTGGAATGTCCGTGACCGTCTGGTCTCCCAGACCGGGCGTGTCACAGATCGGGGTAAAAGGCCAATGACAGTGGCCCTTTACCCACGTGATCATGCCGTCCAATGATGGCGTGATCACCTGTAAACAAACCGGAGCATTTACGGTTCGGCTCCTCCCCTTCACGTTGACCGGTACAGTGTGTGAGGAGAGGGGGTGAGCCGGGTGCAGCAACGCTGTGGGTTTGATCTGAACTGTGCCCAGCCATGGCTCATCCATCAATCGCTCATCCATCAATCCATGCTCCATCCATGGCTCATTCATGCTCACCCATCCCCATCCATGGTTCATCCATGCCACATCAGTTCTCATCCGTGCCACATCAGTTCACAGCTGTACCACGTCATTGCTCATCCATGCCACATCATTCTTCATCTGTGCCACATCAGTGCCCATCCGTCCACATCCATGCCACTACAGTGCCTCACAAAAGTGAACGCCTGACTCTGCTCCCTGCATGTTGGGGCCTCTGTATGTGGCCTGGCTGTGTAAAAGTCTCATACTTGGTATTGCCATACTCGGGACGAGTAGCTGAATATATTTTGGGGTGTACCTTTTGCTATGTGTTAGAAATGTTTATAAATGGACAACGCTCTGTAAACAAATAAATAAAAAGTTCCATTTTCTTTCCACATTTTCCAAAAACTTGTGGGGAAAAAATGACCTGTTCAAAAGACTCATTATGCCTCATATAATTGACATTGGGTGTTTACTTTCCAAAATGGAGTATTTTTTTGGGCGTTTTCATTTTCCTGATGCTCCAGGACCTTCAACAGTGTAAGAGGTAGTCAAGAAATTATGTGTGTAATTTATGCTCATAGAATGCCTGACGGTGCTCCCTGCGTGTTGGGCCTCTGTATGTGGCCAGGCTGTGTAAAAGTCTCACGTGTGGCATCACCATACTTAGGAGGAGTAGTAGAATGTATTTTGGGGTGTAATTTGTGGTATGCATATGCTGTGTGAGAGAAATACCTTTATGACAATTTTCTGTGGGAAAAAAATAAATAAAAATTGTGGGAAAAGATCAAAACTTCAAAAAACTCACCATGCCTCTTACTAAATACCTTGGAATGCCTACTTTCTAAAGGGGCATTTGGGGGGTATTTGTACTGTCCTGCTTGTTGGGGTCTCAAGAAAATGAGAGAGGCCATCAGTTCATCAGGTGTGATCAATTTTTAATGATTGGCACCATCGCTTGTAGACTTTTACAAAGACCAAATAATATACTTTGATTTGGGTTGTTTTTACCAAAGCTGCGTAGCAGTATAAATTTTGGCCAAAATGTATGAAGAAAAATTACTAATTTGCTAAATTGTATAACCAAAACCAAATTCATATGGGTATAGTGTTGCATGACTGAGAGAGCACAGAAAGCTGAAAATTGGTCTGATTAGGAAGGGGGTTTAAGTGCCCAGTGGGCAAGTGGTTAAAGTTTTACTAAACCCACAACCGTAAAATCAGTCTGTATATGCAGTGAGCATGCTTGTTATACTCACTGTGGAACCTAAGGGGTTAATCCTCTGCAAGGCTACCATTTACTGCTGATGAGAAAAGGTATTTATCTGTTTTAGTAACTATAAATTGCATTTCCATGTTCTGTGGGAGATCAGAACTAGTGAATATAGGAACAGGTTCTGGGTTTAGTAACAGTGTTAATAACCCAGGACCCTGCATGCACTATATCTGGACATAGCACATGGAAATGCAATTATTTTAGTAAATATAAACCTGCTACATACATTTTCATAGCAGCAGTATATAGCAGTCTTGTGACTTCTATCAGTGTCTGGTTAAAGCTTGTAGGAGGAGTTTTCGTTCTTTTGACTGTACTATGAGGCTGCATGACCCTTGACCCTCTGTCTGGACAGTGCTGATGCATGCACCCTCCCAAGAAAAAACAAACAAACTCTATCAGTACACACCAAACTGAGCATGTGAAGAGTGACCCCAAAGGCTCTGTCTTATCAGGAGATGGTTTGGGGACAGTGGAATACAGGCGGTCCCCTACTAACAAACATCTGACTTACAAATGGAAGAAGACAACAGGAAGTGAGAGGAAATCTACCCCTAGGAAGGGAAATTCTCTCCTGTAAGAGTTAATATGGGAGAAAGGTGTCTCCTCTCCACTGATGTTTTATCACCAATCCTTGTTTCCCTAATAACTCAAAATTTTCTAAATCCAATTGTCATTGGGACAAAGTGAGGTGAAATCTCCTGAACAGGGGCACAGACAGCAAAACAAATGTTACAGGGGTGATAACCCTTCACTATGTTATCCAAAAATCTTAAAAATAGATTTTTTGGCTGGAGCTACACTTACAAAATGTACCGGTTCCAACTTACAAACAGATTCAACTTAAAGCGGAGGTTCACCCAAAAGTGAACCTCCGCTTTTTGGAAACCGCCCCCCCCCCCCCTCCGTTGTCACATTTGGCACCTTTCAGGGGGGAGGGAGTGCAGATACCTGTATAAAACAGGTATTTGCACCACTTCCGGGTATAGACGCCCGCCCCTTCATGTCACCACCCGTTGTGTTCTGGGAAACACACGGCTCCCAGAACACAGCAGGGACCAGTGAGGACGGCGCAGCGCGACTCTCGCATGCGCAGTAGGGAACCGGGCAGTGAAGCCACAGCGTTTCATTTCCCTCACCGAGGATGGCAGCGGGGGAAGCCGAGAGCCTAGCAGTAGCTCGGCTTCGGCTGCCGACGTCGCGGGCGACCTGGACAGGTAAGTGTCCATTTTTTAAAAGTCAGCAGCGCGAGACAGAGAGGACGCCGGCGGCCGCGATGTCCGACGGCCACCCACGATCGCTCTACAAAGTGCCAGAACGGGGATCTGTCAATGTAAACAAACAGATCCCCGTTCTGATGGGAGTAGAGAAGAGATCGTCTGTTCCTAGTGATCAGGAACAGTTCTCTCTCGTCCTCTCGCTCATAGTCGTCCTCTTTCTCGCTCGCTCTCGTCCTCTTTCTCGCTCGCTCTCGTCCTCTTTCTCGCTCGCTCGCTCGCTCTCGTTCTCGCTCTCGTTCTCTCTCGCTCTCGCTCTCGTCCACTCTCTCGCTCTCGTCCTCTCTCCTCTCTCGCTCTCGTCCTCTCTCGCTCTCCTCTCTCGCTCTCGTCCTCTCTCCTCTCTCTTGCTCTCGTCCTCTCTCTCTCTCGCGCGCGCTCTCGTCCTCTCTCTCTCGCGCGCTCTCGTCCTCTCTCTCTCGCGCGCTCTCGTCCTCTCTCTCTCGCGCGCGCTCTCGTCCTCTCTCTCTCGCGCGCGCTCTCGTCCTCTCTCTCTCGCGCGCGCTCTCGTCCTCTCTCTCTCGCGCTCTCGTCCTCTCTCTCTCGCGCTCTCGTCCTCTCTGTCTCGCGCTCTCGTCCTCTCTGTCTCGCGCTCTCGTCCTCTCTCTCGCGCGCTCTCGTCCTCTCTCTCGCGCGCTCTCGTCCTCTCTCTCTCGCGCGCTCTCTCGTCCTCTCTCTCTCGCGCGCTCTCTCGTCCTCTCTCTCTCGCGCGCTCTCTCGTCCTCTCTCTCTCGCGCGCTCTCTCGTCCTCTCTCTCTCGCGCGCTCTCTCGTCCTCTCTCTCTCGCGCGCGCTCTCGTCCTCTCTCGCGCGCGCACTCGTCCTCTCTCTCGCGCGCGCTCTCGTCCTCTCTCTCGCGCGCGCTCTCGTCCTCTCTCTCGCGCGCTCTCGTCCTCTGTCTCGCGCGCGCGCTCTCGTCCTCTCTCTCGCGCGCTCTCGTCCTCTGTCTCGCGCGCGCGCTCTCGTCCTCTGTCTCGCGCGCGCGCTCTCGTCCTCTGTCTCGCGCGCGCGCTCTCGTCCTCTGTCTCGCGCGCGCGCTCTCGTCCTCTCTCTCTCGCGCGCGCTCTCGTCCTCTCTCTCTCGCGCTCTCGTCCTCTCTCTCTCTCTCTCTCGCGCTCTCGTCCTCTCTCTCTCGCGCTCTCGTCCTCTCTCTCTCGCGCTCTCGTCCTCTCTCTCTCGCGCTCTCGTCCTCTCTCTCTCGCGCTCTCGTCCTCTCTCTCTCGCGCTCTCGTCCTCTCTCTCTCGCGCGCTCTCGCCCTCTCTCTCTCGCGCGCTCTCGCCCTCTCTCTCGCGCGCTCTCGCCCTCTCTCTCGCGCGCGCTCTCGCCCTCTCTCTCGCGCGCGCGCTCTCGCCCTCTCTGTCTCGCGCGCGCGCGCTCTCGCCCTCTCTGTCTCGCGCGCGCGCTCTCGCCCTCTCTGTCTCGCGTGCGCGCTCTCGCCCTCTCTCTCTCTCGCGTGCGCGCTCTCGCCCTCTCTCTCTCGCGTGCGCGCTCTCGCCCTCTCTCTCGCGTGCGCGCCCTCTCTCTCTCTCGCCCTCTCTCGCGTGCGCGCTCTCGCCCTCTCTCTCTCGCGCGCGCTCTCGCCCTCTCTCTCTCTCGCGTGCGCGCTCTCGCCCTCTCTCTCGCGCTCTCGCCCTCTCTCTCTCGCGCGTGCGCGCTCTCGCCCTCTCTCTCTCGCGCGTGCGCGCTCTCGCCCTCTCTCTCTCGCGCGTGCGCGCTCTCGCCCTCTCTCTCTCGTGCGCGCTCTCGCCCTCTCTCTCTCGTGCGCGCTCTCGCCCTCTCTCTCTCGCGCGTGCGCGCTCTCGCCCTCTCTCTCTCGTGCGCGCTCTCGCCCTCTCTCTCTCTCTCGCGTGCGCGCTCTCGCCCTCTCTCTCTCGCGTGCGCGCCCTCTCTCTCTCGCGTGCGCGCCCTCTCTCTCTCTCGCGCTCTCGCCCTCTCTCTCGCGTGCGCGCTCTCGCCCTCTCTCTCTCGCGCTCTCGCTCTCTCTCTCTCTCTGCGCGCTCTCGCCCTCTCTCTCTCGCGCTCTCGCTCTCTCTCTCTCTCTGCGCGCCCTCGCCCTCTCTCTCTCTCTGCGCGCCCTCGCCCTCTCTCTCTCTGCGCGCCCTCGCCCTCTCTCTCGCGTGCGCGCCCTCTCTCTCTCTCGCGTGCGCGCTCTCGCCCTCTCTCTCTCGCGTGCGCGCTCTCGCCCTCTCTCTCTCGCGCGTGCGCGCTCTCGCCCTCTCTCTCTCGCGCGTGCGCGCTCTCGCCCTCTCTCTCTCGCGCGCGCGCGCTCTCGCCCTCTCTCTCTCGCGCGTGCGCGCTCTCGCCCTCTCTCTCTCGCGCGTGCGCGCTCTCGCCCTCTCTCTCTCGCGCGTGCGCGCTCTCGCCCTCTCTCTCTCGCGCGTGCGCGCTCTCGCCCTCTCTCTCTCTCGCGTGCGCGCTCTCGCCCTCTCTCTCTCGCGTGCGCGCTCTCGCCCTCTCTCTCTCGCGTGCGCGCTCTCGCCCTCTCTCTCTCGCGTGCGCGCTCTCGCCCTCTCTCTCTCGCGTGCCCTCTCGCGCGCTCTCGCCCTCTCTCTCGCCCTCTCTCTCGCCCTCTCTCTCGCCCTCTCTCTCGCGCGCGCTCTCGCCCGCGCCCTTGCGCTCTCTCTCGCCCTCTCTCTCTCGCGCGCTCTCTCGCCCTCTCTCTCTCGCGCGCTCTCTCGCCCTCTCTCTCTCGCGCGCTCTCTCGCCCTCTCTCTCTCGCGCGCTCTCTCGCCCTCTCTCGCCCTCTCTCTCTCGCGCTCTCTCGCGCGCTCTCTCGCGCTCTCTCGCGCGCTCTCTCGTCCTCTCTCTCGCGCGCTCTCTCGTCCTCTCTCTCGCGCGCTCTCTCGCCCTCTCTCTCTCGCGCGCTCTCTCGCCCTCTCTCTCGCGTGCGCTCTCTCGCCCTCTCTCTCGCGCGCGCTCTCTCGCCCTCTCTCTCGCGCGCGCTCTCTCGCCCTCTCTCTCGCGCGCGCTCTCTCGCCCTCTCTCTCGCGCGCGCTCTCTCGCCCTCTCTCTCTCGCGCGCTCTCGTCCTCTGTCTCGCGCGCGCTCTCGTCCTCTCTCTCTCTCGCGCGCGCGCTCTCGTCCTCTCTCTCGCGCTCTCGTCCTCTCTCGCGCTCTCGTCCTCTCTCTCTCGCGCTCTCGTCCTCTCTCTCTCGCGCTCTCGTCCTCTCTCGCGCTCTCGTCCTCTCTCTCTCGCGCTCTCGTCCTCTCTCTCTCGCGCTCTCGTCCTCTCTCTCTCGCGCTCTCGTCCTCTCTCTCTCGCGCTCTCGTCCTCTCTCTCTCGCGCTCTCGTCCTCTCTCTCTCGCGCTCTCGTCCTCTCTCTCTCGCGCTCTCGTCCTCTCTCTCTCGCGCTCTCGTCCTCTCTCTCTCGCGCTCTCGTCCTCTCTCTCGCGCGCGCTCTCGCCCTCTCTCTCTCGCGCGCGCGCGCGCTCTCGCCCTCTCTCTCGCGTGCGCGCTCTCGCCCTCTCTCGCCCTCTCTCTCTCGCGTGCGCGCTCTCGCCCCTCTCTCTCTCGCGTGCGCGCTCTCAGCCCTCTCTCTCTCTCGCGTGCGCGCTCTCGCCCTCTCTCTCTCGCTGTGCGCGCTCTCGCCCTCTCTCTCTCGCGTGCGCGCTCTCGCCCTCTCTCTCTCGCAGTGCGCGCTCTCAGCCCTCTCTCTCTCTCGCTGTGCGCGCTCTCGCCCTCTCTCTCTCTCGCGCGCGCTCTCGCCTCTCTCTCTCTCGCGCGCGCTCTCGCCCTCTCTCTCTCGCGCGCTCTCGCCCTCTCTCTCTCCGCGCGCGCTCTCGCCCTCTCTCTCGCGCGCTCTCGCCCTCTCTCTCGCGCGTGCGCGCTCTCGCCCTCTCTCTCTCTCGCGTGCGCGCTCTCGCCCCTCTCTCTCTCCTCTCTCTCGCGTGCGCGCTCCGCCCTCTCTCTCTCGCGCTCTCGCCCTCTCTCTCGCGCTCTCGCCCTCTCTCTCGCGTGCGCGCTCTCGCCCTCTCTCTCTCGCGCGCTCTCGCGCTCTCGCCCTCTCTCTCGCGTGCGCGCTCTCGCCCTCTCTCTCTCGCGCGCTCTCGCTCTCTCTCTCTCTGCGCGCCCTCGCCCTCTCTCTCGCGTGCGCGCCCTCTCTCTCTCGCGTGCGCGCCCTCTCTCTCTCGCGTGCGCGCTCTCGCCCTCTCTCTCTCGCGTGCGCGCTCTCGCCCTCTCTCTCTCGCGTGCGCCGCTCTCGCCCTCTCTCTCTCGCGTGCGCGCTCTCGCCCTCTCTCTCTCTGCGCGTGCGCGCTCTCGCCCTCTCTCGCGCGTGCGCGCTCTCGCCCTCTCTCTCGCGTGCGCGCTCTCGCCCTCTCTCTCGCGTGCGCGCTCTCGCCCTCTCTCTCGCGCGTGCGCGCTCTCGCCCTCTCTCTCGCGCGTGCGCGCTCTCGCCCTCTCCGCGCGTTGCGCGCTCTCGCCCTCTCTCTCTCGCGCGTGCGCGCTCTCGCCCTCTCTCTCTCTCTCGCGCGTGCGCGCTCTCGCCCTCTCTCTCTCTCTCGCGTGCGCGCTCTCGCCCTCTCTCTCTCTCGCGTGCGCGCTCTCGCCCTCTCTCTCTCGCGTGCGCGCTCTCGCCCTCTCTCTCTCGCGTGCGCGCTCTCGCCCTCTCTCTCTCGCGTGCGCGCTCTCGCCCTCTCTCTCGCCCTCTCTCTCGCCCTCTCTCTCGCCCTCTCTCTCGCCCTCTCTCTCGCCCTCTCTCTCGCCCTCTCTCTCGCGCGCTCTCGCCCGCGCGCCCTCGCCCTCTCGCGCGCCCTCTCGCGCGCTCTCATCGCCCTCTCTCTCGCGCGCGCTCTCTCGCCCTCTCTCTCGCGCGCGCTCTCTCTCGCCCCTCTCTCTCTCGCGCGCTCTCTCGCCCTCTCTCTCTCCGCGCGCTCTCTCGCCCTCTCTCGCGCGCTCTCTCGCCCTCTCTCTCTCGCGCTCTCTCGCCCTCTCTCTCTCGCGCTCTCTCGCCCCTCTCTCTCGCGCGCGCTCTCTCGCGCGCGCTCTCTCGCCCTCTCTCTCGCGCGCGCTCTCTCGCCCTCTCTCTCGCGCGCGCTCTCTCGCCCTCTCTCTCGCGCGCGCTCTCTCGCCCTCTCTCTCTCGCGCGCTCTCTCGCCCTCTCTCGCGCGCGCTCTCTCGCCCTCTCTCTCGCCGCGCTCTCTCGCCCTCTCTCTCGCGCGCGGTCTCTCGCCCTCTCTCTCGCGCGCGGTCTCTCGCCCTCTCTCTCGCGCGCGCTCTCTCGCCCTCTCTCTCGCGCGCGCTCTCTCGCCCGCGCTCTCTCGCCCTCTCTCTCGCCCGCGCTCTCTCGCCCTCTCTCTCGCAGCGCTCTCTCGCCCTCTCTCTCGCGCGCTCTCTCGCCCTCTCTCTCGCGCGCGCTCTCTCGCCCTCTCTCTCGCGCGCTGCGCGCTCTCTCGCCCTCTCTCTCGCGCGCTTCTCTCGCCCTCTCTCTCGCGCGCTCTCTCGCCCTCTCTCTCTCGCGCGCTCTCTCGCCCTCTCTCTCTCGCGTGCGCGCCCTCTCTCTCTCGCGTGCGCGCCCTCTCTCTCTCGCGTGCGCGCCCTCTCTCTCTCGCGCGTGCGCGCTCTCGCCCTCCTCTCTCTCTCGCGCAGTGCCGCGCTCTCGCCCTCTCTCTCTCTCGCGCGTGCGCGCTCTCGCCCTCTCTCTCTCGCGCGTGCGCGCGCTCTCTCTCGCGCTGCGCGCGCTCTCTCTCGCGCGTGCGCGCGCCTCTCTCTCGCGCGTGCGCGCGCTCTCTCTCGCCGCGTGCGCGCTCTCTCTCTCGCGCGTGCGCGCTCTCTTCTCGCGCGCGCGCCTCTCTCGCCCTCTCTCTCTCGCGCGCTCTCTCGCCCTCTCTCTCCGCGCGCTCCTCTCGCCCTCTCTCTCCGCGCGCTCTCTCGCCCTCTCTCTCGCGCGCGCTCTCTCGCCCTCTCTCTCGCGCGCGCTCTCTCGCCCTCTGTCTCTCGCCCTCTGTCTCGCCCTCTCTCTCAGCGCGCGCTCTCCTCGCCCTCTGTCTCGCCCTCTTCTCCTCGCGCGCGCTCTCTCGCCCTCTCTCTCTCGCGCGCTCTCTCGCCCTCTCTCTCTCGCGCGCTCTCTCGCCCTCTCTCTCTCGTGCGCTCTCTCGCCCTCTGTCTCGCGCGCTCTCGTCCTCTCTCTCTCGCGCGCGCGCTCTCGTCCTCTCTCTCGCGCTCTCGTCCTCTCTCTCGCGCTCTTCGTCCTCTCTCTCGCGCTCTCGTCCTCTCTCTCGCGCGCTCTCGTCCTCTCTCTCTCGCGCCTCCTCGTCCTCTCTCTCTCGCGCTCGTCCTCTCTCTCTCTCGCGCTCTCGTCCTCTCTCTCGCGCTCTCGCCCCTCTCTCTCGCGCTCTCGCCCTCTCTCTCTCTCGCGCGCTCTCGCCCTCTCTCTCCTCGCGCGCGCGCGCGCTCCCGCCCTCTCCTCTCTCTCGCGTGCGCGCTCTCGCCCTCTCTCTCTCGCGCGTGCGCGCTCTCGCCCTCTCTCTCTCGCGGTGCGCGCTCCTCGCCCTCTCTCTCTCTCGCGTGCGCGCTCTCGCCCTCTCTCTCTCTCTCGCGTGCGCGCTCTCGCCCTCTCTCTCTCTCGCGTGCGCGCTCTCGCCCTCTCTCTCTCGCGTGCGCGCCCTCTCTCTCTCTCGCGCTCTCGCCCTCTCTCTCTCTCCGCGCTCTCGCCCTCTCTCTCTCTCGCGCTCTCGCCCTCTCTCTCGCGTGCGCGCTCTCGCCCTCTCTCTCGCGCGCTCCTCGCCCCTCTCTCTCTCGCGCGCGCGCTCTCGCCCTCTCTCTCTCTCTCTCGCCCGCCGCTCTCGCCCTCTCTCTCTCTCTCTCGCCCGCGCTCTCGCCCTCTCTCTCTCTCGCGTGCGCGCTCTCGCCCTCTCTCTCTCGCGTGCGCGCTCTCGCCCTCTCTCTCTCGCGTGCGCGCCCTCTCTCTCTCGCGGTGCGCGCCCTCTCTCTCTCGCGTGCGCGCCCTCTCTCTCTCGCGCTCTCGCCCTCTCTCTCTCGCGTGCGCGCTCTCGCCCTCTCTCTCGCGTGCGCGCTCTCGCCCTCTCTCTCGCGTGCGCGCTCTCGCCCTCTCTCTCTCGCGTGCGCGCTCTCGCCCTCTCATGTGCGCGCTCTCGCTCTCTCTCTGCGCGCCCTCGCCCTCTCTCTCCGCGTGCGCGCCCTCTCTCTCTCGCGCGCTCTCGCCCTCTCTCTCGCGTGCGAGCTCTCGCCCTCTCTCTCTCGCGCGTGCGCGCTCTCGCCCTCTCTCTCCTCGCGCGTGCGCGCTCTCGCCCTCTCTCTCTCGCGCGCGTGCGCGCGCTCTCTCTCGCGCGTGCGCGCGCTCTCTCTCGCGCGTGCGCGCGCTCTCTCTCGCGCGTGCGCGCTCTCGCCCTCTCTCTCTCGCGCGTGCGCGCTCTCGCCCTCTCTCTCTCGTGCGCGCTCTCGCCCTCTCTCTCGCGTGCGCGCTCTCGCCCTCTCTCTCGCGTGCGCGCTCTCGCCCTCTCTCTCGCGTGCGCGCTCTCGCCCTCTCTCTCGCGTGCGCGCTCTCGCCCTCTCTCTCGCGTGCGCGCTCTCGCCCTCTCTCTCGCGTGCGCGCTCTCGCCCTCTCTCTCGCGTGCGCGCTCTCAGCCCCTCTCTCGCGCTCTCGCCCTCTCTCGCGCTCTCGCCCTCTCTCGCGCTCTCGCCCTCTCTCCTCTCGCGCGTGCGCGCTCTCGCCCTCTCTCTCTCGCGCGTGCGCGCTCTCGCCCTCTCTCTCCTCGCGCGTGCGCGCTCTCGCCCTCT